>CAMTDV010000022.1:8667767-9068684 GCA_947069175.1 Scalesia atractyloides
ACTTTGACCCATCAATTGGTCTAGCAAACGTGATCTTCAGGAGGTGCCCTTTATAGGGATTAACACCTACCTTATTACGATCACTTATCCATGTTCATTTCGAACAATGGCTGGACCATAATGGTCTTAACCGAAAGTCAAAGCGTTTTCCGAAAAACGTTTGACTTTTGGCTATAAAAGCCTATAAACGAAAATGCACAAAGAAGGAACATTTACCAGTGATTCCTAGGGTGCAAAAGAACTAAGTTGGATGCTCCTTTCAGCTAGGAATTTCCAGAGGAGGGAGAAGAGTATGAATAAGAAAGGTGCAAGTTCAAATGGTGAACTTGATCACCTATTTATAGTTAGAGAACTCAAAGGAGGTGATGTCAGGTGTTTAGGGGGGGTAAGAAGGAGCTTACAAGTGTCCCAAAATGTGGCATAGCAGTTTGGGAAGCCACGGTTTCGATTTTAATGGTTTTGGAGTTTTATTTGTAGAGCAAGCAAAACTTTCTGCAGCAGAGGGCTTCTCGCATCCCGCGAGAGACCCAGGCCAGGTCTCTCGCGGCCCGCGACCGCCCTTGGCCAGTTTCAAAAATTGGAACTTTAGCCCCTTCACATTAATAAGCTACTAAAAACCTTTTAAAACACCTTTTTGACACTTTTAACCCTCCATAGCCAATACTTGTCATACCCGGGGTTATGATCGGACATTGTCGAGCTCTCGGTTCGTTAAAAGGTCACTCAGAGGTATAAATTAACCTGTTGACACTTTTAATCCCTCCATTATCCAACTTTCACATATTTACAAAATTGAACCATCTCTTCCAACAAATGGTACGTATGAGAGTTAGGACTTTGTAAAGGATCACTCAGAGGCGTATTATAAGCATGTTGATTCCGATGTTACCCAGATGTTGGGCATGTTGACATATCAATCACTCAGAGGCCAAGTTTTAAGTATGTTGACATATCAGTCACTCAGAGGCTACTCAGAGGCTGTTATTTATGCACGTTGACATCGGACCGTCACTCAGAGGCTTAGATTTGAGCATGTTGACGCCTTTAGTCCTTATTGGTCTTTAATAGACTATATTAAAATACAACACGTGTCACTATACTATTGGACACAATTTTACAGGGTGTTACACTAACCCGATTAGAAATCTGATTTAATTACATTTATACATTGATAAAACTTCATCTTTTTCATATAAATAAAACCCAGAAACTTGAACCCGCCTGAGGACTTAGTTAATCAGATTTGATTAACTGATTTGAACGACCAAATACATTCAATAGATAACAGGAAGTTTTAGGATATAAACGAATTGAAGAATCGATACCGTTTTGAAAATTCCGGCGATAATTGATGATTCCGCGATGTTGAACTCGAACAGAAGGTTGAACAAAGGATTTATTTTGTAGATTTTGAGCGATTTTAAACGAAATGTTGGATTGATATTTATAGTGCTCAAAACAGTTTTGAATCTTACAGTTTCAAATCTAGATTTTTAAAGTCTATGATTACAATTGCGGTTTCAGTCAAATTGGCTTCAATTTTCGGTTATAACCACGCTTAATTATAGTGATTGATTGTGAGTATTATGGTTGTCGTCGGTTACAAGTCTGTAAGCTTTGACTTGCAGGTTGATGTTTTGTTTCGGTATAAAAATAAATAAAATTCCAGTTATTCACATGTGTGCGTGTGGTGCAGTGGTGTAGACTGGATGTGAGTTCGTGGGAGACCCGGGTTCGAACCCGGTTGCCTCCTATAAATATATTTTTTTGGCATCATTATTTAATATTATTATTTTATTTTATTTAATATTTTTTTATTTTTTTGTTATATGGTTTATTTATTAACTATAAAAATTAATCAACACCAACTTATAAATAAATGAGTAATAAAACATTTAATAAATACTTGAATCTTAAACGGAGCGGGTTTTGAAACCCATTTTATATGAATGTTACACCAAATTCTGACATAATGGTTTGTGGAGTTACAAGGGGCAAAAGAAACCAAGTGCGAATGTTTCTTGGGCGGAAACGTGCTTTCATTATACCTAACGGTTTGGTTTGCATATATGGTGTCTGCCGCATAGGTGCAAGTTAAAGTTATTGACACGTAAAGTACAAGAGGGAAGCCAAAGATCAATTTTGTCTTTGTCACTCTTTCCTCCATTATCGCATCAACAAAACTAAATCAAAACTCTATTTCATATAAGTCATGGGTTATCATTACTTTATGAACAAATAGTTTTTTTTTTACCAAAGAGAATGTTATCCTTTTCTGCCTTTCATAGTCAAAGTATACTTTTTTAACCAAATAAATACATGTTTTCTTTCTTTCTCATTTGTACGCTAGAAGAAAAGAAACGTCTATGTCTTCAACCACTCCACATAACGGTATTATCCATTTGTTCACGCATATTGAGTATCAAAGTGATATGATTTTATATGTCTCTTAAGTAGAGTAATATAGTAATATAACACAAAAACAAATATAATATTTAGTTTTAAAAGATAACAATTAACAAGTCTTATGAACGATAACCTGCCAAATCTAACACTGATGCGTCCTTGAGTTGTTTAGCTACTCTGGTATGCAGTATGCTGTATGCTTCACCTTCTTTCACCAAATGTCTATGTATTATAGATTACATATGTATAAGTTCTATATGTAAACGAAATATGTTCATATTTTTTGGGAATATCATAGAAATATATCGCATTTTAAAAAAATAGTGTATTTTCTAAACCAATACATTATTTGTGTATATATACACACACTGTATTATAAAGAATATAAGAAGGACCACCAAATAATTTAACAAAAGATTAAATGTTTTAGTAATTAAAGTATTAAAACACAAGACAGATTCCTTTAAAGCATCCAAATCCTTAAACCTTTTGGAATTTTTGCATTTTCTCATCCTACATTGGATGCGAAAGAAACCTTGGATGAAAAAAAAATGGCAATAAAAGAGTCCTTGTTTTCCAAAAGAATTCATCAATTTCGTTTGTTTCACATTGATAAATTGATAAATGAACAAAAGTGGAGGGATCGTTATATAAGCAAGGTAAAGCCTTTGCAAAAAGTTAATAAATGTGTAATAAATACTTAGTCATTTGTGTAACTAAGTTATATATTTAGCCCTTTTGCAACAAGTGATATGTTTAATTTAATGACAAAATAAGTCATAAATTCAAGCCAAATTAAGTGATGTACGCCTAATTGTTGAAGATTAAGCCATGACATTTCTGAAGGTCCATGATCGAGCTTTCAAGGGTGTTTTACGAGAACAAGCATAACTTTGGCTACAGGTCTCCGTTTTAGGCGTTCGACCAGTCACGTCAAATCGAAGCTTGAAACGAGGAGAACGTCGTGTCAAGGTCCAAAAACGCGCTCTAATAGGAGTGTGGACACTTTTACGTTTTTTCAGTGTTTTATGTATTTTGTTTTTGGGCTTGTGTTTGGCCTATGGCCTTTTGGTGGCCAATTTCGAATTTCAGTCTTTATTAATATGTTGCTCTTATAATTCTAATGGTCATAATTGAATTTTGAGAAATAACTATTTTTACTTCAAATTCTTTTCTCTTTGGGTTGAATTTTAGGGGTTTGGGGTAAATCATCACGGGTATTCGTAGAATTAACGTGATTTGTTCTTCATTATCTATCACTCACTACATCACTAAGTCAAGCGAACTTGATTTCTAATCACGCTAAACTCGAGTTTAAATATTTGACTCCATTTTAAATTCGAGTCGACCTGAGTTAGCTCCGTAGGAAGTCAACCTTCGGCTCAGCGTTTAAGTATTGCATTCCACACTTCATCTCGTGGACAACCTTCTAATATATATATATATATATATGAGGTTATGTAACACCCCAAAAATGGCAAATTTTATATAAAAGTAGATAAAAATATATAAATAATATAGCTAGGAATAACCAACCTAGTTAACTATATGTGACTAATTAAATGAAGAATTAAATTTAACAAACATGAGGGACTAAAAGTGTCAAAAGGGAAAAACTGAATTAATAAAAATAAAGAAATAAGAAAAACACAACACACTGGTTTAGTGTGTGTGTGCGCGCAACCAGATGAAGAACAGGGAACCAAACCCTAGTTCTTGAATATCAGCACAATTTCCACCCAAATTGACTAAGAATCAAAGTGATTTTGGTGCATGTTTGAGAATTTAGAGCCTACAACATCATCTCATCATAAGGTATGTCAAAATCAAGTGAATATTGAAGTAGGGAATTTACAATTGAATCTTCTGATGTGAAATTGATGGTATGATTTTATAGTAATGATAGAAACTGTAGTGCTTATATGATTAGGACAAACCCTCGATGAAATTAAGTGCCTTTAATTAAGTGTTTGAATAACTAACAATGTTTGTGTTGGATGGGTTTTGATAAAAGAACAAAAGAAAACATAAGTTGTGATAGTGAAATTTTATTAATTGATGTTATTATGCTAAATTCTGGTTGTTAATTGAATATACTAGGCATTGAAGCTTGACCGAATGTAATTGCTTGGCTATTGACTAAATAGTAGACATGGTAAAAGTAGTTTAAGGATTATGCACACATAGTGCTTGGCGAAACACATAAACGGAATATGTTAAAAGGAAACATGAAAGAATGTATTTGGCAATTAATATGCCCAAAGTCATGAGCCGAGTGGTTCTAATAACTTTGACTTGTATACTCTAGGCAAGGCGAGTGAAGTGTCGGGAAGTCAAGCCGGTGCGGACACGCGTTTGAAGGGAAAGCTTTAAGGTATGTAACTTTACGCTTTGTAGATTTCTTATAGATGAATAATTATTTTAAATCAAGAATAAAAAAAGCGATAGATTTCGCTAGAATGACCAACTGGGTCAAAACAATATAATAAATGGTAATTTGGTCGAATAAAAGCGATGGATTTCGTTAGAATGACCAAATGAATCAAAACAATATGATAAATGATGATTTGGTCAAATAAAAGCGATGGATTTCGCTAGGATGACCAAATGGGTCGAAACAACACGATATATGATGGTTTGGATCTATAAAAGCGATAAATTTCGCTACAACAGCTAAACGGGTCAAACATCATGATAAATGATGGGCTGGTTGAATAAAAGCGAAGGATTTCACTAAAACAACCAAACTAGTTAAATAACATTATAAATGATGTTTTGATCGTATAAAAGCGATGGAATTCGCTTCGACGACCAAACTGCTCAAATAAGAAAAGAATAAAAGTTGGGTTAAATAAAACGGAGAATTTCGTTGTGGTAACCAAACAGGTTATGATCTAGTCGTAACAAATGCTATGAGACGTAAGGATATTTATTCAGATATAAACCTGATAAAAGGGTAAAATTGGAATTTAGGTATAAACTGAGTAATAGAAACGTAAATTATTAAACTATTATGAATGCTGCTAGGGAACGGGAGATAGAGCTGAAAAAGCAGGTGTAAAGGGGAGAGAGAAGGGTGTTGGATACAAATCCAAGCCCGGGTAAGAAATCGAAAATGACCGAGTGTTCAAAGAAGATAAACGTAAAAGGAGGGACGCCAAATTGTAAAATCTGTAACCGAGCCCATAAAGGAGAATGTTATTTCAAAAACAAGCCATGTGTGGTGTGCAGGAAGACGGGACATGTAGCTTCAAATTGCCCCGGGAAGATATCAGTGTGCTACACTTTGCTATCAACCAGGCCACAAGAAGTCTGAATGCCCGGATTTGGTAGGAAGGAAAGTCACGAGAGATAAGAAGACGGAAGTCCCAAAAGCAAAAGCAAGATCTTTCCAAATAACTGTTGCCGAGGCAAAAATTGAACCAGATGTAGTCACGGGTACTTTTACCGTAAATTTAATATCCGCTCATATTTTATTTGATACGGGTGCAAACAAATCTTTTATGTCACACGAGATTGTTAAATACCCATCATTCACATTAACCAATTACCAATGCCATTAGAGGTAGAAGTAGGCAATAACAAAACTTTTACTGTTTATGAGGATTATTTAGTCGACTTAATACCCATGTCAATGGGGGAATTCCAAGTAGTGACTGGAATGGATTGGCTATCCCGCTACCACGCCAATGTGATATGCTCTCGTAAAGAAATACAATTAATATCTCCAAGCGTAAGGCACGTTAATATATATGGGGAAAAGAGTGGCTACCCCTCATATGCTCGGTAATGGAAGCCCATAGACTCATTCAACATGGGTGCAAGGCTTACTTAACCTATATACTTGATTCAGAAAAAGAGTCGCCAACAATTAGAGAGGTACCGGTCATCCGAGAATATGAAGATGTATTCCCAGAAGATTTACCGCGGATACCACCTGAGCGCGAGGTAGAATTCGGAATCGAATTAATTCCAGACGCGAAGCCAGTTGCCAAAGCGCCATGCAGATTAGCAACGTCTGAACTTCAAGAATTGCTATCACAATTGCAAGATTTGCTTGACAAAGGATTTGTTAGACCTAGTGCCTCTCCTTGGGGAGCGCCAGTTTTATTTGTAAAAAAGAAAGACGGAAGGATGCGCATGTGTATAGATTATCGTGAATTAAACAAACTTACGGTAAAGAATCGATGCCCGCTTCCGAGAATCGACGACTCGTTCAATCAGCTACAAGGTGCGAGTTGGTTTTCAAAAATCGACTTAAGGATAGGTTATCATCAACTGAGAGTGAAAAATGAAGACATATCCAAAACGCATTTTCGTATGCGTTATGGGCACTACGAATTTCTCGTAATGTATTTCAGGTTAACAAACGCACCTGCAGCTTTATGGATCTTATGAATCGGGTGTGTAAGCCAATGTTGGATAAATCAGTGATAGTGTTCATTGGTGACATCCTAGTATATTCAAAAAGTGAGGTGGATCATGCGCGTCATGTGCGTGAGGTATTAGAAAGGCTTAGAAGAGAAAAGCTCTATGCGAAATTTTCAAAATGCGCCTTTTGGCTTCGAAAGGTACAATTCCTAGGGCATGTCATTAACGCCAATGGAATATTGGTCGATCTGTCCAAGATAGATGCAGTGTCAAAATGGAATCCTCCTAAAAATCCTCCCGAAATTAGAAGCTTTTTAGGACTGGCAGGCTATTATCGAAGATTCATACAAGATTTCTCTAGGATTGCTTCTCCATTAACTAAGTTAACTCGCAAAGAGGAAAAGTTTGTCTAGGGTGACGAACAAGCAAGGGCGTTTCAAACACTTAAAGAAAAATTGACCAGTGCTCCGGTATTGACTTTACCGGATGGCACTGATGACTTAGTAGTGTATTCGGATGCATCACATCTAGGTCTTGGGTGCGTACTTATGCAACGAGGCAAAGTGATTGCCTATGCCTCGAGACAAATAAAGGTTCACGAAAAGAAATATCCTACGCATGATCTTGAATTAGCAGCAGTAGTGTTTGCTTTAAAAAATTGTAGACACTATTTGTATGGGGTGAAATGCGTCATTTTCACTGATTATAGAAGTCTAAAGTATTTCTTTGATAAAAAAGAATTGAATATGAGACAAAGGCGTTGGCTAGAGACGGTGAAGGACTATGACTGTGAGATTCATTATCACCTAGGCAAAGCTAATGTTGTAGCAGATGCCCTTAGCAGAAAGGAAAATTATGTACCTATTTGGGTGCAATCTATGAAATTAGTGGTTGCTTCGGAATTACTTGATCAAATCTGAGTAGCATAAGAAGAAGCGGTGAAGAAAGAAAATTTGAAAATGGAATGTATAAAGGGTGTAGTAAGAGACCTTGAAGAAAGAGAAAACGGGTTAAAATACCGATTCCATAGAATTTGGGTTCCAAACACTTGTGGTGTAAAGGATCTCTTACTCAATGAGGCTCATAAATCGTGTTATTCAATTCACCCGAGAGCAACCAAGATGTATCGCGATCTGAAACAAAATTACTGGTGGCCCGGAATGAAAAGAGATGTAGCTAAGTATGTTGAAAGAAGTCTAACTTGTTCACAAGTGAAGGCAAAACATCAAAAGTCTTACGGAAAACTTCAACCGTTAGACATACCAGTTTGGAAGTGGGAAAATGTTACCATGGATCTTATTAACCAAACTACCGAGAACGGCTCAAGGATTGGACGCCATTTGGATGGTAGTTGATAGACCAACAAAAAGCGCTCATTTCATTCCAATTCGAGAAACCTATGCCTCTGAAAAGATGTCGGATGTTTATGTGAATGAAATTATAGCACGCCATGGAGTACCGGTATCGGTTATATCCGATAGAGATACCCGATTTACATCGAACTTTTGACGTGAATTCCAAGAAAAATGGGCACAAAACTCTTGATCAGTACTGCTTATCATCCTCATACGGATGGACAGAGCGAGAGAACGATTCAAACGTTGGAAGACATGCTCCGAGCATGTATTATTGACTTTGGCGGTAGTTGGGATACTTATCTACCATTAGTGGAATTTTCATACAACAACAGTTACCATTCGAGTATTGGTATGGCCCCGTATGAAATGCTATACGGTAGGAAATGCCGAACCCCGGTGTGTTAGGGTGAGGTAGGCCCTCGAGAAGTTGCTCACAAAGATATAATTAGTGCCATAAACGAGAAGATCAATGCGTTCCGAGCCCAATCAAAAGCAGCTCAAGACCGACAAAAATCTTATACGGATAAAAGACGAAGACCCATTGAATTACAAGTTGGTGATAAGGTAATGCTTAAAGTGTCTCCATGGAAAGGAGTTATCCGATTTAGGAAAAAAGGAAAACTAAGCCCAAGTTTATAGGACCTTTTAAAGTTATTGATCGGGTAGGAAAGGTAGCTTATCGACTAGAACTACCGGAAGAACTGAGTGGGATACACAACACGTTCCATGTTTTACACCTCCGAAATGTTTAGCCGATGAGACAGCCTACATTCGATATGACGATATAGAGAGAGATGATAATCTTAACTATTTGGCAAAACCAATTGCGATCCTTGACAGAAAGGTCAAAGGATCAAGGAACAAAAAAATTGATTAAGTAAAAGTCAAGTGGGAGCATCGAAAGGGGTCGGACACCACATGGGAGTCAAAAGAAGAAATGAGACGACTCTACCCTTCACTTTTCGGTACGTGTAGATGTTTCGGGGATGAAACCCTTTTAAGGGGGATGGATTTATAACACCCCAAAAATGGCAAATTTTGTATAAAAGTAGATAAAAATAAATAAATAAAATAGCTAGCAATAACCAACCTAGTTAACTATATGTGACTAATTAAAAGAAGAATTAAATTTAACAAACATGAGGGACTAAAAGTGTCAAAAGGGAAAAACTGAATTAATAAAAATAAAGAAATAAGAAAAACACAACACACTGGTTTAATGTGTGTGTGCGCGCAACCAGAAGAAGAACAGGGAACCAAACCCTAGTTCTTGAATATCAACACAATTTCCACCCAAATTGACTAAGAATCAAAGTGATTTTGGTGCATGTTTGAGAATTTAGAGCCTACAACATCATCTCATCATAAGGTATGTCAAAAATCTAGTGAGTATTGAAGTTGTGAATTTACAATTGAATCTTCTGATGTGAAATTGATGGTAGGATTTTCGAGTAATGATAGAAACTGTAATGCTTATATGATTAGGACAAACCCACGATGAAATTAAATGCCTTTAATTAAATGTTTGAATAACTAACAATATTTGTGTTGGATGGGTTTTGATTGAAGAACAAAAGAAAACATAAGTTGTGATAGTGAAATTTTATTAATTGATGTTATTATGCTAAATTCTGGTTGTTAATTGAACATACTAGGCATTGAAGCTTGACCGAATGTAATTTCTTGGCTATTGACTAAATAGTAGACATGGTAAAAGTAGTTTAAGGATTATGCACACATATTGCTTGGCGAAACACATAAACGGAATATGTTAAAAGGAAACATGAAAGAATGTATTTGGCAATTAATATGCCCAAAGTCATGAGCCGAGTGGTTCTAATAACTTTGACTTGTATACTCTAGGCAAGGCGAGTGAAGTGTCGGGAAGTCAAGCCGGTGCGGACACGCGTTTGAAGGGAAAGCTTTAAGGTATGTAACTTTACGCTTTGTAGATTTCTTATAGATGAATAATTATTTTAAATCAAGAATAAAAAAAGCGATAGATTTCGCTAGATTGACCAACTGGGTCAAAACAATATAATAAATGGTAATTTGGTCGAATAAAAGCGATGGATTTCGTTAGAATGACCAAATGAATCAAAACAATATGATAAATGATGATTTGGTCAAATAAAAGCGATGGATTTCGCTAGGATGACCAAATGGGTCGAAACAACACGATATATGATGGTTTGGATCTATAAAAGCGATAAATTTCGCTACAACAGCTAAACGGGTCAAACATCATGATAAATGATGGGCTGATTGAATAAAAGCGAAGGATTTCACTAAAACAACCAAACTAGTTAAATAACATTATAAATGATGTTTTGATCGTATAAAAGCGATGGAATTCGCTTCGACGACCAAACTGCTCAAATAAGAAAAGAATAAAAGTTGGGTTAAATAAAACGGAGAATTTCGTTGTGGTAACCAAACAGGTTATGATCTAGTCGTAACAAATGCTATGAGACGTAAGGATATTTATTCAGATATAAACCTGATAAAAGGGTAAAATTGGAATTTAGGTATAAACTGAGTAATAGAAACGTAAATTATTAAACTATTATGAATGCTGCTAGGGAACGGGAGATAGGGCTGAAAAAGCAGGTGTAAAGGGGAGAGAGAAGGGTGTTGGATACAAATCCAAGCCCGGGTAAGAAATCGAAAATGACCGAGTGTTCAAAGAAGATAAACGTAAAAGGAGGGACGCCAAATTGTAAAATCTGTAACCGAGCCCATAAAGGAGAATGTTATTTCAAAAACAAGCCATGTGTGGTGTGCAGGAAGACGGGACATGTAGCTTCAAATTGCCCCGGGAAGATATCAGTGTGCTACACTTTGCTATCAACCAGGCCACAAGAAGTCTGAATGCCCGGATTTGGTAGGAAGGAAAGTCACGAGAGATAAGAAGACGGAAGTCCCAAAAGCAAAAGCAAGATCTTTCCAAATAACTGTTGCCGAGGCAAAAATTGAACCAGATGTAGTCACGGGTACTTTTACCGTAAATTTAATATCCGCTCATATTTTATTTGATACGGGTGCAAACAAATCTTTTATGTCACACGAGTTGTTAAATACCCATCATTCACATTAACCAATTACCAATGCCATTAGAGGTAGAAGTAGGCAATAACAAAACTTTTACTTTTTATGAGGATTATTTAGTCGACTTAATACCCATGTCAATGGGGGAATTCCAAGTAGTGACTGGAATGGATTGGCTATCCCGCTACCACGCCAATGTGATATGCTCTCGTAAAGAAATACAATTAATATCTCCAAGCGTAAGGCACGTTAATATATATGGGGAAAAGAGTGGCTACCCCCTCATATGCTCAGTAATGGAAGCCCATAGACTCATTCAACATGGGTGCAAGGCTTACTTAACCTATATACTTGATTCAGAAAAAGAGTCGCCAACAATTAGAGAGGTACCGGTCATCCGAGAATATGAAGATGTATTCCCAGAAGATTTACCGCGGATACCACCTGAGCGCGAGGTAGAATTCGGAATCGAATTAATTCCATGCGTGAAGCCAGTTGCCAAAGCGCCATGCAGATTAGCACCGTCTGAACTTCAAGAATTGCTATCACAATTGCAAGATTTGCTTGACAAAGGATTTGTTAGACCTAGTGCCTCTCCTTGGGGAGCGCCAGTTTTATTTGTAAAAAAGAAAGACGGAAGTATGCGCATGTGTATAGATTATCGTGAATTAAACAAACTTACGGTAAAGAATCGATGCCCGCTTCCGAGAATCGACGACCTGTTCAATCAGCTACAAGGTGCGAGTTGGTTTTCAAAAATCGACTTAAGGACAGGTTATCATCAACTGAGAGTGAAAAATGAAGACATATCCAAAACGCCTTTTCGTATGCGTTATGGGCACTACGAATTTCTCGTAATGTATTTCGGGTTAACAAATGCACCTGCAGCTTTATGGATCTTATGAATCGGGTGTGTAAGCCAATGTTGGATAAATCAGTGATAGTGTTCATTGATGACATCATTGTATATACAAAAAGTGAGGTGGATCATGCGCGTCATGTGCGTGAGGTATTAGAAAGGCTTAGAAGAGAAAAGCTCTATGCGAAATTTTCAAAATGCGCCTTTTGGCTTCGAAAGGTACAATGGGCATGTCATTAACGCCAATGGAATATTGGTCGATCTGTCCAAGATAGTTGCAGTGTCAAAATGGAATCCTCCTAAAAATCCTCCCGAAATTAGAAGCTTTTTAGGACTGGCAGGCTATTATCGAAGATTCATACAAGATTTCTCTAGGATTGCTTCTCCATTAACTAAGTTAACTCGCAAAGAGGAAAAGTTTGTCTAGGGTGACGAACAAGCAAGGGCGTTTCAAACACTTAAAGAAAAATTGACCAGTGCTCCGGTATTGACTTTACCGGATGGCACTGATGACTTAGTAGTGTATTCGGATGCATCACATCTAGGTCTTGGGTGCGTACTTATGCAACGAGGCAAAGTGATTGCCTATGCCTCGAGACAAATAAAGGTTCACGAAAAGAAATATCCTACGCATGATCTTGAATTAGCAGCAGTAGTGTTTGCTTTAAAAATTGTAGACACTATTTGTATGGGGTGAAATGCGTCATTTTCACTGATTATAGAAGTCTAAAGTATTTCTTTGATAAAAAAGAATTGAATATGAGACAAAGGCGTTGGCTAGAGACGGTGAAGGACTATGACTGTGAGATTCATTATCACCTAGGCAAAGCTAATGTTGTAGCAGATGCCCTTAGCAGAAAGGAAAATTATGTACCTATTTGGGTGCAATCTATGAAATTAGTGGTTGCTTCGGAATTACTTGATCAAATCTGAGTAGCATAAGAAGAAGCGGTGAAGAAAGAAAATTTGAAAATGGAATGTATAAAGGGTGTAGTAAGAGACCTTGAAGAAAGAGAAAACGGGTTAAAATACCGATTCGATAGAATTTTGGTTCCAAACACTTGTGGTGTAAAGGATCTCTTACTCAATGAGGCTCATAAATCGTGTTATTCAATTCACCCGAGAGCAACCAAGATGTATCGCGATCTGAAACAAAATTACTGGTGGCCCGGAATGAAAAGAGATGTAGCTAAGTATGTTGAAAGAAGTCTAACTTGTTCACAAGTGAAGGCAGAACATCAAAAGTCTTACGGAAAACTTCAACCGTTAGACATACTAGTTTGGAAGTGGGAAAATGTTACCATGGATCTTATTAACCAAACTACCGAGAACGGCTCAAGGATTGGACGCCATTTGGATGGTAGTTGATAGACCAACAAAAAGCGCTCATTTCATTCCAATTCGAGAAACCTATACCTCTGAAAAGATGTCGGAAGTTTATGTGAATGAAATTATAGCGCGCCATGGAGTACCGGTATCGGTTATATCCGATAGAGATACCCGATTTACATCGAACTTTTGACGTGAATTCCAAGAAAAAATGGGCACAAAACTCTTGATCACTACTGCTTATCATCCTCATACGGATGGACAGAGCGAGAGAACGATTCAAACGTTGGAAGACATGCTCCGAGCATGTATTATTGACTTTGGCGGTAGTTGGGATACTTATCTACCATTAGTGGAATTTTCATACAACAACAGTTACCATTCAAGTATTGGTATGGCCCCGTATGAAATGCTATACGGTAGGAAATGCCGAACCCCGGTGTGTTGGGGTGAGGTAGGCCCTCGAGAAGTTGCTCACAAAGATATAATTAGAGCCACAAACGAGAAGATCAATGCGGTCCGAGCCCATTTAAAAGCAGCTCAAGACCGACAAAAATCTTATACGGATAAAAGACGAAGACCCATTGAATTACAAGTTGGTGATAAGGTAATGCTTAAAGTGTCTCCATGGAAAGGAGTTATCCGATTTAGGAAAAAAGGAAAACTAAGCCCAAGTTTATAGGACCTTTTAAAGTTATTGATCGGGTAGGAAAGGTAGCTTATCGACTAGAACTACCGGAAGAACTGAGTGGGATACACAACACGTTCCATGTTTTACACCTCCGAAATGTTTAGCCGATGAGACAGCCTACATTCGATATGACGATATAGAGAGAGATGATAATCTTAACTATTTGGCAAAACCAATTGCGATCCTTGACAGAAAGGTCAAAGGATTAAGGAACAAAAACATTGATTAAGTAAAAGTCAAGTGGGAGCATCGAAAGGGGTCGGACACAACATGGGAGTCAAAAGAAGAAATGAGACGACTCTACCCTTCACTTTTCGGTACGTGTAGATGTTTCGGGGATGAAACCCTTTTAAGGGGGATGGATTTATAACACCCCAAAAATGGCAAATTTTATATAAAAGTAGATAAAAAAAATAAATAAAATAGCTAGCAATAACCAACCTAGTTAACTATATGTGACTAATTAAAAGAAGAATTAAATTTAACAAACATGAGGGACTAAAAGTGTCAAAAGGGAAAAACTGCATTAATAAAAATAAAGAAATAAGAAAAACACAATAGTGTGTGTGCGCGCGCAACCAGAAGAAGAACAGGGAACCAAACCCTAGTTCTTGAATATCAACACAATTTCCACCCAAATTGACTAAGAATCAAAGTGATTTTGGTGCATGTTTGAGAATTTAGAGCCTACAACATCATCTCATCACAAGGTATGTCAAAAATCTAGTGAGTATTGAAGTAGTGAATTTACAATTGAATCTTCTGATGTGAAATTGATGGTAGGATTTTAGAGTAATGATAGAAACTGTAGTGCTTATATGATTAGGACAAACCCACGATGAAATTAAATGCCTTTAATTAAGTGTTTGAATAACTAACGATGTTTGTGTTGGATGGGTTTTGATTGAAGAACATAAGAAAACATAAGTTGTGATAGTGAAATTTTATTAATTGATGTTATTAAATTCTGGTTGTTAATTGAACATACTAGGCATTGAAGCTTGACCGAATGTAATTTCTTGGCTATTGACTAAATAGTAGACATGGTAAAAGTAGTTTAAGGATTATGCACACATATTGCTTGGCGAAACACATAAACGAAATATGTTAAAAGGAAACATGAAAGAATGTATTTGGCAATTTATATGCCCAAACTCATGAGCCGAGTGGTTCTAATAACCTTGACTTGTATACTCTAGGCAACGCGAGTGAAGCGTCGGGAAGTCAAGCCGGTGCTGACACGCGTTTGAAGGGAAAGCTTTAAGGTATGTAACTTTACGCTTTGTAGATTTCTTATAAATGAATAATTATTTTAAATTAGGAATAAAAAAAAGCGATGGATTTCGCTAGAATGACCAAACGGGTAAAAACAATATAATAAATGGTAATTTGGTCGAATAAAACGATGGATTTCGTTAGACTCACCAAATGAATCAAAACAATATGATAAATGATGGTTTGGTCAAATAAAAGTGATGGATTTCGCTAGGATGACCAAATGGGTCCAAACAACATGATATATGATGGTTTGGATCTATAAAAGCGATAAATTTCGCTACAACAGCTCAACGGGTCAAACATCATGATAAATGATGGGTTGGTTGAATAAAAGCGAAGGATTTCACTGAAACAACCAAACTGGTTAAATAACATGATAAATGATGTTTTGATCGTATAAAAGCGATGGAATTCACTTCGACGACCAAACTGGTCAAATAAGAAAGAATAAAAGTTGGGTTAAATAGAACGGAGAATTTCGTTGTGGTAACCAAACAGGTTATGATCTAGTCGTAACAAATGCTATGGGGCGTAAGGATATTTATTCAGATATAAACTTGATAAATGGGTAAAATTGGAATTTAGGTATAAACTAAGTAATAGAAACGTAAAATATTCTAAATTTACCCGAGAAATTTTAGGTGTATCAATTAAATGGTTTTATGGATAAAGAATACGGATAATGGAATTAGATTGTTGAAAATAAATAAATGTGTCAAAATGATTCTAATTTACGATATTGAACTTCATTGGTATAAATGCCATGAACAAAGACACTACAGAAATGAAAATGTGAAATACTATAATTACGAACATTTTCTACAAATATCGAGTCACGAATTAAAGTGCGGAACACAAAACGGGTCAAACGATACAATAAAAAAAATGCAGCAGCTTATGTGCTGCAGTAGAAGCCGTCAGCGACGTCACTTCTGGATGTCGCCGACGCTGCAACAATTATCAGACGGTTTAATCCACTGTCGATGGTAGTTAAGCTACAACGCAGTAAAACAAGAACCGTCGTTGACGTAGCCTTCGGCCGTCGTCGACGCAGTTTTAAAACTAAAAAAAAGAGTTTAAACTTTTATATAATTAGTTTAATAATTTATAATAAGTTAATCACTGATTTGTTATGTACTCGCAAGTGGTAAATTAAGTGACTTTGAAGATCGAAATTTTCGTGTATGAAGATCAAGTGATTTAGAAGAACCGAACACTTTTGATATTCAAGCATCTGCTCTTTTGCTCAACATACTTGAGATAATATGTTAAGTTGTCTTTAAGTATTTATAATGTTTAAAACAATTCAGTATTGTAAATAGTTCTACATATTTTATTTCCTATAATGTATATAGTATTTCCTTTAAATACTTATTTTAAAAGGCTAGGTCTATCAGGTTATGATAAAATGAAAGCTTATACGAGTTTTTAAAACTTAGAGAACTCGTCTAAACCAAATGTTTTTTCAATTTTTTTATCAAAAGTTCTTAAAAAAATCAACTTTTTAAAAAAAATAGTTTTTTTTTTCATTATACCACCATAAAAGCCCTTATAGTGTGTATAAATGCTAATATCAGCACCTTTTTACAACAAATAATACAACAAATAAAAAGACTGAAAACGCCTTCGTGATTTTTTCACAGCCCTATTTTTAACATTTTATCTACATATGTATAAAAAATGGTGAGGAAGTTCTCTAAGTTCTGAGTTTTCTCTTGATCTCTATCACATATATATATATATATATGGGAATGTTCATTTGAAAAGAAATTAAATGTAAGAAGAAAAAGAAGAAATGGTACAATGGCAAAACATTAAATAATTTATAACTCCTTTCATTAGTTATGTTATCACTCATTAATAAAACAAAAAACATTATGTCCTACACATTTCAAAATTTATCCTACATATATTTTATAGTTATTGGAATTTACTCTAAACACATGTAAAAAATACCCTACACATTTCAATAATTATCCTACATATACTAAAATTTATCCTACACATGTCGAAAATTATCCTTCACCATAAATTATTTTATCTTGAAATGTATATAAAAAATGAGTTACAAGTTTAATTAATTAGCTAATTAATGACATTATAAATTTACCTATATGTTTTTTTCATAATATTAAATACACACATTAAATGAAGCAAATGGAGAAATTATATTAATCTAAAAGTTATTCTTTTTATTCTTACAAAATTTTTCTACTCATTTGAACTCTCCACTATATATATATATATATATATATATATATATATAGAGGGGACGGTTTATTTGAGAAGAAATTTAATGTGAGATGAAAAAGAAGAAATGGTATAATGGTAAAATATTAAATAGTTTATAATTTCTCTCATTAATTATGTTATAGCTCATTAATAAAGCAAAAACATTTTATCCTACACATTTCAAAATTTATCCTACATATGTCTTACATTTATCGGAATTTACCCTACACACATGTAAATTTACTCTACACATTTCAAAATTTATCATACACTTACTAAAATTATCCTACACATGTCGAAAATTATCCTTCACCATAAATTATTTTATCTTGAAAAAGTATATAAAAAATGAGTTACAACTTTAAGTAATTAGCTAATTAATGACATTATAAATTTACCTATATGTTTTTTTTCATAATATTAAATACACACATTAAATGAAGTAAATGGAGAATTTATATTGATTTAAAAGTTATTCATTTTATTCTTACAAAATTTTTCTGATCATTTGAACTCTCCATTATATATATGTATATATATATATATATATATATAGAGGAAGGTTTATTTGAGAAGAAATTTAATGTGAGAAGAAAAAGAAGAAATTGTATAATGGTAAAATATTAAATAATTTATAACTCCTCTCATTATTTATGTTATATCTCATTAATAAAGAAAAAACATTTTATCCTACACATTTCAAAATTTATCCTACATATGTCTTACATTTACCGGAATTTACACTACATACATGTAAATTTATTCTACACATTTCAAATTTATTATTACACAGACTAAAATTTATCATACAGATGTCAAAAATTGTTCTACACCATAAATTATTTTATCTTGAAAAGGTATATTAAAAAAATGAGTTAAAGTTTAATTAATTAGCTAATTAATGACATTATAAATTTACTTATATGCTTTTTTACATAATATTAAATACACAAATTAAATGAAGTAAATGGAGAATTTATATTGATTTAAAAGTTATTCTTTTTATTCTTACAAATTTTTTCTTCTCCTCTGAACTCTCCACTATATATATATATATATATATAGATGAAGATTTATTTGAGAAGAAATTTAATGTGAGAAGAAAGAAGAAAGAGTATAATGGTAAAATATTAAATAGTTTATAACTCCTCTCATTAATTATGCTATATCTCATTAATAAAGCAAAAACATTTAATCTACACATTTCAAAATTTATCCTACATATGTCTTACATTTACCGTAATTTACTCTACACATATGTCTTACATTTACACACATGTAAAAATCAGTTAAAAGTTTAATTATTTAGCTAATTAATGACAATTATAGATTTACGTATATTCTTTTTTCATAACATTAAATACACACTTTAAATGAATAAAATAAAAAATATTGGTTTAAAAGTTATTCTCTTTATTCTTACAAAATTTTTCTTTTTATTTGAATTCTCCACTATATATATATATATATATATATATATATATATATATATATTATTTTATTCATAGTCTTTGAAAAGAAATTTGAGGTTGCTAAGTCAACACATATGGTTAACTTTAACCTGTCAAAGAAGGCTGTACTTGTGTTAGAATAAACATAAAAGTCTTAGGTCTAGTGGATCCCTTGAAGTGACATTTTTTCCAATCTCAAGTCTTTGATACATCGATAATTGAAAAAAAAATTAAACAAAATATTTCCCTATTTTCAAATTCAAATATCAAACAAAAATTTGACTACAAATCAAACTTCAAATTTATTCATTATCACTAATTTCAAGAAAAAAGAATCTTACACAAATCAAACCAAGAGAGTTTATCAGACCTTGGTTTTTGGATAGATATCCTGGACGTTTCACCAAACGATTGGTACTTATCTTGATAAATGATAGCAGAAAATATTTATTCATTTGTATTTAAACAAATCATAAGTTGACGAAAATATACTTTTATAAACAGAGATTTAAATATCATTTTGTTTGTACAAAACGTTTCTGTTATATATAGTATAATTAATGAACATCTGTCTTCCGATAGTTTACAAAGTTTTGTGACAATGGTTTTCCCTTGTTTTGCGACAATGGTTTCCCGTGTTCAGGGAGTCGCAATCCTTTCAACACCTAAGCTTGTTAATCAAATTCAATAAGAATATGATACATCATTGAAAAGTTAGAGGCTTGTGAATGACTTTAAATGATACAAGTATCTTAAGCATCATTAGGACTAATGTCCTTAACCATAATTGTGTTAGTAAATCTATGCATATAGCAAGACTATTTCACCTAAGTGTACACACTTGGATCATTGCTCTGGTAAGTCTACTACTGAGGGTTACGCCCCAGTCTTTTGTCTTTCCAACTATAAGAACAAGTCGATGACACTTTCATCCGTAACACATTTATCAATTGATCAAGCACTACGTGTGCCTAGGGCCTGAATGCTTACCCGTAGACTACCTTATGCATTAAATGTATTTAATACAACCTCATGCTATTTTTTTAAATCATAAAACATTTTCAACTTTGGAAATAGTTAAGCATCTTCACCTGGTGATCTAGCTGTCGTGGGCTAATAAAAAACACGATTTAATCACTTAAATACCTATATGAGTATGGGTAAATAAGCTCGTTTATACAGAGAATACATGGTTAGTGTTTAACAAACTGATCAAATTAATTAGTTACTAATCTTGATTTAAGGCTTTTGATTGATTTGGAGGAAACTACAAATTACTTGAGAAAGATATTGTCAAATTTAAGAAAAGAAACCCCCTCCAGGATCCAAGTTGTAGATTTACATAAAAATTCAGTTTCATCACAAGAAAACCACAAGGACATGGCCTTGGAATACTACTTAGCTGAAATAACAATTAGAGACAATTTTTAATATTAAACGTAACGATCCAATTGCCCACTTGAATATATCAACTAACCACCTAATTACCAACCCGCTAACGATGCAAAAAATCGCAATTACGTTTGATAAATACAAGTAATTCAAACATAAACAAATGTTTTAAATAAACCAAACGCAAGTGGTCAAGGTGTGAAATTGAACTGTAATGGATGAAGGGCTTGGTAATAATGAATAAAGTAAGATAGTTGTTGTGGTTTGACTTATTTTATAAGTACATATATATATCTTTCAGCTTATCTACCGTTCAACATTGTAATGCTAAGATCATTGGAAGAACTTAAATCAAATGACGTTGAAGATTGTGAGGTATTTTGCTTACTTTTTCCAACGTAAAAACCTGGTTCTTTGGGCGAAGGCAATGGACCCTCGTTCTCCAACATTAGGATGACAGAAGTCATAGTCGGTCTATCTTCTGGGTGACGTTGAACACACAACAAGCCAACATGGATTGATCTTAAAACTTGAGAGACATTGATTGATTCACCGAGGCCTTTAGCAACTAATTGCAATGATCTGTCTTCATTATGGAGTATCCATGCCTGTTAAGTAGAAAGAACACAAGTATAATGTTTAATCGTCCCAAAATGACATATTACTTTTAAAAGGTAAACACCTTTGTTCTCATTTGGTAGTCTTTAGGTAACTATGAACATGTTAATTTTACCACAAACATAGAACTATACTTTGACTCGAACTAGGTGATATTACCTTAAATCGATTTATTTTAATGTATTTAAATGAAAATTTTGTAAGTCCGTTAGGTTTTTATTGGTGGAAGCGAATATAACTATCCTAAACCAATATAAATCAAAGATTTGTGGGCTTACATGTCCAACGAGGTTGTTGCAATGCTCTTTGTGGACGAATCCTCTGTTCTTCACGCCACACACAATTTCCAGCACTAGTACGCCAAAGCTATACACGTCTGATTTTATTGAAAATATACCATCTCCTGCATACTCTGGCGCCATGTAACCGCTGCGAGGAATCAATTTCATGTAAGTTTCTCGGTAAATAGACGGGAAAGAAGTTAGGTAGACGAAGCTCACTATGTTCCAACTACTCTATTTGTGTTTGCCTCTATCTGGGTTCCTCCAAAAGTTCTAGCCATGCCAAAATCTGATATCTTCGGGTTCATATCCTTGTCAAGCAAAATATTACTGGCTTTAAGATCTCTATGTATGATTCTAAGCCGAGAATCTTGGTGAAGATAAAGAAGTCCACGAGCAATTCCATTTATAATGTGGTAACGTGCAGGCCAATCAAGATGTTTCCTGTGAGTTTTATCTGTGAATCGCTTGAATTTTAGTTTACATTGTTGTTAATTATATATTTTTTGTAAGTTTTTTTTCATGGTGTTCCATTTACCAAATATAAAGGAATCGAGGCCTTTGTTTGGCATGTATTCATAAATCAGCATTGTTTCGGCTACCTCTATACAGCAGCCTAAGAGTTTAACAAGGTTCCGATGTTGTAGCTTAGATATTGAGATGACTTCGTTCTTGAACTCATGAAGTCCTTGAGTGGAAGTTTTTGATAGCCTTTTCACTGCTATTTCCTGCCCATCTTCGAGTACACCCTGTATAATTACCTTTTTTAAGGCTGGCATGGGAATAAGAAAAAGCAAGCCCTATATACATTTTCAAACTTAAATGTTTTTACTGTTATTTCATTACCCAATTTTTATTTACACTATTTTGTAAATCAAGATACCAATTGATCATGAATCACCCAAAACACAATATATATATATATATATATATATATGAATTGTGCATGGAATGATAAAGAACACATGTATTTACATGTTTCAATTGATTAATGCAATGTAGCAGTGGTCATGCATCATCCTAAGACTTCTTCTCAAGCCAACAAACCGTTTCACAGAACTATGTTGCAAATTTTTTTATCTGTATCCATGTGTTCTGATATTAGCACACGAAGACCATATGTACAACACAGAAAGAGCAGGGAGTCATTGAATACCTTGTAAACAGGTCCAAAGCCACCCTCTCCAAGTTTGTTATTCATTGCAAAGTTGTTTGAAGCTTTATATAATGTAGCAAAGCCAAATAGAGGTCGCTCTAGATCATCATCACCAGTTCTGTCTTCAGGATCACGTCCAGATTCGTTTCCATGAGTCCCTGTGAAGTGGATAACCACAGCTTCTATTAAAATAACTACCAACACTGGTATACATAAGGTTCACAAATATGATTACATACATTAATTAGAAAAATACTAGGTACTCAAGCTCCATATACCTTGTTGCATCTTCCTATATTTGTAACGATAAAGTAAGCATATTAGAACTAGCATGATCAAAGCCACAAATGCTACTGGGACAATAACTCGTTCTCTATTCCCTGCGCTTGAGTTTTTACTGTTTTCTATCGAGTCTGTGTCAAAACATAATGTTCATGTGACATTTAGACAAATAATTATGAAGATAGTAACAAAATAAAACTATTGTATTGATTTACCGAGCTCAGAAGGTGGCATTCGTATATATAAAGCGTCCCCAGTTTCAGAAAATGTTCTTATATCAATTAGTTCACCAAACCATAGCAAGCAACCACTACCAGCTGAGGCATTCAAATTTGTGTAAGCCGTGCATGAACAATTGCGTTTACACATCTTCTCGCATTCAACAAGGGTCATGGTCGGGTTATACCATGACTCACGAGTGTCTGATAACTTCATATTGATATATTTGTTGAACCCTTCACCAGGCCCACAATCCAAAGGGATCTTACGTCGACATCCCTGTGACCAATCTGCAACCGCCCACTGTTCAGGAGATGTAGGTTCGAACCCCTTCAAGCATTCACAAACAGGGGAGTTGTCAATGTTGCAGCTCCCAAATGCCTAGCACACCGTGTAAATATCACAATGATCACTCTTTGGAGCCAAACAAAGGGTCCAATCTTGTGTACTATCTACCCATAACAAGCGCTGTATATCACCAGTTGGTTGTAACACCAGCCTTGTAAAAACCGAACTATTTATTAGATTATATTGGTAGTAAATTTCTCTGTGATTAATAACAATAGAGAAGTTGTAAATCGGGTTTTGTTTCAAATCAGGGTCTCCACTAAATCTGAGTCCGTTCCACAGCCCTGCACGAAATTCTATTTCCTCCACATCCCTTAGGATAACCTGAGGGTAACCTCTGATATCAACCCTGATCCAAAAGTCACCCGAAGCAGGATTGTCGCTGGATCGACATGATGTTAAGCGTCTTTCAGTCCCCGTAACCAAATTCCAGCCTAGCTTCATTCCGGGAAGTAATGTGTCTGTCAGAAAGTCGAAACTTTGCTATATGGGATTTTCTTGATTGGTTTCGTCACCTTCCTCGTGAATTATAAAGTTGCCTGTATCTAGAAGCTGACCAATCGGATTCCTCACTGAATCGGCTGATGAGTTTGTTGACGACCATATGACATTTCCTGTGGTGGCGTTCGGAGAACTAAAACTCCCTGAAAAGTGAGAGTTAGCTCGACTGAGTTATCAGTCAGTGGTTTGTTCCGGTTGGCTACCCAGACAACGGTTCCTGTTGATATTTTTTGTACCAGATTCCAACATAATGGTTTGAGGAGTTAGAGGGGCTAAAGAAACCAAGTTCGAAGGTTTCTTGGGCAGAAATGATGGTTTCATTATATCTAATGGTTTGGTTTACAGATATGGTGTCTGCAGCATAAGAACAAGTTATTGATGTGTAACTTACAAGAAGGAAGACAAAGATCAGTTTGGTCTTTGTCACTATTTCCTCCATTAACTCATCAGGAAATCAAAAAAACAAAACTCCATTTCATATATGTCTTGGAGTATCATTACTTACGAATATTATTTGCCTTCTTTTCAAATAGAATATTATCTTTTTCTGACTTTCGTAGTCACAATATGTATTTTTTTGACCAAATAAATGCATGTTTTCTTTCTTTAACATTTCAACACAATTTAGACCTGTTCTTTCTTACACATTTCAACACAATTTACGCCTGTAAAGAAAAGAAACGTCCATGTCTTCAACCACTCCACATAACTTCATGATTCATTTATTCAGCATACTGAGTATTAAAATTCTATATTTTTTGAATTACCATCAAAGTCACATCCCCTGGGTAAACCCATTGGCAAAATGTCACTCACGCCCATGAACACAAATGGCGCTGGTGACCCGGCCCACCACAATTCCAGAGGAAACCAACCACCTGAAGCCTCACTATGGTAAATCCCCAGGCAAAACATTTTTGTTTTAGACGAGACTTGAACCCATAACCTCCACTTTGGAAGATTGTGAAGCTGCCAATGCACTAGAAGTCATTAGTATTTCTATATTATTTTATACTTTTTTTCTATAGACTTTTATATATAATATTTTATATTAAAACCTCACTAGTCAATCCCAACCCCAGCCTTCAAATTCAAAATCTTACTAGTCAATCCCAACCCCCTAAAATCTATAACAGTAATGTCCTTGAGTTGTTTTTCTTTAATTTTAGTGGTATATATACTATCAATTTGTTTATAGTCTTCGAAAATAAATTTGAATTTCCTAAGTCAACACACATGAATTAACTTTGGCGTGTCAAAGAAGGCATTTCATAGTGTTAGAATTAATAAAAAGCTCAAAAAAGTCTTAGGCCATGATGGATCTCTAGAATCCAATTAATATGAACACATTCTGATGCCAATCTCATGTATTAATGATAGCAAACACTACTAAAAAACGTCCATTTCTAGACTAATTTCTTTTGTGTCATATCTTTAATTGCATTAGAGCTCATATAACAAAGTCATGCATGCTATAGCCATGTTGTATCTTCTAAGCTAGGTAACAATACGATGGGGGGGGGGGGGTACCGATCATCAAGTTAATTACGTAAAGCCTATTCTTGGAGCGTTCGACGTTCAGGAGAAGTATTTTTCTTATATCATACAATCGTAGTTGATTGTATTCCACAATGACTTTACAGTCGATTTATGTTAGCGGTCTCAGGCTTCAGTTATTGCTTTTGAGACTGAGAATGTAGTATACATCAGTAACAAGTCGTTGTTCCCGGTTTTTTACTTGCTAGTAATATGGAGCCCATGCCTAAAATATCTACGTATGAACCATCACCAAAATGAACATTTCTGTGGATTTTCTCATCTAACTCGGTGAAATGCTCCTAGTGTACCAGTCATGTGGTTGCTTGCACCACTATCAAGATAACATCTTCTTTTGTTAAGTAACCTATATTGATTGGGTCTCGTATCCTTTTCATTCAAGAAGACTACTTGACAATATCTATTGTCTTCAGCGACTGCCATCAAAAGAGTTGGCTCTTCGACCCCTTGCACTAGATTGGCCTCATCTTGTGTAGGTTCCCTTTGAGAGTAGTGTGAAGTGTAATGTCCTTGTTTGTTGCATTTATAACACTTAGCCTTGCTCACGTCACTAGTGAACCTTCTAATCTTATGTTGGTTAATATCCTTGGATGTGTCTTGTGTGGGATCTTCCCAAGATGATGATGCGAATCTTCCACGACCTTGATACCGTGGATTAAATCTTTAGTGTCCTCATCACATGTTTGATTGACCATGGCTGAAATTACTATCATGTCGTGTGAAAAAGACCGTGTCTTGTCCTTCAACTAAACTTCCCATTTTCATCTTAAGCTTTTCATCGAAATTTTTTCTTCCGATGGCTTCATCCTGAGTGCAAACATCTAAGTCTGAATATTGTTCTATTGAAGCAACTATTTGAATAACTTCTCGGGTACGGAGTTTAACAATTTTTGTACTAGAGTTAATTCATCAAATGTGGAGCCCAGTCCATTTGGTTTAGATACAATACTTTTTAACTTTGTGGTAAACGAATTGATTGATTCATCTTCCTTCAAGTGAAGTAACTCAAATTTTGACTTGAGGGTTTGTAGGCGTGCCTTTTGTACATGATCTACGTTTATGTGTCTAGTTTTTAGTGTGTCCCAAATCTCTTTCGCAATCTTGCATATAGTAACTTGCATAACCAAGTTTTCGGTTACGACTGGAATAGGTAAGCCGTAGCATTCTTATCCTTTTTTACATCCGATTGAGTTGTCTCAATCATATCAATCATTTCCCAAAGTTTGTTTGCCTCCAACAGGGTTTTGATACGTATTGCCCAAACCGTATAATACATTGACTTTAGTATGGGACATTGAAAGTTTGAAAGTGTTGGCACTTCCTTGTATTGTATCGGAACTCTTGTATTTTGACTTGTGGTCGTCATATGAATATACAAAAACTATAGTTCTAAACAGGAAATCTTAATGATCGCTAGGTTTTGTTCGTTATCGTCTATTGGTTCTACAAGATCAAACAGTGCTTCAAATTCCTAATGACTAAAAACAAAATTCGAAAAATAAATGTAAAAGCGGTGTTTGAAAATTGTTACCTAATTGTTTGTGACAACTTCTGGGAAACAAAAAGAACTTGACGTGTCTTCGGTCAGGCAAGAACTGCACACTGCAATCTGTTTTGCTTCTAATCTCCCAATGATCTGGGATATCTTTAAAACAATAGCGACTCAGAGATTGTTTGACTCCAATGAACTCCACTCCAAAATCTTCTTGTTTGAAGAGAAAAACAACCCAGATAGACTACCTTCTTTACCCAAAAGTTTACTTTCAGATTTCTTTGGATACAAAAACCGCTGTGGACACAGACTTAACTCCAAGACTGATTCAACGGTTCTCGTTTTGTTCCAAAGTTTGGAAGGATTCTAGATGCTACAGTAATGTGAAATGAATTGAGTGAATCACAATAAACACTATCGATCCGAGTTGTGAATTGAAGTTCTGATTGTTCAACAGCGCATATTAAAACGAAAAATGGGACAGATAGTTTCGTGGCGACTTGAAGTGAACATATTTTGACAAGGATTATTTGTGATTGTGTTAAACCTTGTGCTCTGATTCCAGTTTGTGGATAAATTTATGTCTGTAGCTCGTAATGTTTATGTTTTGTAATGATACGGTCTTAATTTAAGTTGGAATTCATGTTTTGATTTAAGTTGACCAAGTCAAGACATCTTCCTGTCTTGACTTGGCCAATAATTAGTATTTTATTAATATGAATCAAACGAAAGTGGACTTTGACGTTCGTAGACATGAAGGTGGACCTTCGTCCTTGATGGGTCACCTTCACACAATGCTAAGCCACCTTCGTTGAAAAGACCTATTGTATGTGTATAAATACAGTAGTCAAGGCTGGCCCTGAAAATTCATGTACTCTGTTTAAGCTCGAAAAAACGTGCCCTTAGGCCTTAACGAAGTTGGGTATTAGGCTCACTAAAGGTATAAACCTAAATGGGCTAATAACTAATTTAAACCATAAAAATAGTTTTGTTAGTGGGCCTATGTTGATGTTTGTATAGGTGTACCCTATTAATTTAATTTTTTTACATATACATATCAAAGTTTAAAAAAAAATGTGCCCTTGGAAATATCAGGTCCTGGTCGGTAGTCCTCCCCGCCTCGATTTTTAGAAAATCTCTAATCAAACCATTTGTCCTTATTTCAACAAAAGAAGCGGCCATGACAGTAGTCACTATTACATTTGTAGAGAGCACATTTTCAGAGAGTGGGAGCATACTATTGTGTATTCATGTACTATTACTCTGTTGAAATCAATACATCTAACTTTTGAAGTGATATCTTTGTGTTTTTAATCGTGTTCTTGCTTCGGTTGTGTATAAACTTGGATTCCGCACTTGTTTACACATTTTAGGTACTCATTTTTACACCATATTTATTTATTAAATGTATTAATTTTACTATAAAGCTATATGATTTTACATCTTTGTATACTTTATAGATTTTTAGATGATGGATTGAAAATGATATAATCGGATTAACAACCAAAACGAGAAAACTATGAAAAGTCATTAAATGTGTTTAAATAAACTTGGCAAATATGTTGTTCTGATCCAATTGTTTATTTAATTCGCAGCCACTATCGAGTAAATAAAGAAAACATTGGAAAGAAAGAATCGAGTAGATAAAGAAAACATTGGAAAGAAAGATATAAGTGGTTTTGGCCTTACAAGTCCACTAGACTAGTACAACAAAGAAAATCAATTTGAGCCTTGGACAATTAAGTGGTCTGAAATGAAGGCTTATTGGACTGATTAGTGGGCTTATGTGGACCTAGACAATTTTTCTTTTTTTTAACGGTTTAATATTTATTATCAATGGGATTTGAACAAGAAATAATTAGCAAATGGTTGATTAACTATTTGGCCCACATCACACAAGATCTTGAAGCCGCAAGGAGCAAACAAGAATAGGTCGACATTTTTTATGGATAAAAGGGTGTTCGTAAATTAATTTGACCGCAATTACAGGGTTTACAAGAGCAGCCTTTGGTTGCTGTGGAGTTCTTTGTACGGCAACAGAAGGAAGCTTTCGTTTAGCTGTTTGGAAAGACGTAATAATGGGTGGCATGTTTTTCCAGTTGCTGGTAGATAGCAGGTGATTCAGTGTTTTACGACCCAAGAAGAAATCACACTTCAAACATGCCCGAAGTTGAGGTAGGAGATCCAGGCTTGAGAAAACTTAAAGACCTCTCTTAGACTAAATTTAATGGGGAGCATTGCATTTAATTGTGTAATTACTAGTAGACGATTATGGGTCTAAGTTGTATGCTATAATTAGGAAGGTGTTAAATGTAATTAAGTTAATTAGGGTTTATACTGTTGGGTTCCCTGTTATTAGTGACATAGTGCATTAGATATATAGGGTATCGAATGTATTGAACAAGTCAGTAATCAACGAACTAAGATTCAATGTTTTTTGTTAAATCTTTGTTTTGTGCAAGTGAGATGAATTAGGTGATAGCTTATTAGTTTATTAGTGAGACATGGTGATTATCTCTATCATTTTACGTAGATGTTCTTAGTTAATAAAAGTTGATGATTTGCTAATATCCATATAATCACTATATGAACTAGGATCAATTACAAACCACATTTAATAACCACTTTAAAAGTGTCATTTGACCTCAAATCAATTATAGAGAAATGGTTAAATAATAACCTAAATAATATCTTCTTTATAATTATACTAACAAGAAATTAATTCTTTATTTAGATCTCACTTTTGAATTCAATGTGCTAATATCATTCTCGTATGTGAAAAAAATAATAATCTTGATTAATTTTTATGTGCTAATATAATTCAAAAGTGCTACTTTGTGTATGTATTGTTTTAGTATGTGCTAATTTAACTTTTTTAAAGTATTAGGATTTGTTCTCAGGGTTTGTAGGATATATATGGTTATTAGCATAACCAACCCCATCACTATATATATAGTTGTTGTTTGAATCCTTTATATTTATTAAAAACAAATAAAAAAAGATAATAACCTACTCAGCATAATAGGTTTTTTATATGTTCAATTTTCCTACACAAGAATCAAACAAAATGGGGATATGAGAAGAGTAACTATTGCCCATTTGGGACAGAAAAAAATGCCGATGAGAGTTTATAATTTATTAGATTTAAAACTTGAATGAGGTAAGACATCAAGCTAAGTTTTTCTTGATAATCTGGAAAATGCGTAGGCAAGATTTAGAATGTAAAAACATCGCAAGTTTTAATTGAAGTATTCTGTTCATTCAATACAACTTTAGCCTACTAAGTACTTTTCCTTGATAACATGAAGTTCTTTTTTCCAATACATGAATCTTTCAATTCATCTACCGTTCAACATTGAAATGCTTAGTTCATTGTTAGAACTTGTTTCATATGAGCTTGAAAATGGAGTATCTTGCTTAGATTTTCCTACATAAAATCCTGGTTCTTTGGGTGAAGGCAATGGACCCTTGCTCTCCAACATTCGGATAGTAGAAGTCATAGTTGGTCTATCTTGTGGGTAACGTTGAACGCACAACAAACCAATATGGATTGATCGTAGAACCTGAGACACGTTCATTGATTCACCTAGGCACTTAGCAACTAATTGCAAGGATTGATCTTCATTATGGAGTCTCCAAGCCTGCGAAGAACAAAGAGTGCGAGGATTACGGTCCTTTGTTTCAATAGGTCAAATCACAATGAAAGCAGTAACACGTTTGTCCATGTCCCCTGTTTGGTAACTAACTTTTTGTTTGGTAACCAACTTATGGAAAAGTCAGCATCGCACTAACTGCCACATCATCATTTTAGAATGATAGATTGCCTTTTTTAATGTTTTGAAATCAAACATTCATAAGTTGGCTAGCTTATTATTGGAAAATATAAGATATAAATCCAAAAATAAGAAATACAAAAGCTTTTTATCCTTTCATACATTTTGCACATTTAAAATTAGCAGTCCAAACAACATGTCCAATAAGGTTGTTGTAATCTTTTTCGTGGATGTATCCCTTGTTTTTCACCCCACACACAATTTCCAACACTATTACACCAAAGCTATATACGTCTGATTTTATAGAAAAGACACCTTCTCGTGCGTATTCTGGCGCCATGTAGCCACTGTGAGGAATCAAAGTAAATGTAAATGATTTATTAAACAAATTAGAATCAAGTTAAGGTCGATGAATCTCATGTCTCACTATGTTCCAACCACTTTGTTTGTGTTTGCCTCTATCTGATTACCACCAAAAATCCTTGCCATGCCAAAATTCGGGTCCATATCCGTGTCAAGCAGAATATTGCTAACTTTAAGATCTCTATGTATAATTCTGAGCCGAGAATCCTGGTGAAGATAAAGAAGTCCACGACCAATTCCAATGATTATGCTATAACGTGCATTCCAATCAAGCAGTACGCTTTGAGTTTTATCTGTGAGTAGATTAAATTTTAGTTTGCCCCATTGTTGATTTGAAACTTTTCTTTGTCTTTTCTAATTATTTCATTTACCAAATATGAAGGAATCAAGGCTTTGTTTGGCATGTATTCATAAATCAGCATCTTTTCTATGCAGCAACCCAAGAGCTTCACAAGATTGCGATGTTGTAGTTTAGATATCAAGATTACTTCATTCTTGAACTCATGAAGTCCTTGAGTGGATGTTGTTGCTAGCCGCTTCACTGCTATTTCCTGCCCGTCTTCAAGTACACCCTAAAACATACATTTAAGATGAGTTTGGTGAACACATTTTCAGTCTTAGTCCAGTTTATCCTCTTTAGTGTTTTTAATTATGAGGATAACCACAGTATCCACTTTTGATTACCAATCACACAAAACAAAAGAACCAGACTATATATGGTATACAAATTGAACGAGAAACAATAAAGAACACAAGTATTTGCGTGGTTTCATTAGTCTATGTAATGGCAGTCCACACGATGTAATGGCAGTCTTGATCATCCTGTGGCCGCTGGTCCTCAAAGCAATAATTGTTTCACATACATATGTTTATTTTATTTTATTTGTAAAGGAAACAGTAACCAAGCACATTTTATTATGATAGAATTATAGAATGCAAAACTGAACTTTGACCATTCCCCTGATGCTCAAAGGAACCAAACGCAAAGCAAAACAATTACACAACCAAAACCGGCCCAAAACTATCTAAAAGCTCTAACCTGAGCCCAACCTACTGTTCACATTGGGCCACATCCGGTTGCAACAAGTCTGATCCAACTCCAATACCACGTATTAGCTTTAATTTTTCTAACTTGTGCTAAGAATCATCTTATAGTAACACATGAACACCATCTGTAATAAATAGAAGGTCATGAAGTCATGAGAATACCTTGTAAACTGGTCCAAAACCGCCCTCTCCAAGTTTGTTATTTGTAGAAAAATTGTTTGTAGCTCTATGTAATGTAGACAAACCAAATAGTGGTAGCTCTAGATCTTCATCGCCACTTCTATTTTCAGGATCATGCCCGAGCTCGTTTCTGGGGGTCACTGTAAAGGGGATAACCACAACTTATTTTTAAAAGAACTAGTAACACTGATACATATGAGTGGTAAGATATTTAAAAGAACTAGTAACACTGATACATATAAGTGACAAGATATATAGGCTGGGTGAGTGACTCTAGTTTTTCTGTAAACGTCAGAAAGGACTAGGTTTGGTTGGTTGATTAAAAACACTTTTTTTTCCTAACATCAATATTGCTTAAATACCGATTCTTCTTTTTTACTAGATGATTTATGGATTAATCATACATTTTAGCATTCAAACTTCATACCTTGTGGTTGTTTCTTCCTATTATACCCATAAAATAAGCATACTGAAACTAGTACGGCCAAAACTACAAATGCTATGGGGACTATAACTCGTACTCTTCTCCCTGCACCTGACCTGTTACTTGTTTCTATTGAGTCTGTGTCAAAACATAATATCATAATTAAATTTAGACATAGAATTATAAAGTTAGTAATGAAAATAAAACTATCTGTTCTTTGAAGTACCTAACTGCGAGGCTGACATTCGTATATAAAGAGTGTCCCCGTTTTCTGCAAACGTTCTGATATCAATTAGGCCACCAAACCATAGCAAGCAACCACTCCCAGTCCCTGAGATATTTGAATTTGCGTAAGCAGTACACAAACAATTGCTTTTGCACATGTTTCTACATTCTTCAAGGGTCATGGTCTGGTTATAAATAGACCCCTGAGTGTCCGGTAACTTCAAATTTGTATATTTATTGAACCCTTCCCCAGGGTCACAATCCAAAGGGATAGTATGTCGACACCCTGGTGACCATTCTGTATTACTCCACTGATCAGGGGATACGGGCTCGAACCCCTTCAAACACATACAAACTGGGGAGTTATCAATATTGCAGCTCCCAAATGGCCCACACACTGCGTAATCATCACAGCTATCTTTTTGTGGAGCCGTAAAAAGGTTCCAATCTTGTTTGCTCTCAATCCATATCAATCGCTCTGAACGACCACTTTGTTGCATAACCAACCTCATTAAAACTGAAGTATCTATTAGATTATATTGGTAGTAAATTTCTCTATCGTTAATAACAAAGGTAAAGTTGAAATATTTGTTTGGTTTCAGATTAGAGTTCCAGTAAACCTGAGACCATTCCATGGACCTCCCCTGAACTTTATCTTCTCGCCATCTGTTATGATTAGCTGAGGGTAACCTCGGGTATCACACTACAAGAAATACCCCCCTTTAGCGGCGACACCTTTAGCGGCGACAGCCAAAGTGTCGCCGCTATTGGTCGATCCGTGTCCCGAGCTCTCAGTCCAAACCCCAGCCGTTGATCTTTTTCAAGATCTGACGGTTGGGGATTTAACAAGCAATAGCGGCGACATATATATGGCCATTACCGGCGACGGCCTCTCCGCTAAAGGTCCCTTTACCACAATAAACCCTAGCCACATAAATCTTATCCAAGTTAACCCAATAGCAGCGACACGTTATCAATACCGGCGACGCGCCGTCGCCGCTAAAAGTGTCGACGTACCAGTCCCTATACAGCGCTATTTCTTCCCTCCTTCATTTTTCCCCCCAAAAGTGACCCCCGTTTTTGCCCAAATCGGTTAGTTTAACTCTCTTTATGTTAAATTTCTTATCTACATTTGTTATATTCATGTTATAGGCTTTAATTTTTGCGCGTTTTTGTGGAAGAAAACTCGGATCACCACCTCTCTTCTTCGGTCACCACCATCATTTCTCCGGTACCACCTCTTCTCCTCGGTCTTCGTTTCCTTGAAACTTTAAAAAAATGTTAGTTTTATATGTATTTTTTTTGTTTAGATATTTATAATTTTTTGTTTAGGTATGTAAATGTGTATGGAAGGATGAATTTTGTATGTAAAAATGTATAATTTAGGTGTGTTTGGTGAAAATGTGTATGTAAAAATCTATGTATTTGTTGATGTAGGTGTATGTAAGGATGGATGTTTGTATGTAAAATGTATAATGTAGGTGTGTTTGGTGAAAATGTGTTTGTAAAAATCTATGTATGTTTTGATGTAGGTGTATGTAAGGATGAATGTTTGTATGTAAAATGTATAATGTGGGTGTGTTTTGTGAAAATGTGTTTGTAAAAATCTATGTATTTGTTGATGTAGGTGTATGTAATGATGAATGTTTGTATGTAAAATGTATAATGTAGGTGTGTTTGGTGAAAATGTATATATGGAAATCTATGTATTTGTTGATGTAGGTGTATGTAAGGATGAATGTTTATGTGTATGTAAGTCTATGATGAATGTTTATGTGTATGGTACCGGGGGATGGGGCATAAACCGTCTTCAAATACGCCCCAAATTTGTCGGCTTCCCAACCTGAGACTCAAGAACCCTTTTCTCAGGTAAACTACACAATTTATAAAATGATAAACGAACGCGTGTTTCCATGTTAAATATATGTTGGTAGCGTTAACTAATATGCTAATATACATTTTGATATTTATTATTGTAGGGATTTGTTGACAACTTGTTCCAAAGCTCGGCTTTCCGGAATCGACTTGACGACTATCTAAGTTCAAAAGGAAAAGCACCGGCAAACGACGACGACGACAGTTACAACCCTTTTTTTGATAACGAAGAAGATGACGAAGATTAGGATGATTTCGAAGTATGGGTATTAGCAGCGACAAATACCTTTAGCGGCGACAGCCGGACCAATAGCGGCCCAGTAATAGCGGCGACGCTTTAGCGGCCACGTATCGCCGCTAAAGGTCAATAGCGGCGACAGGAGGGACCAATAGCGGCGACAGCCGTCGCCACTAAACCTACCCTTTTCTTGTAGTGTCAATCAAATCAGAAAACTCCCCGGAAGCAGGATCATCATTAGACTTCCATGAAGTTAAGTGTCTTTCAATCCCAGTAACCAAATTCTTGCCATGCTTCATTCCGGGAAGTAAAGTGTCTGTCATAAAGTCAAAACTTTGCCATATGGGATATCCTTGATTGATGCCCTCACCTTCCTCGTGAATTATAAAGTTCCCCGTATCTAGAAGCTGACCAATCGGATTCCTAACAATGGTCGTTGATGAGTTCGCTGACGATCATATGACATTGCCCATAGTGGTGTTTTTGAGAACTAAAACTCCCTGAAGGGTGAGAGTTAGCTTGCCTGATGTATCGGTGAGTGGTATGTCCCGGTTGGCTACCCATACATAGGTTCGTTTTGGAATTTTCTTGTACCAAATTCCGACGTAGTGGTTCTTGGAGTTAGGGGGGCTAAAGAAACTAAGTTTGAAGGTTTCTTGAGGCGAAACAATTGTTTGATTATATCTTGTTGGGAATAATTCGAAATTGCTTGGATAAATTTGAAGTCGTGTAATCACTATCAGATCAAACAATTGGAGTGGCTACCAATCTTTGATCGGATAAAATCAGAAAAATTCTAGATTTTTGTATGGCAATTTTTGATTGAGAGTCATTATTTTGGCAGTTTTCGTTGGGAGCTTATATGCAGTTTTCACAAACTGCAGGCAATTTTTATTTTGCACAAACCACCTTTAGTCCCTTAAGTTTCCAAAAGTGCATATTTAGCCCGAAATTCAATTTCTGATGCATTTTTGATAAAGGACTTCTGATGCAGCTCGACCCCAGCCAGGGGCTCTGCCCCTTGGACCTCGCCAGGGGCTGCCGCCCCTTGGACCCTGCTCCCAGGAGCGCTGCCCCCTTGGATCCCCCGTTAGTCCCGATGACATTCAAATAAGCGTGCACTCTTATTTGAACGTCACACGCAATCTCAAATTACAATAAAATATCCAACACCCCTCACCTTTTTATGGCCTGTGTTAGCCAACATGTACTGATGAGTACAAATGAATCTGAATCTTCAAACTCCAATGTGTGGTTTGTAGACTCTGGAAGTTCGAATCATATGACAGGGGTACATGCAATCTTTACTTCAATGAACACTTCATTTATGTTATCTGTGAAAATGGGAAACAAGAAACAGATTAAAGTGGAAGGTAAAGGAGTTGTGAAAATTAAAATGCATGATGGTACTTTACTAGAAGATGTTTTTTATGCACCAGAACTACAGTACAACTTGTTTAGTGTAGGGTAACTTATGAGAAAAGGTTATGCTTTAATTTTTGATAATGGGGCATGCTCTATTGTTCACAAGGAATCTGGAACTGAACTTATGAAGATAATGCTTGCTCCGAAGAATATGTTTCCTCTTGATGCAACTAAAGTCAAGTCAGGTTGTTCGAATTCACGTGTTCATGAGAATACAAAGTTGTGGCATCACAGGTATGGACATATCCATACACAGGCTCTCCAACAGCTTTACAGGAAGCATATGGTGCTAGGTCTCCCTGCAATAAAGGAACTTGGTGTTTGTGAGGGTTGTGCGCTAGGGAAGCAACACAAGCAACCATTCCAGTCAAACTCCCGACGTGCATCAAAACCTTTAGAGATTGTTCACACTTATATTTGTGGCCCAATACCTATTGCTAGTCTTGGTGGAAGTAAGTACTTCTTCTTATTCATCGATGATTATACACGTATGAGTTGGGTATATTTTATTGAAGAAAAATCAGAAGTCTTTTCTAAGTTTAAAATCTTTAAAGCACTAGTAGAGAAACAAAGCGAGAAGTGTATTAAATTGTTGAGATCAGACAGGGGTGGGGAGTATTGCTCAAATGAGTTCAATGTGTTTTGTGAGCAACATGGTATCAAAAGGCAACTCACTGCTCCTTTTACTCCCGAGCAAAATGGGGTATGTGAGAGAAAAAAATCGAACAATTGTGGAAATGGCACAGTGCATGTTGCAGGCCAAACACATGCCTGCCTATTTTTGGGCAGAAGCAGTGTCAACTTTAGTCTACATATTGAATGTTGCTCCTACAAAACCGAATGAAAATAAAACGCCTTTTCACATGTGGTCTGGTGAAGTGCCTAATGTAGAAGATTTGAGGGTATTTGGTAGTATTGTATATGGGTTGACTCCATCTCAACTCAGGAAGAAGTTTGTTAATCCAAACTCACAAAAGTGTGTTCTCATTGGTTACTCTCCTCAAATTAAAGGCTATCGTTTATACAATCCGATTACCAAGCAAATAATCACCAGAAGACATGTAGAACCTGATGAATCTGCTGAATGGGACTGGAATCATCTGAAGACAGCAGAAAATGGGCATCTCTGGGATATAAATCTGGTTGACACTCTCTTTGAGCCGTCAGGTGATACTTCCAACTCTAATACTTCCATTAATACTACTGATCAACCTATGAAAGTTACTAGTGCACAGCAACAGGAAGTGAGTACCCCAGTCCAAAGCTAGGGAGGGTCAAGTCAGTCTTCGAACACTTCAGCTGACCCGAGCTCTCCAGTTAAAGTTCGAGAACTAAGTGATGTTTATGCTGAAACTATTCCCATGCAGGATTATACTGCATGCCAGTTTGCATTAAACATATCAAACCCTACCTGCTATGAAGAAGCGATGATAAGTAATGAGTGGAAACAAGCTATATATGATGAAGTGAAAGCAATTGAAAAGAATCACACTTGGGAATTGGTAAATCTTCCAAGAAACAAGAATGTTGTAGGTCTCAAATGGTTATACAAGACAAAACTTGGTCCGAATGGTGAAGTTCTGAAGCATAAAGCTCGTTTAGTGGCCAAAGGTTACTCGCAGAAGAAAGGGATCGATTTTCAGGAAACTTTTGCACTAGTAGCTCGGTTTGAAACAATAAGAACCGTGATCGCTACAACAGCTCAATTGGGATGGAACATCTATCAATTAGATGTAAAATCCGCTTTCTTGAATGGAGACCTAGAGGAGGAGATTTATGTTCAACAGCCGGAGGGTTTTGAAGTGCAAGGTGAAGAGAACAAAGTGTACCGTCTTCATAAAGCTTTATATGGGCTTAAACAAGCCCCGCGGGCCTGGTACTCTCGTATTGATTCGTATTTTACTAACCCTGGTTTCAGCAGAAGCTATAGTGAACCTACACTTTATGTCAAGAAACTTAAAGTTTCTGATGTTATGTTTGTCTGCCTTTACGTTGATGATATAATTTATGCCAGCTCAAATGAAGACCTCGTTAAAAAATTCGAAGTAGGAATGATGAAAGAGTTTGAGATGACTGACATGGGGAATCTCAAATACTTTCTTGGTTTGGAAGTTCATCAAACTAGTAAGGGTGTATTTGTGTCTCAAAACAAGTATACTCAAGACATGTTAACAAAGTTTGGAATGCTGGGATGTAAGCTTGAAGATACACCAATGAATTCTAATGATAAGTTTCAAAGTGATGATGGTGCTGAGAGGGTTGACGAAGGAGTGTATCGCAGTTTAATTGGAGGCCTGATGTTCTTAACTCATTCAAGACCAGACATAGCATTCTCTGTGAGTGCATTGTCACGGTTCATGCAACGACCTTCCAAGACACACTTTGGTGCTGTAAAGAGAGTATTAAGATACTTGACTGGAACAGTGAAGTATGGGATTTGGTATGCAAGAACACTGAAAGTTGATTTGTTTGGATATTGTGATAGTGATTGGGCAGGCAATATTGATGATAGGAAGAGTATATCAGCTAATGTTTTCTCTCTTGGAAGTGGGGCAATTGCATAGTCATCAAAGAAGCAGCACACTGTGGCTCTTTCGAGTACTGAAACTGAATACATTTCATCCACAAGTGCAACGTTTCAGGCAATTTGGCTTCGCAGGATTCTGGAAGATTTGGGATTCAAACAACAACCTGCAACAATAATATGGTGTGACAGTAGCTCCGCTATTAATCTGTCCAAGAATCCAGTGTTACATGGGCGTTCAAAGCATATCGAAATCAAGTATCACTTTATTCGAGACATGGTGGCACAAAAGGAGGTAGTTCTTAGTTACTGCAGTACTGACGAACAAGTTGCAGATGCTTTTACAAAGGCACTGGCACGCGAGAATTTTGTTTATTACAGGCACAGAATAGGAGTTAAGGAATTCGAATTAAGGGAGGGTGTTGAAATATAATTCGTATTCCTTCATACATGACCGAGTCCTAATGTTTACGTTAAGTGTATTTTGAATTTCATTAGGCCGTTGGGCCAAGCTGTTTAGATAGTGCGTATCCTAAGGTAGATCCATCTTTTCAGGAGGATTCTCACCTATTTAATTTGTTTCATATAGTCATTATGGCCATGTAACTTCTTTAATTTTTCCAATAACACAAGCAATCTGTGCCGACTAATTAGAGAGTGTTCATCAATTTCTTTGCTAATTTTTCATCTTACAATTAGGGCTCATACCAACAAAGACAACCCTTGATAGGATAGAATCGTCTTCAAGATTATAAGCAAAAGACACCTCACTTTCATTAACAATTACGTAGTATCTAAAGGTTAAGCTCTTGCTGAATACAGAAATCCCAGGAAACAGTCCATTACTCCATGGTCCACGCCGACATTTAATCGATGCCCCTTGTCTTAGTTTGTTTTCAGGATAACCGAGTCTGTCAGCGCCCCACGTCAGTTCACCTGGAGCTGGATCTTGACTACTCTTCTATGGTTTAGATACCTTCCTTTCCCCTTATATAATCTCTCCCTAACTTCATGCCAGGTAGAAGAGTATCGGTTGGGTAATCAAAACTCTGCCAGACAATCCCCTCCTGTTGATCAAACACTACTAGATTTCTGTTGTCCCAAAGCTTTGCAGTTGCGTTCCCTGATGTCGTTGTGTTAGATGACCAGATCATGCTGCTATTGTTAAAGAGGCCGAAAATTCCTCGATCAGTGATCTTTAACTCAAGCGGTGATGCACCCGGGAGCAGGCGGTCTCTGTTTGCAACCCAAACCACCGTTGTGATAGGGATGTTCTTATACCAGATACCGAGATATCTGTTCTCCGAACTACCTGGCTTAAAGAATCCCAGTTCGAAAACTCCAGTAGGCGAGACCAAAGTGTCTACATCTGTTAGAAACCTTGAATCCGAGATTATGTTGAGTTCAGCAGCATAGCTTTTGTGAAGAAAAAGTTAGGAAAACAGAAGTACGGCTGCTCCCTCCATTGAGATTTTTGATCCTGTTTTATTTCAGCAACTACTGATTTAGCATACGTTTTGTCAGAATGATATTTAAATACTAATAAACAAAAATTAGTTAGATATCTTGATTCCAGCTAATTCATATATACCGGCATTAAATGAGACAACTGCTTGTATAGACTGGCGTTTTGGTTGACCATTGACTTTTATGGTCACAATCATGAATTATATAACAAGTGTACATCCAACATTAATGTTTGGTTGGTGCGGTGGTGGTAGAGATGAAAAAAAAATCGGTTATGTAATGGAAACCGGTACAAAAATTGAAACCGGTTTTTTTTATAACAGGGTTTTTTGTAACCGGACTAATTAGACGGGTTTGAAGCGGTTACGATATTTCTTTAGAAGACTGGTTATAGAACCGGTTATGGAAAAACCGATTTTAAAACCGGTTATTAACCGGTTAACCGAAAACGGATAGTTTAAAACCGGTTACAAAAACCAGTTAATAATGGCTATAAAAACCGGTTATATAACGGCTATAAAAACCGGTTAAACCGGTTATTCGGGCCTGTTTGAAGAAAACGGTCATATGACCGTTGGAATGGGTTGTGAATGTTTTTTTGGAGTTTTTTGGGGCTAGAAATCATCTCGAACTAGTATAAAAGGGTTGGGGGTGTTTAGGTTCAATCACACCACTTTCTAAACCTCCAAAAACTCTTAAAATCGCTCACAATCTTGTTCGATAATTCGTAAAAAAGCATGGCAAGCTCTAGTGCTCATTATTCGATCAACATTGGCGAGTCTACAACCGATGCGGTGGTTCGTGTTATTCCAACGAAGCGCAACCCCGAAGTTTGGTCACATTTCGATTTGTGCAAGATGGCCAATGGGAGAAAAAAAAAAGTGCGTTGTCACCATTGTAATGGTTTCTACGCCAAAACCGCAAACACCACATTGAGACAACACATGGAAAAACCGCTTTGCAAGGCGTTAAAACAACAACCCGCTGGTGGTCAAGCCTCCATGGCAGGTGAAGGCGCTTCTTTGTTCGCCTACAATTACGAAATGGCTAGGGTGGAAATGGCGAAGTTTGTAATCCAAGAAAGTTTGCCATTCAACCATTTCGACAACAAATGCTACACAAAGATGGTTCAAAGAACTCTCCAACCACGATACACCCATGTAAGTCGTGCTACTCTTAGGAGGGATTGTTTAAAATTGTGGAAAAATGCTAAACAAGAATTAATTTCTTATTTTGAAAAATTAGAAACCGGTGTTAACTTGACTAGCGAAGTTTGGTCTGTACCGCACGGTTCACCCGACTCATATATTTGTGTCATCGCCCATTGGATTGAACCGGCGACGTGGCAAATGATAAAACGCATGATTTTGTTTAAATTATTTGATTACCCTCACCCTGGTGAAGCTATTTATAAAGCAATCGAAAAATGTATTACAACTTACAAATTGGAAAACAAGATTTTTTCAATATCTTTTGACAACGCCTCAAACAATACGGTTTCGGTAATGCATTTAAAATTAAAATACAAACCGATTTGTGAAGGTATTTTTTTCCATAGTCGATGTATTGCACACATCATAAATTTGGCCGTTCAAGACAGTTTAAAGGTTATTGAACCACAAAAGGAAGCTTTCAAAAAAATGTTACGTTATATATATAGTCACACGCATAGACATTCAAAATATAAAAAAATGTGTAAGGAATCGGGTCGAATATCCTTAGGACCCAATTGGGACGTTGCTCATAGAAGGAACTCGACTTGCACCATGTTTGAAAAAGCTATTTTGCAAAAAGAAAGTTTAATAAAATTTCATAACTCTTTGTCTAGTCGTAAAAAGGTTTCGTCTTACCACCCATCGGGTTGGGCTACTATTGAAACGGTTACACAATTGCTTCAAGTTTTCAAAACATCAACAAAAACTTTATCGGGGGTTTATTATCCTACAAGTTCATTGGTGCTTCACAATTTGTTTAAAATGTGTTTAAAATTGAACGAGATGTCGGTTAGAGGTAGGCCATATTGTGATATGGCAGAAACAATGAAGGAAAAACTAAAAAATATTTTAGCGAACTACCGGCGGTTTTCACTTGTGCCACCGCTTTAAACCCTTGCTTTAATGTTTTTGGTAACGGGTCTTTGATTGAAAAAATTGCAAACGAGTTGAATTTAAACACCGAACAAGACCCTAACTTTGGTGAAACTGAAAAAAATCGTTTCAACGATCAACTTTTAAAAATGTTTGACGTTTATGTAACAAAATATGGTGCAACCACGTCACACATTCACGAGTCAATGAGAAATGCCGCTTTCGGCGAAGGTTCTTCAAGTATGGAAGATCAAGATTTGTATGTTTATAACCAATTGTTTGATGAGTCGAGTCAAATGCACCGTGGTAACACTACTAGTAGCGAACTTGGTCGGTATGGTGGGTCGAACTTTCTACAAACGATGACTTCACAAGAATTTAAAAATTTTGATTTGTTGGCTTGGTGGAAAATTAGGGAAGATCAATTTCCGATCTTAGCCACAATGGCCCGAGATTTACTAACGGTCCAAGTTTCCACGATAGCTTCGGAAAGTGCTTTTTCTATTAGTGGCAGGGTGATTTCGATAAGGAGGACTCGACTAACACCAAATGCGGTTGAGATGTCGATTTGCTTGAAAGATTACTTGGATGCGGCGGAGAGATGTCAACACATACGCACACTCGAGGATGAATTGGAATACGAAGGAGAAGTGTACAAGGATGAGGTCCAAGCCGAATTGACAACCCCAATGACCGACGAAGAATCCGCATTGGATGAATTCCTTCAAAATAGTTCAACATCGGGTTCAAGCGAAGATGACTAAACTAGGCTCAAGATATATTATTTCTATTGTAGTCCCAGTAAAAAAACATATATTAGTGGACGTTCTTGCGGATTAATATTTTAAGTATACGCACTTCATTTGTTACGTTTATCGTTCGTATTTTCACCGTTATGTAACAATCGTTTGTTTCAAAAGTTAATGATATTATAATTTAAATTTTTAGATTTTCATAGTTAACTATTTATATTAAAAAACATCATTTTCAGCCAAAAAAATAGAAAATCAAGAAAATAAAGATTGTGCATTTTAAGTCAACCGGTTTTTAGCCGGTTTCTTTAAAGGTTTTTAAACCGGTTTTACCGGTTACCAGTTATTTGAAAAAACCTTTTTTTTTTAACTAGTTACATAACCGGTTATAACCGGTTAGGAGTTTTCACAAAAAAAAAACCGGTTAATAACCAAAACTGGTTATTCTATAACCGGTTTTTTAGGCCACCAAAAAAAGCGGACAGGTTTTTAACCGGAACAGGTTTTGGAAAAAACCGATTTGTACCCCTCTAGGTGGTGGTAATATCTGGACCACGATAACGCTTAGAAATATTGCTCTTCTAACATCATTTGTAATCGTTAAATCCCTCTATCAGATATTTTTCATCGCATCAGCATTGAAACACCTTTCAAAAATTATTTAATAGTTAACGTCCCTTAATATTCTTCCAATTAATAATTTTCAATTTTTTTCTTTCCATTTGGTGTTATACTAGAAACGTCTCTCCCCTTCATGCCCCTCTAACGACCACAAAGGTGGTGTTGGGGACATTATCAATCTCTTTCACGCCCCTATAATGGCCATTATGCATGACCTAATCTAAGACCATCGGTAATGATTAATGTCCTCTAAGGCAATTCGTAATGGTTAATGGCCCCTGATGGAAATTTTCCGCTACATCAACATTATAATGCCCTTCAAAATTTATGTAATGGTTAATGCTCCTTAATACCCTCATTCAATCATTACTTTCCATAAATTACTTTTCTTCATTGGACATTATACTAGAAATGTCCATCCATCTTCATGCCCCTATAAAGCCCACAATATGGTGTTGTGAGCATTATCAAGCCAATTCGCACCACTATAATGCCCATTACTCATGATCTAAAGGCCTTTTGGTATACTTTAACACCCACATCCTCAACTCCAACTAGGTACCACATCACTCACTTTTCCTCATTTCACTTTACTTCACCCTAAATAATTGATTTAATCCGGTTAACTCCACATAACCCTTTACCTATTTGGTCTAAAAAAGGAAAAAATTAATAGTCTCTTGACACATCTTTAACATATTAACAAATAACCTCATTAATATCCCTTATAAAAAAAGAGTGGTACATAACGGTATTTAACATACTATGTCACCTTTTACTTCTCAAATATTATACCTCAACACCTGATATGAATGTAAGTTCACTATCTAATTTATACTTCAACTAAACACTTATATTAGTTATTTTTAATATGAAGTATTTTATTAGTATTTAATAGTTATTTTTAGTGTGAAGTATTTTATTAGTATTTAAGTGTTGTGTAAAATTTAATGTGAAGTATTTAATCAGTATTTAGTATTTAAGTGTTGTGTAAAATATAAATATAGCGTTAAAGGAAATAAAATTACAGATTACAAATATGCGTATTGGATTTCACCAAGCGGTATCTAGCTGACTAGTTGATAAACTAAAATTCGTAATATAAATATAGGGGAAGGTTCATTTGAGAAGAAATTTAATATGAGAAGAAAAAGAAGAAATGGTATAATGGTAAAACATTAAATAATTTATAACTGCTCTCATTAATTATGTTATCTCTCATTAATAAAGCAAAAATATTTTATCCTACACACTTCAAAATTTATCCTACATATGTTTTACATTTACTGGAATTTACCCTACACACACATGTAAATTTACCCTACACATTTCAAAATATATCCTACATTTACTAAAATTTATCCTACACGTGTCAAAAATTGTCCTACACCATAAATTATTTTATCTTGAAAGAGTATATGAAAAAAACGAGTTACAAATTTAATTAATTAGTTAATTAATGACAATTATAGATTTACCTATATGCCCTTTTTCATAACATTAAATACACACGTTGAATGAAGTAAATGAAGAATTTCTATTGGTTTAAAAGTTATTCTTTTTATTCTTATAAAATTTTTCTTCTCATTTGAACTCTACACTATAAATATAGTGTTAAAGGAAATAAAATTACAGATTACAAACATGCATATTGGATTTCACTAAGCGGTATCTAGGTGACTAGTTGATAAACTAAAAGTCGTCAGGTTCAATAGTAATGGATCTAGAAAAAAAATTAGAGGCAACCCAGTTCTTTTATCTTTTATCTTATATTTATACAATGCAAATGAAAAAAAAACACTGTAATAAATAAAGTAAAACAAATACCTAATAGACTTATCCTTTTTGGTTTTTGAAGCTTGAAATTGAGCAATTACATCGTCATATGTTACTTTATTAGACGTTTCACTTGGATCACACGAACTAAACATTGTTCAAATACTCATCACTCATTTGATAGCACAAATCTTGAAAGTTCAAGAATGGTCGGGTAAACGTGGTTAGACGTGTAAAATACGAATCAGATCTACTTCTAAACAACACAACGTGTGGAATCCATGATATTGTTGTGTGATTATAACGCATAAGGCAGCACTTCATTGTACAATAGCTCCTTTATAAAATGCCAAGCTCCAATGTTATGACTATAGCGCACCATACTCACCTATATATAGACTTGGCACACCACCCTTTTAACGCATCACTCATGCGTGCATACCAGTGCATGTACCAGTGTTGCATTACGCATGACTCATGCTTTACGCACCACTGGTGCATTACATTCAAAACACAAAATCCAACAAACTAAACGACTGTTCTACCAATAAATGTTGAAAATACAAAAGATGTAGGCATTAGACATTATGCACTAATAAACTTCCTCTTGCATATTGCCGCAATCTTGTTTCTTGTATGTCTTCAAAGCTTCTTATGTTGTTATCTTCACACAAAACAATCATTGTCTCACTGGTCTTCTCGCCATAATACCATCACTTGAAGTATTCATAAATATATTGTTCCATTTCATGACAAGGTATGACTTTCAAAATTCTTGGTGGCTTATACTTTAGTGTGGCAACATACTTTCCCATCTCTAGATTTATTTCAGTTCTTGATACGATTCGTTGTGGCTTCCAGTTCTAGCTTCTCTTCTCACCAATCTCAAAATTGTCGATTGTACTCATTTTTTCATAACTTATCAACCTGATTATGCATGCTCTTTAACATCCCACCATGGTAATGTTTTGATGTCATTGATAAACCTAAAATACTATACCATACTCTCTCCTGATAGCAATATGTTTAAGCTTCCCAATCCACTTCCAGCTTATAATATCACCTAGTGTTATGTCTTTGCTGTGAGTAAAGAATTTTAACGGTCTAATGAATTTCCGTTCAGGCTTCAAGTCTTTGAACCATGTCTTTTTATCAACTTTAATAACTTCCTCAGCTTCAATCTTCAATCGGTAGATCACCTTGCCTTTCTTCACACTTCTTTCTCAAGATATTGTCGTCCTCTTGAGCAAATAACTAAGTGCGTGTTGGAAATTTCTCATTTACATTACTAACATAGAGAACCTCTTCATAATCAGTAATATCTTCAACTTCAACTCTGTCATAGTTGCCAGCTTCAAACACGAGTTCAAACATGTAATCCTCTTCCTTATCGTTTAGAATCAAATACTAATTCTTCTTCTGGAATTTCACTCAACTTGCAACTTCAAATTTAGAATATCCATGTATAAATTCTCCCTCATCAACTACATAGTCTTTCTATATGATGCCATTGGACTACTCGGAGCAACAGATGTGAATGGCACTCCATCTGTAATCACCCCTATAATATCACTTGTATACACCATCAATTTTTTATTCTTTCCATATTCTTTTTATCGTCTAGACGAGCTTTCACCTTCATTCTTTGAGTTTGTCTCTTTCGATTGACTTTGAGAATCATCAACATCAAAATCTTTGTTTATTCACCTAGAAGAAATACCTGTACCACCTTGACCTTGATCACCATCATCATCGCTATCTTTATCATAAAATGTCATATCAATATCATCATCTGTAGGTCCCCTAGTCCTTATGGATCTTGACAGAATCGTCTATCTAATCTAGAGTACGGAATCCCCTAGATCTGATTTTATAGAACAATAAGAACACGAACACGAACACAAAGAATTCCTTCGAACTGTATTCTATTGATTATCTAACACAAAGTGTTTACAATCAATTCAAGACTCTCTCTCTAAATCTCTCTGAAGCAATTCTCTTTGCAACTGAACAATAGAACCAGCAACCTAAACCCTAATGCAAACCTCCCTATATATAGAGATAGGTTATGCTCATGGGCTAGGGTTTCCTACATGGACTGCTATTGGGTTTAAGGCCCACTTCACCTACCATGCACTATTCTATGTTTAGTTCAGCCCAATTACTTCTAATTCACTATTACAAAACTAAACCCACTAACCGTTTATTATTTTACTAATTACAAGATATCCAAAGACCAAATCTAAGTTGTTGTCACAAATATGCACCAACAAACTCCCCCTTGACAATAGTTTCATAAAATAACTTAGTCTTCAGTCTTCTTGCAATCTTCAACATCTCTGAAAAATGTTGGTCTTTGGATAGCTTCAGCTTTAATAGCTTCTGTCTGCAATAGACTCCCTCTAAGCTGATGTATCCAATCACCAAATCTTCTAAATCATTAGCTTGTGAGTAAAACCCTGTTTAGTACTTGTATAGCAATCTTCAAAACTCTTCGACTTTGTCTGCAATGTAGAAAGGAGGTTCTACTATGCATCCAAGCAAACTCCTCTTCAACAAACTTCTCAGCAACACACTGCTACAATCTGTATACTATAAAACAAACATCTCGAGAAACCATAAGAATTTTTCAACATAAGTTAAACAAATTATTATTATTCAAGAGATAGTGAAACTGTATCACAGATTAAGCAATTCTCAACTCAAATCACATACTTAAAATTTTGAAACACCATGAACTTGCAGAATCTTAAAAAATTTTGAACTCAGCTTCTAACACCGTCTCCCCCTATCGGTAACAACTCCTCCATGAACAACCAATATCTGAACAATAAGAATATATAAGAAAATGAAATATTTTTGAAATTTTTATATTTTCTGAAAGCAAATAAATAACAAAATAATAAACACTCTGTTTTTGTGAGTATCACCGGTAAGAAGATCATATCAACAACATCAAACTGTTTTCACACTATTTGATAATTCTATATGCAATATTCATGAAAAAAAGTCAAAGACGATTACCAGTATTGTTTATCCACTTAAACAAAATACATGAACATTTCAAGTACCATTACCTAGTGATCTATTTAGATAATTTATACTGATATACTAGTGTGTCCCACTTCAGGACATACCCCGCGATCAAGGTATGCACAAAAATTCATCATAGTAGGTGAGTATACCGAAATTCATCCTTTTTTATTTACAACATTAGATAATTGGTGATCAGATCAGTACTTCCGTACAGCAAAGAGACCAATATCCAACGAGGGTTAGTTCAAATACCAAATTTTTGTACGAATAATAAATTTTGCACATTTGAATGATTCTCTAGGAGAGCTTCTTCAATTTTTGGGATTTGGCATTTTAGCTCTTTTAAGATATCCCGGTTGTGCCTAGGTCAGCATATATCTGGATGCAGCAGAAGGACAACCTTGATACCCCGGATGAAATAACGATATAAAGACCTAAAACCTAAGATTTTGGCAATCTATCAAAGCAAGATTTAAGGTTATAAAACCATACGCCACTGATATGTTACCCACTCATACACAGTTTATTATATTTGTATCACAAAGGTAAGTTGATTATTTCATGCCTTTTGCCTACTAGTACATCATATGATGAAGGTGCTATAACACTTAAGCAATTTCAATTTTAGTTTCAGTGTGACAGTCTAACTTGCAGATGTACTATCATTTCTTCTTTTTCACACAGTGAAAAGCTCATTTTTGATTTTCTATTTTCTTGTTTTTGATTTTTTAAAAGAAGTAAATTATTTACAAACTATTTGTCACACCCTGACCCGCAACGGAATAGGTGATCGGGCATGATTGGGTTAACTCGAGAGCTTATGACTTGCTATTACTTGTTTTAAATATTCACTAATTCATATCAAGTGTCTCACAATACAAATAATTCACATAAACAATTACAAACACAAGACGATGTTTATAACAAGTATATTGCACTAATTCGTTTTTTGTTAACTAAGGCCCATCCTATGTCCAATCTTCTCTTCGTACCTGTTCACCTGTATCATGTGTAAAACTGGTTTTGGGTCAACAAAGGTTGGCGAGTGAATCTAAGTTAAACATTTAAACAGTTTGTTAAATTAGTTAATTCAATAAAAATGTTCATGGACCATATATGAGCATATGTACATATAATTAAATCACAAACCACATAATATCAACAATGAACATATGAACATGGTGAATGATGAACTTAAGATCAAGGCTCAATCAAACGGAGCCGATCTAATGAGGCACCTGATGCTCAACTCGTATCCCATGAGGAACTGATGGGCCTTAAATGAATGATTGCACTGAAATGATAAAATGTAACCACACATAAACACAACAAACAAATATACACATTAGATCACATAATATCAACAATGAATATATGAACATGATGAATGATGAACTTGAGATCAAGGCTCAATCAAACGGAGCCGATCTAATGAGGCACCTAATGCTCGACTCGTATCCCAAGAGGAACTGATGGGCCTTAAATGAATGATTGCACTAAAATGATAAAATGTAACCACACATAACCACAACAAACAAATATACATATTAGATCACATAATCGTGGTTGCACATGTATTTGTATAAATAAAGTAAATTACGACACATGATACACCCCAAAACGTGAATAAAAAAAGGGAATTTGTAAGGATTCACTCACAGTGTTTGCGTTTTTAATCCTTAGTGAAAAACCGCACGAGAATAAGGAGAAAATTCAATTGATAACTGTGATTTAAGCTAGACAAACGAATGCAATAAAAAAAAAGTAAACGTTATGCTAGGCATAGCTAAATGAACGAACATGATATGTTAGACTCGTTGAGCCTAACGAGCCTCTACAAGGCTATGAAAAGCCTAAAGGCGAGCCTAAACTAGGCTACCTTAACGAGCCTAATGCTCCTTAACTAAGAACCTAAACTAAATTAATTAAACTAAGAAAGCAATAAATAAATGAATATTAAAAAAATATAAAAAACAAAGAAAGCAAGATTACCTCGAAGAAGAACTTTACAAAATGAGAAGAGCTTGAAGGGCAGCACCTCCTCGTCGAAAGCGGAAATAAAAACTACTACACACCACACCCAAAGGGGTATTGTGCTTGTGGAGCCACCAAATTTGGTTATTCCACTTGTTTATACTCAAACTAGGAGTTGCAAGCTATAAAGAACCAAGCAAGGGTATTTATAGGTGTGAAATAGAGCACAAAATGGTGATTGGGGCGATGCGGGATAACTTTAAAACAAGATTTTCGCGTCTTTCAAATCAGCAACAAACACCAAACTTGTTTTCGCAATTCCCGCTTCGTTATAACTCCGTTTTGCGCACGGTTTTCGCCTACATTCATTATTTTCAGAGTACTATCATATGGAAGAGAGTAATAAAACATCCATGGTGTCGAGAATTGGGCTTAAACCTTGGGTCTTGATGCGGGTCGAGGGTTATGTTCTAAAACTTGTGTTTGTGATTCCCGTTACGTTGGAGCTCAGTTTTATGCCCCATTTGAACCTACTTGATCCTTAGTATACCAAGTATATCTTGGAGCTTTGAATGGACCAGAATGATAGCTCAAGGATGGAGAAAAGTTAGCAAGAAAGTCACCCGAAAGTCATCTTATGATAAAACTAAGAATACGACATGTAGAGTTTTTTACTTGCGATCATTTACATCTGAACTCTCCAAAACACAATGTCCTATCTTAGGCATGTATATAATGAAGTTTGAATGATAAGAAGGTTAGGATGTGATGTGTTAGGTATGTTCACGAGGTCTTCAAAGTTTTTGATTAACTTAAGGAAAACCTTAGTTTTAGACCTTGAGATATAGAGGGTTGCTTCAAAATACATGGAAATTAATTTACAAGGTTGTCTAAAACATGTATAAGAATATAAATCACCAGATATGATAACATGTATGATCAAAACATAGAATCCAAGACATTTTATTGCTTAAACATTAAACAAAATTACGTGGAATATGAAAATGGATCGAGTTACAAAACAGGTCGGGTTTTAGGATTCATTCATTTTTTTACGAATGTTACCGTCTCCCCTATTTTTGGAAATTTCGTCCTGAAATTAGGAGGTAACCATTTAGCTCTTTAACATTTGGGGGGTAAAGGTAATTCAAAAGGGATTGCAATGTTTTAGGATTTTGGGAATAAAAATTTTAACAAAGGTTTGATGTGGTGGAGTGGCTCAAGTGTTTTGTTTGTTGGTGAGACCCGGGTTCGAATCCCTGGTCCAATATTTTATATTTATTTTTTAAATTTGAAGTTTTGAAATGTTACAAATCAGACCCCTTAACTCTACTATCCGAACTAACTTGGCTACTAACTCATATTACCTTAAAACTCACTTTAAAACCTAACAAAACTAACTAGATTTTATTAATGATTATATTAATTAAATAAAATTAATAAATTAGTCGATAAATGAATTTAAATTAAAGAGTAAAATCTTTCAACGGTTATTTATTTCACGAAAATTTCCGAAGTTTAAAGGTTAGGATCCGGATTTCAAAGTAGGTCAGACTTCTGGATACCCGTTTTTGGCGGATGTTACAGTCTCCCCTACTTTTAGGAATTTCATTCCAAAATTAGGAGGGAAGCGTTCTTGAGGGTTAGTTAATAGGGTTTATTATAGATTGGATCTCGAGTCTGCTAGGTAATAAAAATCTCGATGATGCTAAGGATATACATAACCAGGTGAGTGTGAAGTTTTTGGATTTTGATGGAGGCGGTAACATTCCTAGTAAGGGTTGAATACCCTGCTACATGAATCGCTTTTTGATGCCTGAGGTGTAAAAATGGAAAGTGTTGTAACACGGAGATGGCTAACTGGATATTGTCTCATGATAAGGGGTTTTGAAAAAATCAAAGCGTTATAATGATAAAGTTACATCACAAAACGAAATCATCAACCACATCGTTATCCAAATTGAGATTGACACTACTTACAGAAAACTTCCCATAACCGTCTAACAATGCTTTTGATCACAAGACAAGAATACTTATATATAGGAAGTAGCTGCGGCGTATCCACCATGTCCTTGTTAAATTTTCATTGGCCTTATTATTAAGTCACGATTAGTTCTATGTGACTCATCCTAAAATCTACCAAACATAAACAAACACAACAACTCATGCTTGAATCTCGAATCCGAAGAGAGCAAGACTAAATGATGGCGGTACCTCTCTCATGTGTTATGAGGAAGTGGTCAGTCTATGAAAAAGTGAGACACGACCCAACTTCCCTAAATGATGAGACGGGGTTCGTCGTGATGTATGATGACACGAATAACATGAAATTTAATCGATGTATAGAGACATGTAAGAAACAAATTGGCATAGCGTGATATAAATGGCATTAATATGAAATAATGAAATCTTGAAACATTATTACCCAAATTGAAAACAATGGTAATTTGAATAGTTAGGACAAGAAATGGAATTTATTAAAGCTTGGATTGAGAATAAAAATAAAATAAACAACAGGAGCAGAGTCTTGAGTCTTCATGATGGGAGAAAGACTAGTTAGGTTGTTCGTTCGCACCGTCGTTGACCTCAACTGGGTTCGTATTGACGTTGTAGGCTCTCCCTCTTGCTGGTGGGGTGCTGGGTTTGCCTGGTTTGCTTGGTTAACTTGGTTCGCTTGGTTAACTGGATTTGCTTGGGCTTGAGCGTTGATGATGTTAACCAACCTAGGGCATGTGTTTCTGAAATGAGTAGGATCACCACAATTAAAGCAAGCTCGAACATATGGCACCATGGGGTAATGCGGTGGTTGGTAGGGCTGGATCATGTTTTGGGCAAGAGGTGAAACTTGGTTTTGAGGAGTGCGACACGTGTTACTCAAATGGCCAAAACACCCACAATTGGCACATAGACGACAGGGTACGGTGAGTTGGTGGTGATAGTGGTAGGTGTTGCATTGAGGATGGGGACCAGTGTAGGGTTCTTGTTTGGGTAAGCTGGGTTGGGTGCCATTTGGGTGATTGGGATGGCTTGGAGTGGTACGGCTTGTGAAGTTGGGTTAGTCGAAGCAATAGCGTAGTTTTACCGTCACGCTTTCGTTTGGTATCGGAACGGGAGAATGTTTCGATCTTGGTTATCTTTGGCTCTTCCACTGAAACCTTGTCAGTTGTGCCCTTCTTTTTAAAGTCTCCATTTCGGATATGGTTTTCGGTGAGTTTGGTGGCTAATTCTATTGCAGCTTCCAATGTTGCGGGTACAGTGCTCATCACGGAATCTTGGATACCAGAAGGAAGACCCCTAATGTAATGTTCAATGAGATGGTAAGGAGGAGTGAACATATTTGGGACCATCTAGTTCAGCTCGAGGAAACACTTTTTGTAGGCCATATGATCTCCATCATTTTGCTTTAAGCGGTAGAATTCGTCCTCCAACTTCTTTATCTCACTCCTAGGATAGAACCGTTTAGTCATTAGTTCCTTGAGTTGTTCCCAAGTTAGGGCCACAACAGCTTCAGCCCTCTTCGACCCTTTTCAGCGTTCCACCAGGTTAAAGCTGCCCCAATGAGAAGACCGGTAGCATAACGAACCTTGCGATCGTTAGTGCAGTCACAATTTAGGAAGGTGCTTTCCATTTCCTTGAACCATCGCAGGAGTGTAGTGACCCCTTCTGTTCCCTCATATTTTGGGGGGGGGTCACAAGACTTGAAGTGCTTATAGGAGCACTTGGATGTAGTTGCGGGAGCATTTACAGCGTTTGGTTTGACTTGATTGACTTGGTTATTAGTGAGGGCTTGTTGAACTTGGATCACAATGTTATGAATCATGGCGGCCATTTGCTTGGCAATTTGGGCAACCATGCATCTACTGGAGTTTCCAGTTTTTTTCCTCCAAGAAGGTGCCTAAAGGTCATCTACAGGAATTCACGCAAACGAGATTGTGAGATTCTGTTGATGGATTTGCTAGCAGGGATGTGAAAAAAAAAATATAAACATATGATAAAATGAAAACTTTGGGTGTATTTGAAAACTATAACTTATGATAACACAACACTTTTAAAGTGTTCTTGGGCTTTGCTCGTAATTGGGCCTTGCATGCCGTCACACTTCACCTTCGTAATCATGTGGGCCCCATAATTACCGTGATTTCGTATGGTTCGCATGTGTTAGCCTGGTAACGTACACTAAAAACCCGGAGAAAATCGAGAAATGTGTATGAAAGTAGGAGTGCATCCAGGTGTGGACACGGTGACACCTCAAAGTGGGGTTGGTTCACATGACGTTTGGTGTGGCATGCTTTGGCCTAAGAGGTCCTTCGTACTCTGATCAGTAGTCCCCAGGTAGACAAACTGGTCTGTTAATTCGGATTTATACGAATGCCAATCCTAGACAGGACATCCCGACTATCGGTACTCGAACCCTTCCAGTTACTACATGCCTGTCATATGAACTAACCTTGATAAATTTTGAAAACGAAAAACATCACAAAAGTTTGAATAACATAAAAATAAGTAATTGGAAAATGAAGAGAAATGTTTCGAAAATTTAAAGAAATCGAGAACTATAAATAAGGGTTTCATAAGTTTCGTATCATACATTTCAGGTGGAGTGTATGTATATATGTAACATATATGTAGACTTCATGACATATTTATAACACCTTGCACGTATCACATAATCAAGTAACAAAGAGAGTGCTTGCATGCGTTTCTGTGTGAAATGAAAGGAATTTAAATGTCTGGGCAATAGCAAATCATAAGTCAAACAAAACATGAAATCACATAAGCACATAGGTCCTAGTTGACTAAAGTATAGTATCTAATGGTCTAATAACCTATCCTATATCCCTAAAGTCAATGGCTCTGATACCAATCTGTCACACCCTGACCCGCAGCGGAATAGGTGATCGGGGCATGACTGGGTTAACTCGAGAGCTTATAACTTGCTATTATTTGTTTTAAATATTCACTAATTCATATCAAGTGTCTCACAATACAAATAATTCACATAAACAATTACAAACACAAGACTATGTTTATAACAAGTATATTGCACTAATTCGTTTCTTGTTAACTAAGGCCCATCCTATGTCCAATCTTCTCTTCGTACCTGTTCACCTGTATCATGTGTAAAAATGGTTTTGGGTCAACAAAGGTTGGCGAGTGAATCTAAGTTAAACATTTAAACAGTTTGTTAAATTAGTTAATTCAATAAAAATGTGCATGGAGCATATATGAGCATATGTATATATAATTAAATCACAAACCACATAATATCAACAATGAACATATGAACAGGATGAATGATGAACTTGAGATCAAGGCTCAATCAAACAGAGCCGATCTAATAAGGCACCTGATGCTCAACTCGTATCCCATGAGGAACTCATGGGCCTTAAATGAATGATTGCACTGAAATGATAAAATGTTACCACACATAACCACAACAAACAAATATACACATTAGATCACATAATATCAACATTGAACATATGAACCTGATGAATGATGAACTTGAGATCAAGGCTCAATCAAACGATGCCGATCTAATGAGGCACCTAATGCTCGACTCGTATCCCACGAGGAACTGATGAGCCTTAAATGAATGATTGCACTGAAATGATAAAATGTAACCACACATAACCACAACAAACAAATATACACATTAGATCACATAATGGTGGTAGCACATGTATTTGTATAAATAAAGTAAATTACGACACATGATACACCCCAAAACGTGAATAAAAAAGGGAATTTGTAAGGATTCACTCACAGTGTTTGCGTTTTTAATCCTTAGTGAAAAACCGCACGAGAATAAGGAGAAAATCCAATTTGTAACTGTGATTTAAGCTAGACAAACGAATGCAACAAAAAAAAGTAAACGTTATGCTAGGCATAGCTAAATGAACGAACATGATATGTTAGACTCGTTGAGCTTAACGAGCCTCTACAAGGCTATGAAAAGCCTAAAGGCGAGCCTAAACTAGGCTACCTTAACGAGCCTAATGCTCCTTAACTAAGAACCTAAACTAAACTAATTAAACTAAGAAAGCAATAAATAAATGAATATTAAAAAAAATATAAAAAACAAAGAAAGCAAGATTACCTCGAAAAAGAACTTTACAAAATGAGAAGAGCTTGAAGGGCAGCACCTCCTCGTCGAAAGCGGAAATAAAAACTACTACACACCACACCCAAAGGGGTATTGTGCTTGTGGAGCCACCAAATTTGGTTATTCCACTTATTTTTACTCAAACTAGGAGTTGCAAGCTATAAAGAACCAAGCAAGGGTATTTATAGGTGTGAAATAGAGCACAAAATGGTGATTGGGGCGATGCGGGATAACTTTAAAACAAGATTTTCGCGTCTTTCAAATCAGCAACAAACACCAAACTTGCTTTCGCGATTCCCGCTTCGTTATAACTCCGTTTCGCGCACGGTTTTCGCCTACGTTCATTATTTTCAGAGTACTATCATACGGAAGAGAGTAATCCAACATCCATGGTGTTGAGAATTGGGCTTAAACCTTGGGTCTTGATGCAGGTCGAGGGTTATGTTCTAAAACTTGTGTTTGTGATTCCCATTACGCTGGAGCTCAGTTTTATGCCCCATTTGAACCTACTTGATCCTTAGTATACCAAGTATATCTTGGAGCTTTGAATGGACCAGAATGATAGCTCAAGGATGGAGAAAAGTTAGCAAGAAAGTCACCCGAAAGTCATCTTATGACAAAACTAAGAATACGACATGTAGAGTTTTTTACTTGCGATCATTTACATCTGAACTCTCCAAAACACAATGTCCTATCTTAGGCATGTATATAATGAAGTTTGAATGATAAGAAGGTTAGGATGTGATGTATTAGGTATGTTCACGAGGTCTTCAAAGTTTTTGATTAACTTAAGGAAAACCTTAGTTTTAGACCTTGAGATATAGAGGGTTGCTTCAAAATACATGGAAATGAATTTACAAGGTTGTCTAAAACATGTATAAGACTATAAATCACCAGATATGATAACATGTATGATCAAAACATAGAATCCAAGACATTTTATTGCTTAAACATTAAACAAAATTACGTGGAATATGAAAACGGATCGAGTTAAAAAAACAGGTCGGGTTTTAGGATTCATTCATTTTTTTTACGAATGTTACACTATTCTTATGGCAAAATTGGTTATTCAGGATTTCTCATCCCGTTGAGCTCAACTAAATGTTCAAAATGAGCCATGTCAAATGCTTTTGTGTAAAGATCTGCCAGGTTATCTAGTGTGTCGACTCGATGCAGTTCAATTAATTTCTTTTCAACACAATCCCTTATAAAATGATGACGAATGTCAATATGTTTTGTGCGACTGTGTTTTATAGGATTGTTGGTGATTGAAATAGTGGCATTATTGTCTATCATAATAGGAGTACGAGTGAAATTCAAACCGTAATCGCGCATTTGTTGTTGGATCCAGAGAACAGAGCAACAGCTACCCGCATCAATATATTCAGCTTCACACGTCGAGGTAAACAAACAAGACTGCTTCTTGTATTGCCATGAGACAAGCCTCCCTCCTAAGAACTGACAACCACCTGTGGTAGACTTCCTTGTAGATTTGCACCCTCCAAAGTCCGAATCAGTGAAAGCAACAAACTTCAAATCACTAGCAGCTGGATACCATAACCCAGGTTTAGGTTTCCCCTTCAAGTAACGAAGAATCCGCTTCACCGCTTTCATGTGGGACTCCTTTGGATTCGCTTGATATCTGGCACAAAGACACACTGCGGACATGATGTCGGGTCTTGAGGTAGTCAAGAACATTAGAGAACCAATCATTGCCATGTATTGAGTTGGATCAACATTCTCCACACTCTCATGATCTGGACCAAGATTGTGATTCTCACAAATAGGTGTATTGAAAGTAGCGCAATCCGCCATCCTGAAGCGAGACAAAATGTCATACACGTACTTCGTCTGATGTATAAACATCCTATCCTTCTTCTGTTCAACTTGTAAACCCAGAAAGTAGGATAATTCACCCATCGCACTCATCTCAAACTTGCTCTTCATCACCTCTTCAAAATCATGACACATGTTCTCATCAGATGACCCAGAAATGATGTCATCTACGTATACCTGTAGCAACAGAAAGTCTTCCTTCTTCCTTTTGATGAAAAGTGTACTGTCAATCTGACTTTTTCGAAACCATGTTTTAACAAATGTGCTGACAGTGTCACATACCACGCTCTAGGTGCCTGATGCAACCCATACAACGCCTTATCAAGTTGATAGACTCGATCTGGATAGTCTGGATCAGTAAACCCATCTGGTTGTGAGATATACACCACTTCTTGGACTTTTCCGTAAAGAAACGCACTCTTCATGTCAAGTTGGTAAACTTTGAAGCCCTTGAATGAAGCAAAAGCTAGGAACAACCGAATTGCTTCCAACCTTGCTACTGGTGCAAACACTTCATTGTAATCAATTCCTTCTTGCTGATTGAACCCTTTCACCACCAATCGAGCCTTATTTCTTATTACGATCCCTCGGTCGTCTTTCTTGCACTTGAACACTCACTTGGTGCCTATTTCCTTCTCTCCTTCAGGCAAGTCAGCTAGCTCCCAAACTTTCAACTTCTTGAACTGAGCTAGTTCCTCTTGCATAGCTTCAACCCAACAATTGTCCTTTAGAGCCATATGAACATTCTTCGGCTCCTCTTAGGCAAAAAGCAGCTATATAAACATTCATGTATCAACCCAGTATTCTAAATCGAAGTAAACAAACAAGAACCTTCGAGCACACCTTTTCTTGTCTGAACACCTACAGTAGGATCACCAATGATATTTTAAACTGGATGATCTTATGTACTTGTGTGGTAGCAATGGTGTCAACAACTAGATTATCTCCCAGATTCGATCCAACCCCCTGAATATTAGCGAATGGATTTGTAAAGTCCTCCCCCTGAATAGGTTCAAACTCACTATCACTGAAGTCCTCTGGAGTTGCACTGGAAGAAGTTTCTGGAGCATCTGTCATCAAAATACTCGATCTAGGCATGAAGTCACACTCTCCAGATCACAGTATGGATCACCTGAGACTCATCTGCATTAGAAAAATCAGGAATATTAAATGATTTAAACACACTATCACAATCATATAATATAGGTGGACCACCTGTTGATTGTTGAGGTGAATAACTAGTGATTTCCATGTTAAACACCACCTCAATTTTACCAGTTTTTAGGTTAAAAACCCTTTTATTCGGTGTTCCAGGCATATAGCCTAGAAAGTAACCCTCATCAGCTACCTCACCGAATTTTTGCTTGTCTTTGTTTTGCACAATGGTGCAGGGTAATCCAAATGGTTCAACGCCTTTTAAGTTTGGTTTTCGGTTAAACAACAGTTCGTGATATGTTTTGTTAAACTGTATAACCGTCAACACTTTGTTCAAGACATAACAAGCTGTGTTCACAGCTTCTCCCCAGAAAAGAACTGGAAGCTTTGAATCAGATAGCATAGTCCTTGCGGCTTCAATCAACGTCCTGTTCTTCCTCTCAGCGACTCCATTCAGTTGAGGTATATAAGGAGCAGAATATTGATGTCCAATTCCCTTGCAAAGACAGTAGAGATCCAGAACTTGATTCTTGAACTCCGTGCCATTATCACTCCTTATCCTCTTGATCCGTGCATCATGGACCTTTTCCAATTTTGTAAAAAGATCTATCGGCATCTCTGCTGTCTCATCTATTGTACCTAAAAAGAAAACCCATGAATATCATGAGTAATCATCAGTGACAACTAAACAATAGTACTTTCCACCTATGCTCCTTACGTTCACCGGACCAAGTAGATCAATATGAAGTAATTCATAAGGTGCATCTATGGAATTTACTATTTTAGACTTGTGAGGTTTCTTATGTTGTTTTCCCTTTTGACATGGAAGACATTTATCTTCCACGTGAAACCTCTGCACTGGCACCCCTTCCACTAAACCATTTTTAATAATATAGTTCATTTTTCGATAGTGGATGTGGGCCATGTGTTTGTGCTACAACAATGACTCAGCCTCAGATGCTTTTGATAGTAAACACGCCACCACAGTGGAAGAATCCTTTGCACCCATGTCCATGACATAAGTGTCATTTCTACTTGGCGCTCTCATCACTATCCAGTCATCCGGTATCACCAAACCAGGTTTCAACACCAAAGCTTCAGACTTTGTAAAGTGGACCGAGTGACCCTTGTTACAGACTTGAGACACGCTCATCAGATTGTGCTTCAGCTGCTTTCACTTTGTCCAGTGTGATCTTCCCGTTAGTCACTTTTCCTCGACCGGTAATGTGCCCTCCTTCAGCACCTGCAAAATTCACATAACCCCCATTTATGTTCTCAAACTCAGTCAACAGCTTCGCCTCCCCCGTCATGTACCTGGAGGAGCTACTATCAACATACCACAAGTTGATAATCGTCCTTAACAGCTCCTGCACCATCCAACAAAATTAGTTAGATTGGGGGACCCAAGCCTTAATGGTCTTGGGTCTTCCAGATTCATCAATCATATGAACATCCATCCAGTATCCATCACTCCTAATAGGAGTCTTGGATCTTAGACCTGTTGATGGAAATGGTTTTTGATTTCCACTAGGTCTGTGGTCATTAGGTTTCCTAACCATGTTTGGACTTTGCGACCTATGGAAATTATGATTTGGTGCCATGAATTTTGATGATGATAATTTCTAAAGCCATCGTTATAAAAATTTCGACTACCAACATTCTGGTATCAATTTTGATATTGACCTTGACTTCTGAAATTATTTGTTTGACCATTAAAGTTATTCATTCTTGATGAACTACTTCTAGGTCTATCATATCTGCCTGATGTAGATGTAGGCTGAAATCTTTGTTGATTTCTTTGAAAACGAGAAAACTTGGTGAGTTCCTTTTTCAACCTTATCTACACCAACAGCAACACTCTGTTGCTTGGTAGCAGATATCTTTGGTGAGTTAACCTTCTTCTCACTATCATCACTTTTTGCTGGTGATTTTTCTCTCTGTTTCTCACTTACCTGTGCTTTACTCTTTTTGTTAGGACAGCAGCTAGCTATATGTCCCTTTTCATGACATTCGAAGCATGATTTTCTAGCCGAAGACTTCTTACTGAAGCCTCTTGCTTAGATTCATCAGGCGATGATGATGATGATGACAATGCCTTCGAAGGATCTTGTTTAGTTTGCTTAACTTCTGATTTTTCTTTGTTTTTATTTTTAGCAAACTGCAAATTAGACTCTTTAGTAATAACAGGGACCTCTGCATTCATGTCACTCCCTTTAACAAAATCAACCTTTTTAACTAAAAATTGTTTTTGATTATTAGGGTGTGTGATTTTTTGTTTTCAAAACTAGTTCCCTGTTATTATCCTTCTTGGCATTCTCAGAACCATCAACACTTGCTGATGTGGAACTACCAGGTGTAGTTGACACAAAGTCAGTAAGCTCTTCTTCATCTGGAAAGAAAGAATAGTCATGACCAAGTGGTGGTGGAACTTCATTCAACCCTTTAAAGCCCGCACAAGTCTTGTCATTACTCTTCTTCAAGCCATTTATCATGTGTTTCATGACAAAAGATGAATCTCTGAATTGATTTAATTTCTTTTCAAGCTCACAAATTTTAAGTTGTGCTTCAGACAACTCTTTGCATTTTTCAGAAACCTCTTTTGTTTCCTCACTCATCGTATCATGAGCTAAGTCAATAACTTTAAATGTTTTTCGTTTAGCTTACAGGTTAGAATATTTATTTCATCTTCATAACCTTTAATTTTCTTCAAGTATAGTGACTCATTTCGTTTTACGAAAAAGTTTGATTCGTTTAAGTTTGAGAGCTCATTGTCTAGACTTTGGTTTTGCTTTGTTAATGTGTCAATTTCACTTTGCACTTCACGACACTTCAAACAAACAGAACTACCAGAGTTAGAACATACCTTGCCTGTTGATTTGTTTAAATCAGCCATGAAAGCATCAAAATCAGCAGCCATCTTCTTATCTGTAGCAGTTTGTTCTCCATCAGCTTTCTCAGCTTCCTTCTTTTGCTTTCCCTCAGCATCAGCTTTCACTTCTTCATCAACAACTAGAGCTATCTCGGCCATGAATGCCTGTGAGGCATTGTTATCATTCTCCAGATGAACACTCCAATCATAAGAACCCTCTCTAGCAGTAAAGATCAGGGCTTTTGATCCATTGTTGTTTGACACATTCCTGTTGTTTGAACCATGACCAGGAGAATCTTGAAAGGATGAACTAGAACGAGATTCAGACTTAGCTCTTTGACACTCTCTAGCGAAATGTCCGTAGTTGTGACAATTGTAACACTTCACTTTCGACTTCTCAAAGCCCACACTCTTGCCAACGAACTTCCTGCTCGTTCTGTTCATGAACCTCTTCACCCTTCTAGAGATCATGGCCATTTGCCATTGTAAATCCATCTCCTCTAGGTCATCAGGGTCAATCTGATCATAATCTTCATCAAACGTAGCAGGATCAGATATTTTTCCCTGAATGTAGTTCTCGTAGGAAGCAACAAAAGAAGCAAGCAATGCCCTGTGATCTTCAGCACTTTTGACACTTAGAGGCATAGACTTAGAACTGTTGTTACTTGATTGTTGTCTCTTAGCCCCTGACGAGCCTCCTGAAGCAGCAACAAAACATACTTCTTCATCGGAATTTGTCACGATCTGTTCATTCTCACATGAGAGAAACGCTGTTGAAGTATCAATAGAAGCATTGTTGGAAGATGAAGGTGTAAGACTTTTATAAATCCCCGGATCTTAAACCTGATCATAACCAGTCTCCTTCTTCTTCTTCATATTGAGCTCATAAGCTCTTACTTGTCCAACAACCTCTTACAAATCTTTCTTTTCATAATCAGCTTCACCCTTTATCATCAACGCGTAAATATCCCACTTTCCAGGTAAAGCATCCAGCAACTTGTCGTTTATCTCCACATCTGTGTATCCCTCTATGTCATAATTATCAATTTCTGACATCAGATGATAATATCTCGTGATAATATCTTCAAGGGATTCAATTCTCATTCCTTTGAACACAACAAACTGTTTCTTTAGCAGATCAACCTTGTTCTTCTTCACATCGGGATTGCCCTCATACCTCTTCTCTAAGGCATCCCACATCTCCTTAGATGTTGTATAACATTTGAACTTGTGTTTGATGCCATTAGGTAACGACATCTTTATAGCACCTAAGGCTTTCTTCTCAGACTCATACATCATCTTCTCAGCTTCAGACATATTAACGTAAGCAGTAACTCGTTGTATGCCCTTAATATCATGCGTTGGGTTAGCGTACCCATCTGAATACAAATCCACATCCGTATGTCCTGATATTCAATAAAGGATTGAAACCTATCCTTCCAAGTAAGATAGTTCTCTACCTGGAGGTTTGTTTGTGGTACCAGCTTCATGCTCCATCCTTAACAGCTCATTTAGATTTGACATATTCGACATTTTTACTGAACCGGCTCGTTAAAAACGTTAAAACTTGTCCGAAATGGGTGGTTACCAAATTATACTGTTAGACTCGTCTTGTCGGTACGGTTTTAATGATGTATATTGTCCAATAGTGATTTTTAGAATTTTTCATGCCCTTTTTTGTCATAAAAATCACACGAGTCTAACTGTCCAATCGGTTCGTCAAAATTGTCTATGGATCAATTTCTATGTCCGAAAACGTTTAACTATTGTTACGTCAGCTGGTTAACTTTCCACCTTTTTGTAGACAATCCGGAACAGTACCAAATCCGAAACAGTAACTCGGAGTGTGAATCCGAGATAGGAATCCTGAACAGTAATCCGGATTGATAATCCGAAATGGTGATCCGGAATAGTGATCCGAGATGAAATCTGGAATGCACTGATCTGATCCGAAATGGAAATCCGCAACAGACTACTCTGATCCGAGATGGAATCCGGAGTGCACTTCTGATCCGAAATTCAATACGAAATAGCTTCTGATCCGAAATTCAGTCCGAAATGGAATCTAAAATGGCCTTTTCTGATCCGAATTGCAAGTCTGATGATCTGAAATGCAGGTTTCTGATCCGAAATTCAAGTCTTCAATCCGAAATACTATGCTTTTTAATCCGAAATACTATGCTTTTTAATCTGAATTCCTGCTGTTAATCCGAAATCACTGCAGAAAATCCAAAATACCTGCAAAACCCTAAAACCGCAGTCAAAAACTTCAAGAACAGCCTCCAAAAATGCCCAAAAACCCAATTTTTCTGTTGTCACGATTCTGAACCGAGCAATAATCAAGAGCCAAATGCTCTAATACCAATTGTAGGTCCCCTAGTCCTTATGGATCTTGACAGAATCGTCTATCAAATCTAGAGTGCGGAATCCCCTAGATCAGATTTTACAGAAACAATAAGAACACGAACATGAACACAAAGAATTCCTTCAAATTGTCTTTGATTGATTATCTAACACAAAGTGTTTACAATCAATTCAAGACTCTCTCTCTAAATCTCTCTGAAGCAATTCTTTTTTTCAACTGAACAATAGAACCAACAACCTAAACCCTAATGCAAACCTCCCTATATATAGAGATAGGTTATGCTCATGGGCTAGGGTTTCTTACATGGACTGCTATTAGGTTTAAGGCCCAGTTCTCCTACCATGCACTATTCTTTGTTTAGTTCAGCCCAATTACTTCTAATTCACTATTACAACTAAACCCGCTAACCGTTTATCATTTTACTAATTACAAGATATCTAAAGACCAAATCTAAGTTGTTGTCACAAATATGCACCAACATCATCATCATCATCACCATAATATACTTTTTCTTCATCATCCTCTCCTTCTTCATCATATGGTTTCTCTTTTGAATCGCCCATTTCATCTATCATTCTTTCTTCTTGGCTCGTCAAAGGTTTTTCAATATATAATTCTTTAGTAGGATTTGACTCTGGATGATCAACTATAGGCATAACTACTTTCGGTTGTTTTTCTGAATGAGCTAGATGTTAAATAGATTTAAACAATGTCTCTTTAACATTAGATGTTCCAGCATCACTTTTTGTTTTCTTAACTCCTTCACTTTGTTCTGCATCTCTTTCATCAATTTCACCCCTTCATCCAAATTTATATTCATCTTGCTCTCAAGAACCTTGAAGTAGTTTGTGAATTTCAACAATAAACTATAACTTATTCTACTTTTAGTATTTTCATCAATCTTTATATGTTGTTCTTCATGCGTCTTCTTCAATCTTTCATTCTCTTCAACAAGACTTATAATTTTTGCATTCATCAACTTAATTTCATCATGTAATTCCCTGATTTTATCATTGTTTGGATCATTTAAAAATCATATCCTAAATCTCTAATATCATGAAGATAGATGTTGGAAATTATCCACCCCTTCATCCAAATTATATTCATCTTGCTCTCAAGAACCTTGAAGTAGTTTGTGAATTTCAATAATAAACTATGACTTATTCTACTTTTAGTACTTTCATCAATCTTTATATGTTGTTCTTCATGGGTCTTCTTCAATCTTTCATTCTCTTCAACAATATAATTTTTGCATTCATCAACTTAACTTGATCATGTAATTCCCTGAAATCTCTAATATCATGAAGATTAGATGTTGGAAATTATCCACCCCTTCATACAAATTTATATTCATCTTGCTCTCAAGAACCTTGAAGTAGTTTGTGAATTTCAATAATAAACTATGACTTATTCTACTTTTAGTACTTTCATCAATCTTTATATGTTGTTCTTCATGCGTCTTCTTCAATCTTTCATTCTCTTCAACAATACTTATAATTTTTGCATTCATCAACTTAACTTGATCATGTAATTCCCTGAAATCTCTAATATCATGAAGATTAGATGTTGGAAATTATCCACCCCTTCATCCAAATTTATATTCATCTTGCTCTCAAGAACCTTGAAGTAGTTTGTGAATTTCAATAATAAACTATGACTTATTCTACTTTTAGTACTTTAATCAATCTTTATATGTTGTTCTTCATGCGTCTTCTTCAATCTTTCATTCTCTTCAACAATACTTATAATTTTTGCATTCATCAACTTAACTTGATCATGTAATTCCCTGAAATCTCTAATATCATGAAGATTAGATGTTGGAAATTATCCACCCCTTCATCCAAATTTATATTCATCTTGCTCTCAAGAACCTTGAAGTAGTTTGTGAATTTCAATAATAAACTATGACTTATTCTACTTTTAGTACTTTAATCAATCTTTATATGTTGTTCTTCATGCGTCTTCTTCAATCTTTCATTCTCTTCAACAAGACTTATAATTATTACATTCATCAACTTAACTTGATCCCGTAGTTCCCTGATTTTATCATTATTTGGATCATTCAAAAATCATATCCTAAATCTCTAATATCATGAAGATTAGATGTTGGAAATTGTTGTTGTTGTGATGAAGGACTTGCTTGATCTGCTTTTGATGATGTAGGTTTTGATGTAAATTGTGATGGTGTTGATTATGGTGGTGTCAGTGTTTGTGTCTTTCTCGGTATACTCTTTGTCCTCTCGATGATTCTTCTACCGTTGGAGTTCCGTTTTTTACTTTAATAATGTCAGTGTTGACAGTGTTAACTAGTGTTGACAGTGTTAACTGGATCACTGATAACTTTTTTTGTTTCATCATTTCAGGTTCATCAACCAATCATAAACTTGTATCTTTCTTTGACTTCTTTGTCATTGGAGAACCAATTTTCTTCAATATAGTCTTAGCACAACTTTTCTTTGTTCCGCCTATTTTCTTCACCACTTCAAAAATTTCTCTTCAGGCTTATAGTCTTCATCTTTATCTTCCTTAGATTTCTTAGACTTTTCTGTTTCAATTGTAACCTTCCCTTGAACCTTGCTAAATGCTCCTTCATATTTTGGAGTTCATTCTTCTTGGCTCTTAGTCTTTTCATGATCAGATACTGTAGAAAATATTTCCACTTCTTCTTCAACCTCATCAGCTTTTCTTTTACCCTTTTCTTTAGCAGCAACTTTTTCTTTCTTAGATTGATCCCTTTCCTCTTTGAACGCACAAACTTCTTCATTTCTTCATATTCATCTTCAGATTTAATATCATCATGTCTCCATTTATTGTTTTTAGGAGCAACATAATTAGTTTTCTTTAAATGACCAAATAATCCTCTGAATTTAGGTATATCTTTCGCTTTCTTTCCCATATATGGCATTAATCTTTTTAATGAAGTGTTGTTCATTTGTTCAAACTTCATTCTATCGTTCTCTTTATACTCCAGATTCTTGCATTGTGTGTCTATGAACATTTGAATGAACCTCAAATACATCAACCACCTACCTCCCGTCAAATTGTCTTTCTTGTTGTTGAATATCATCCTTGAGAAATTTAATTTCAAATTCAAACATAGTATAGTTGCAGCAACCATCAGATAATTAGGTGCAATATCATATCCTCCCTTCCTGTGACCCAGACATTGAACTAAAACATGCATAAAGAGCTTGTACGGTCTTTAAAAACATATCTTAGCATAACTTGATACATTAATCTCTCGAATATAGCCCATCCTCTAGAAACACCTTTTCACTAAAACTGGATCTTCTAGTGAATCTTTAAAGTCTAGTAACTTTCTAATTCTCTGTTATGAGCTTATCACCTTCTGTTTCTGAACTGTAGAATGAATATCTATAGGTTTAATATCATATTATGTGCTCGCGTTCTTCCAGAATTCCTGAATATGAGATTTATATGGTACACTGATTTCTGTAATTGCCTTAAAATGCGTGAACGTTTCAAAAAAGGCATTATTTTTTTAAATTTAGCTGCTTTTTTCATCGTTATCGTTCAATAGTGCATAGATATTATGTTTCTTATCATAATCCTTATTATGAGTAGCTCCATATCTGCAAAACAAAAATAAACCAAGCATAAATCCGACAGTTTTTACAAAAAAATGTCACTTAAATACCTTTACTAACATCTTTTACAGAGCATCAATGTTTGTAACATACCACCTATGGCGTACCACATTCCAGCGTACCACCACATGTGGTGCGTGCGTATCACATTTGAAGTACATCACATGTTTATGGTGTACAATGCACCACTGATACACGTATCAGTCATGCATTGTTCAACTTGAACAATTTTGGTCATCTTTCAAACTATGTTGAATTTGTATGTTTTATGTTCAATTTTTGTGTCGAAATGCATCAATAAAAAATGTTTATTATAACACTATGTTAATTTTGACTTTTAAACATGTTATGATACGAAATTGTTGACCTAGGTTTCTTGGTATCGTTTTAAGATCCATATGTCAAATTATTGTTGTTTTGGACAAATTAAATCTATGATTAACATCAGAAACACCGATATTGTGAACCCCCTCTATCAATTTCATCTAATAACAACATAATCTCATCAAATTCTAATCATATGGTTTCTTGAAACCTGTTTTTATCAATTTACACATTCTAATGTGGTTATGTATCAATTAATTATGTCAAATCTTCGAATAACATCAATGAACAAAAACCTAATCTCAATTTTGACCGACAAATTTAAATCTTTTTTAATCAGATCTGAGAAGCTCCGACGAACACAATGAACAAAATGTTATTTCTATGGAATCTTTTACCTTCATTATAATGTTGATTATCACACTTAACACGTTTATGAATTACGAATCACAAGGTCAACAAATCTTCACTTAAAATTCTTGATTTTTGATAAAGCTCCAATACCATGTTAATAAGTTGAACGTACCACCAAATGTCTTATAGTTCCAGTGTTTGACATGGTGCTTGTGTACCAGTGCTGCATGTGTACCATGTGATACGTTCTAATTCACGTACTAGTGGTGTGTTTCACTTGAAAAGTCACACTTTTCAACTTTTGTCCTTTCAGTCAACTTTCACACTTCCTCGTTTAATGAAGCCCAAATTAATCACCTTGGTTTATCAATTTCTTTAAAGAATATGAAATAGGATGAAAAATAACACTTTTGAGAAGAATTTGAATGAAATTTGACGGTGAGAATGCACAAACACTAGAAAACTCTTCAAAAATCAATGAAATTTGCCCCTTTATTAGCTTCTACGCAATGTCACAAGTAGATATGAGTCGTCCTTGCTCTGATACCACCTGAAAGTTAAGGAACGGTCTCGTAAACGTGGTTAGATGTGTAAAATACGAATCAGATCTACTTTTAAACAACACCACGAACAGAATGCATGATATTATTGTGTAATTATAACGCAAAACGGTAAATAAACATTGAGATTTTACTTAGGCAGCACTTCATAGTACTATAGCTCCTTTACTAAATGCCAAGCTCAAAAGTTATATGACTATAGCGCACCACACTCACCTATATATAGACTTGGCGCACCACCCTCTTAATGCATCCCTCATGCGTGTGTACTAGTGCAGCGTACCAATACTGCATACACAAACTAAACGAACGCTCTATTAATAAACAAAATGACAAATACAAAAGACGCAGACATTAGACATTATGCACTAAGAAAACTGTCCTGGTCAGCTTCGTTTTAGAAAAACAACTTTCAACGTTTGCGGTTGCAACCGATTAAACCAACGCTAGCTTTAATATCCGATATCATCATTAGACAAGCAAGGTCTCATATTCCATTCAAATTTGCAGATCTATCATCTTCTCTTAAAGTGTGATAAAAGACCTTAAGATCACCATATTTCTTCACGCTAAAATCATCCCAGTGCATCTCTTAAAATATCACTATCTTAACTATGACAAACTAAGAAACCAATCACAAGGATTTAAGCCCGAAATATTTTCTAGCAAAGTAGTCATTACCTTATTGAATGGATTTTCAAATTCTTGTATTTGCATATCCAAAAGCACAATAAATATGTCAACTTCATAATGATGTCGATTGGTAATGAAATTCTTTTAGTTTCTTGAGTTATCATAAGTTTCTGGCATATCCAATATCGTAATATTGTTTTTTTCACAAAAAAAGAAGTCACTTTTTCCAATATCGAATTTAACTTGCTTTAGACATCTATTAATATCATCATTTTTTAGCACTTTTACTGCTTCAAATGTTCATCTTCCAAGTTTCAAGTCCCTTAATTTAAGAATAAATAAGATGTAAACTGCAAGTCTATAATAAAAAATGTTATAGAAACTTAAATTAGTAACTAAACCATAACCTAAAATCCATTTTCGTTCGTGTTATGGTAGACAAAGACAATTTGCACAATTACACATAAACCCTAAAATCAAAAGTCAACAAGATACATGAAATTAGAATAATACCTTCGGTCCTTACTCCTTTAAGCAGCGACAAGCAACAGAATAGTGGATGGTGGTGCCGATGTGAACAGGCAGAGGCGGGGCTCATAGGCGGCAAGTTGGTGCTAGGCGGTGATGTGCGTAGCAGCAGTGGCAGATCAATTGTCCCCTTTGATTTAGTTTTGTGGTCGTTCTTTTTATTGTTTTACAAAATATGACATTAGGCTATTTATTAATTTGGGATTAGAATTAAATATTAGTCTTTAAGTTCAATTAAATGTGGGGTTTTTAAGTTTGGATTAATTGTAGGCTTTTTTTAAAATCGTGTATTCTAATATTCGCTTAGTAGTATCCTGTACACAAAAAGGAAAAATAATTTTTTCACCCTTTGTTGACAAAGTTGAGGGGTAGTTGATGGGACATCAATTATATATATATATATACATATATATTTAATATACATATTTTCCAGCATTTTATATGGTACTTTTAGGACTTCATAGTTGGAAACACTACATGAATCATTCTTATTTGATTATTGCAGGTTTCGAAAGGCGGCTTTAGATGGAAGAAGTAAAAAAACAATCGCAAACAAGGCAAAATCCAAAATTCTAAAGAAATCCACAATAAAACAAATAGGCATGCCAGGCTATGGTCACTCCCATACATATCCAACCCAACAATATAAGTCAAAAAGTTAACCCAAGTTGTCAACAAAAAGTCAAATGATGTGCAAAGGCACACCCGCGCCCACTTAGGCCCGACCTTTGGAGACTAAGACAAGCCTTGGAAGCGTCGAGACCCGACAAAGCTAACATCAACTGAAGCCTATGTTTGTGCACGATCGTGCACCTATATATGCATGCACGTGCATATAACTATTTAGGGACAGCTTGGTACCAAAAATACAAGGTGCAGAGGATTGGTTCCGACAACTGGCTGGGCACAGCCGTGCATCACTATAGGCACGACCGTGGTCGTACAAAATGAACGGAGCCAAGTACCATGCACAACTATGCCACCTTATGCACGGTGGTGTGCACCTGTATGAGACCGCCCTATAAATATCATCCTTTGCAGCCCATTTTCACTACCCCCATTCCACACCATTCTCTCCCACTTTCACACACACATACTCTCTGATCTAGAGAGTTTGCCCTATCAACTTTGGGGTTTACAATCAGTCAACCAAATCATTTGTAATAGATTAGTTTAATAGAGAGAGAAACTTGAAATCATCAAACATCAAGAAGTTGTTGATTCTTATACTCATTCATCATAATCCTTTCCATGATCATTGTTTGTAAACAAGTTTGTATGTCCATTGTTGGCTAAACTTCTTGTATTTTGGTACAAATTAAATGTTTAAACTTTGGCAAAGTGGTGTGTTTTGTTTTGACAATTCTTTCTACCTTTTTTCTTTGTTAATAGTACTTGTTCTTTAGTTCTTGATAACCTAGTGGCATGAAGCTTGTACACTCATGTTGTGTGACAACCCATATACTAGTAGGGGATCCTATTTTGGTAGTGGTAGCCCATTTGTGATTGACAGAACATATCTTATAATTAACCCTTACTCATTAAGAACTTTATTAGAGCATGTATGGTTTATATACTAGGCTTCAATGTTAAGCCAAAACTTAGTTGTTGACATCGTCTAGCACGATTTTTATGTTAAGTTTGGGCGTGAACCAAGAGTTGGTGAAGTAACGTTAATGTATGTATGTATGTATGTATGTATGTATGTATGTATGTATGTATGTATGTATGTATGTATGTATGTATGTATGTGTGTGTGTGTGTATGTATGTATGTATGTATGTATGTATGTATGTATGTATGTATGTATGTATGTATGTGTGTGTGTGTGTATGTATGTATGTATGTATGTATGTACGTATGTATATAGGGTGGGGGTTCTAGAGTGAACACTAGTGTATTTATGAACTGAGTGAACAAATTCTGCCCATTGAGTTACATCATCAAATCGTAAAATACGATAGTGTATTTTCAGCATCAAACCATTGCCATTTATTTACACTTGTGTATTAATAATCAAGGGCTAGGATTAGTTCAATAGTGTTCACTATTAAGGGGGTTGTTCACCAATGAACCTAACCCTATATATCTATATCTATACTATTATATAAATATGTATTAAATATGTATTGGAGAGAGAACTTAAAATTAAGGATTTTACAAGAAAATAAACACATTGTACAACCCTTGTATGCACACCCGCTAGATACAGTAGACCTTTGTCATGTTGCACCACCAAAGAAGTGTTCTGCATCCATCATCAATGAGTGTTCTGCAATTTTAACCTCAAAAGAAGCAAGTGTTCTGCATATCCCTGTCCTTGCATCTCACTTCCCCATTCCCCGAATTCAAAATTCAAAATGTTAAACATAAAACTTACTCGCTCTCTCTTTTTTTGTTTACCATGAACACCAAATTTAGATTTTATATATATGGACACTTGGATCCAAAAGGAAAAAAGTAGAGATGTGTTGTTGATCTACGAAATTCAGACAATAGAATGAAATTAAATGCATGACTCTTCATATTCATTTTAGAGTGAAATCGAAATCAGAGATGTTTCTCTTCTCACCTTTCTTTATGCTCCAATCAATGATCTCCTTCATGGCAGTTCCAACGTCTTGATATTTCTCATCCTTGTGTCGTTTGTTCGTATGCTTCTAACCCTAGATCTCAGATTTAATTTATCTGAGATTGTTATCTAAGACCTTGTTGATGTAGATTTGATGATTTGTTTATTGTTTGTTTTGTTTCACGTTTGTATATGTTGCTATTTTGAATTTGATTTTGCATAGAGATGTAATGTTGATATGAAGTTTTCAGATCTATATTTGGGGTCTTATTTAAGATCATCGATAGTAACTTATTGTCTTTTATGAGATCTGTATTGGCTTTATCTTTGAAAAAATTGGTTTGATTATTGTCTTTTATGATTATGCATTTTATGATACAAGTTTCAAACTTATTGATTATTTTCTTTGTTTTATTCACACACATTTTGTATATGAAGTTCTATGGATAGATTTGTGAACCAAAAAGCATTATCTTCTTTGGGATCCCATCGATAATAACAAAGTTTTGCATAACTTTACAATGATCTTCAATGGAATGTTACAAGGCCTCAAGGTTTGAAGCATTGTTGAGTGTTAGGTGCAGCTAGGTCAGTTCTCAGTTCCTCCATAATTATTACTTGTTTTATTTATATTAGTCACTAAAAGTGGTTATTTTTTCCATTAATCTTTCAGGTGTCACACCCCAACCGATGGTGGAAACATCAGGACGGGACGAAAGAGATTGCTCAAGATTTCATAACGGTAAAATGTGATAATAATTTATATAACAAAATTTCATTTCATTGAAATGGCAAATACGTAGTACAAATTTCAAGATATAGCATCATGGATAGCAAATTCAAATACAATAACTTTAATGTTACAATTCTAGGTGTGTATCTAAGTCGTCCTATTCGTTTCCATGCGCAGTTATCATCAACCTCACCCTACAATACATGTTAAAATATAGTTCAATACACAAGGCATTGGCTAGCATACAAGTTTGAATAATAGCATAGTACAAATGTTTAAACAAATCTTCATGCGTAATTGTCTATTCTTGAGGCTAACATACATTAAACTATCATGCATAAGTATACTAGTCAACCCAAAGTTTAACGCAAGCGTAATCTAATCATAGTAATGAAAAGACCGTATGTGTTTAACTTAACATGACCTCACGAATACGGGCGGTGTGTTACTCCTATAGCGGCTATACATGTTGAGGGAGGCTTGATCAAAGTTAATGACTGAGTATAAGCATATCGAGTATAAGCATGTGTGATTTCAAGTTTAGCATAAGAGCATGTATAAAGATTGTTCGTGCATTGAGTACGAGCATGTTTGTGTAATTTTGCATATTAAACATGTATTGCACCCAAAGGTGATATAGCGTAAAATGGGATCAAGTATGCTCACAATTTTTCAAGCTTCTTTAGCAAGTTCGTGGATGGACGAGCGATCAGGTGATACAACACGGAGTTACCTTACACGGGGTAAACAGGAGAATGTGAGTAGACTGAGTGGAATGATTGGTCCAAATTCTGAGGCAGAATGTACGGTATGAAAACAGGGAAAATACCACTTCGTACAGTGGACTGTCCGCCTTGGGCGAGTTGACTTGCAACTCGTACGAGTTGACTGGTACCTCGTACGAGTTGACTTGCACCTCGTACGAGTTGACTGTTCACCTCATGCGAGGTGACAGTCTTGGAACGTATTAGCCTGTTTTGTACACATTTCGACACTGATTTCTGTGAACGAGGATCGTGACAACGAGGCAGAATAGTCTGGGCCATAGCACTAGATCAGAATGTGATTAATTTTCATACAGACTGGTTTGTTAAGCAAATACGAAAAATATGTATAATTTATGTATAGCTTAGTCACGTTTGTCATAGAAGTCAAGCATGGAGATGTTAAACTCTTTATATGACTCACCAAAGCACAAGGTTATAATATAACCCGGTTGGTCATGAATTAACAGAAAGTAAAGATTGTTCAAGTGAGGTGTGGAACTTAATTCAGATAGCCAAAGCTCTCAATGTTCTCAATAACTAGGTTAGCTTTACAATACTTGGTACAAAGAAGAAGATAAGTTATAAAGTGTTAGTGAGTTAGACTCACTTAGAAGGAGATGGTTCTGTCGAGAATCGAGAAATTCAGGAGTGAGAGAGAGAGTGACAGAAGGTTGGTTGTGGTGAGATGCGTCTGTATTTATAGGAAAAACGTCTGCCAACTCCACTTCGTACGATGTGTGCCACTTTGTACGAAGCGGGCTCCACTTCATGCAAGATGGATCCAACTCGTACGAAGGGGCAGTCGAGGCTGGTTTCACGTGTTTTAACCAGTTTTATTTATTTCGAGCATGCATGAATGATATATAAGTGTAATTGCACATAAAACTGAGTATTTGAATATTCGAAGTATGAATCCCTTGCATATAATCACGTATTCAAGTTTGTAATGCATAGTTTAAGTTTCCATTATGATCATAATCTTAGAGTATAAGGTTGAAATGAAATGACACTAATATAATTACAAGTTTCCAAAAAAAAAACAGAATCACAACAATTCTTTCTAAATATGGAAAGTACAAGAATACGAGGCGTTACATCAGGATCTTCAAGTATGATTTAAAAACTAAATATGTGACTTAATGGCCGCAAATCTTTTACATGAGTATGAGCTTCTAGCAACAAGTAGTTGCTAAATCTTGGGTTACAATTTGATCAGTTGCAACAAAGGTAGCTGGAGTAACTTTGTAACAGTCAACTGTTTGACTTTTATTAGTCAAACTGTAGGTCTTGGATAATCTTGAATAACTGGTAGTGATTTTGTTTCTTTCAGGTTTAGTTTTGTCTACAGAGCATTTAGTTACTATTTGATCTTACTCGTGAGTTTAAACTTAATTCATTTCCTATTTGTTTTCAGTTTGATCCTTCTAAGTTGAGGAAGCTTCGTCCATTTTTAAGGAAAATGGTGGCATTGCTACAGCTGGCAATTCCTCTGGCATAAGGTAAGCTCTGTTCCAATTGGTCTTTTTTCTTTTTTTTTTGGAGGCTAAAGAGGAAGCTACTTGTTATCACAACGACTGAGCTAGTGCATTTGTGTTTTTAAGTCTTCAATGTGTTGTGTTTTTTTGTTTATGTTTATGTTTTGTAGACAAAGAATGCATGGTTTTTTTATGTTAAAACAATGTATCGAATTATGCTTAGCAATTCAAGTTCTTTAATGTCACCGAATACCATATTAAGGGTTTCTTTCTTTTATATTGACGGTGATTATAAGTGGGATTAGAGTAAAAAAGATGTGCAAGTGCATACGTTCATATGTTGATACACATTAAATTATACCATTTCACTTTCCATGAATTTTAAAAGCTAGATTTAAACATGTTTGCATAACTATAGTTGTAGATGAATGGACTTGAGATTTTCAAAAAAAGATATAATTTATTGCATGATAAGTAATTGTCATATGACTCTTGTATCCAAGCAAGATAAAGTATGGTAGCATTCAACGAAAATCAACAATAGCTTTTACCTTTAGGCTACTCGGTGTGGGTGACGGGCCTCTCTCTAGGACAACCCGCCACATCAGCAAACGCGTCAGAAAGCTTGGAGGATGCCCCTGCAGAGGTGGAAGCTTGAAAATGGGTGACGACCCGCCACATCAGCAAACACGTCAGAGAGTTTTTTATTTTTATTTATTAATTAAACTAGTTGCAGATATTCCACACAATTCACCGAGTTTCACCAGTAGTTCTGTCAATTTCAGATCCAGATTTCAAATTCAGTTTCAATTCGTAAAACAGAAACAGAATTGAAGAAAAAAATAAAAGTAACTGACCGGAGAAAGAGATGGAGCGGTCAACAGCAAGGATGCGAGTTTGACCGACGTGGTAGCGGAGCTTGGCATCGGGATAACGAGGGAGGATTTTGCCGTCGTAACTGCAGAGGAATTTGATTGTAGTGGTGGTGGAATTGTGTTTGTTAAGTGCAGGTGCTGCCATGGTGATTTGAAAGAGATGGTCGAAGGTTGAAGAAGAAGGTGTTTGTTGCGTGTGCTTGCTTCTTCAAGCCTAAGCATTTTGCCGCCCCGTCTCACACGTCCCTGGGAAGACTGCTGCGACGACGGCGGGCCACCCGGCGTGGTGTTGGAGGCGTCGTCACCGCACGACGCGGCTGGGACGACCCCACACCGAGTGTCCTTATAAAGGACGAATTCTGTAAACTTAGTTTTGTATACAGTTTGTCATATGCTTTTTGTGACACACTTTTGGATGTCTGACATTTAATTAACTATTACCACTACCTATAAAACTTATAAACTTAGCCATGATAGAATGCATGCATGTATGTGTATATGTATACACATCATATATAACATATAGTAGGGCAGCAAACGAACTGAACAAACACGAACTTGTTCGTGTTTGTCTGTTAAGAAATATAGGTGTTTACGAACTGTTCATGAACGCTTAACGAACGATAATTTTATGTTCATGTTCGTATTCATGATTATAAAAATTTTGGGTAAAAAGGTTTAGAATTAAAATTACTAGACTTTTTCTTAAACTAAAGATATGCTATATATATATATATATATATATATATATATATATAGATTGAAATATTCAGTTACCAAAAATTATGTGTTTATAATTATGTGTATTTATTTGTATGTATTTAGAAAAGCTTAGGGAATACATACTACCTTAAATACTTACAAAAACACAAACATGAATATACTTGAAATTTAATAAGTATAACACACACATATATATGTCCAAACTTGGACAAAACAAACAAATTGGATAATTCGGACAAATCGAATATAATAGACAAACGACACAGACGAAACAAACGCCACGAACGAAACAGTAGAAATGAACATGCGAACCGTCACACATATGTACTAAAGTTTATATTATAAAAATAGTTATATAAATATTTAATAGTTCTTTTTATAAACCAAAATTTTATAAAAATACTAGTAAACTTTAAACATGGATCAAGCCTATTAATATAAACCTTAGGACAAGCCTATTTATAAAAATCATATAGGCTAGCTCACTTTTATAAACTAACTTGGGTCTATACCTTTATATAATTAAATTGGGCTAGGCCCACTTTTATAAATTAACTTGGGCTAGGCCCACTTTTATAAATCATTTGGGCTAGGCCCACTTTTATAAATCATTTGGGCTAGGCCCAGCTTATATAAATTAACTTGGGCTATGCCCACTTTTATAAAATAGATTGAGCTAGGCCCACTTTTATAAATTAACTTGGCCTAGGCTCACTTTTATAAATCATTTGGGCTAGGCCCATTCTTATATAAATTACTTAGGCTAGACTTAATTATATAACTTAAATAGGCTAGTCCTACACATACAAATTCAATTGGGCTTGGTCCATACATACAAAACATAAGAATTGGGCTTTTACACTTAACCTTTGAACTAGGCCCGTTCAAACTAGAAGGAATATATATATATATATATATATATATATATATATATATATATATATATATATATATATATATATATATGAAATAAAGATATATACAAACAAATACAAGTCATATTACTAATTCAAGATGAAAGACTTGTACGAAAACAAAACAAAACATAAACTAAAGTGTCTAACGAGATTAGAACACTTGCAGGTTGAGACACGAACGTAGAATCAAACATCACCTAGGGATTTGCATAAGACACAAATCTATGAATTCATGTTTCCCCTTTTATTTAAACGTTTTATAGATTTAAAAGCTCGTGGAAGTATACATGTTACAATTGGTATGATTAAGCTAGAAAATGCAAATATTTAGATCTCATGCGGATAGGATTATACGAAGGGGCCATTAATGAATATACAAGTATTGAAGAATAAAAGTGATAGATCTATTGGGTTTTGGCGAGCCCCACTCTTAACAGTAACAATAACAGATCGTTAAAGAGTGCTTTTGTGTCTAAAACGAGTGTCTCAAACACAACTTATCGTCAAGGTTTGGTTGCCTCCTATTTGACATACATATTAGCTTCCTTGTAAAACATAATGATACAAGTTTCATTCATGCTATACATACCGGATTTTAATACTTCAAATGTTTAAAGATTCATTTGATACGAAAACTAAATACATGAAGTCACCAGCTTTTGTTGACGTTTTTCAAAACTAACATGTATTACAGGTAACTAGTTGGGAAAAACAAGTCCGTTTTTTTGTGAAGTCAAGCTTTAGATGTCATCCCGTTTTTAGTTAATATGTTTATAAACTTACGTTTAAACTTTAAACAATGTTGTTAAAGTTGTAGTTGGTTTTTCTTTAAACAAGATGACAATAGTAAACTTGATTTTTAAATAAATTGTATGGATGAACATCTTATGGTTATTGGTATTTATTGTTTACTTGGTTGAATGCAACGATTACCACTCTGACCATTCCTCGCGGCGCTTCCGCAACTGTTTAAAATTTGGGGTGTGACACATTTTATAAAGTACATTATGTCATAATTAGGGAAAATAGAGCATGTATAGAGAATGTAAGTCAACCTTATATAACAAATTTTTTTCAAAAAAAAAAATTAGAGAATGTAAGTTACATGTCATCAAACGTTTTGTAACCAAAAAAAACAAAAAGCTTCCAAGAAAAAGATTTATTATAAAGTCACACGTTAAATAAAGATCAATCACTATTGTTAGATGTGTTTAAACAAGATCTAGATTGGTGGCTTTATAAACAAGCTGTACTATAGGCTATGAGAATAAGGTAACCTTAACAAGAGCCATTCCATTTTAACTTTAAAAATATAGTTTGTAAATGTTATAAAACCAACCGGTAACTAGCCTTAGCTAGAATTCAAGTCTTTTTAAGTAAGTTCACCATACCACAATACAAATAACTTAATTATAATATATCACAAGTGGATTCTAAACATAAAGCAATACTTCTTTTGATCTTGATTCTTTCCTCTCATTACTATTACTCACATTTATTTTATGTTTTTTTTAAGTCTACTAAACATAACAAGCAAAAGATAACTAATTAACTAGTTGATAGTTTAAAAAGTTGCATAGTAAAAGTCATTTTCTTTGGGTTTGATACTTGATTCTAAAAATTTTTTTACTACAAACGATAGGTACACTTGCTTTTTGTTTGTGTTTAGTGTAAGTAAAAATCATTTTTTATAAACCTAAAACAAGATAATCGTTTTCAAAATTTACTTAAACTAACACACCTAAAAAAACACAGGACATCCTGGTTTTAGACTGGCTCTGAGGTTCAAGTCTAATCTGAGATACGTTAACGGTTCCTAATAAGTATTGAACATTAAAAGATGCAAATTACATCTAATCGTATAGTATTAGGATTAACTTAAATCCTATAAGCGTGAACGGAGTGCAACTCTAGCACCATAGGAGGATCTTTGGTGGCGGTGGGAGCACTGCCCTATATACACGGGGACGAGTCAAAAACTCCTCTTGTCTGATGTTCTTGCCACATGAGCCCGAGAAAAATTTGACCATTGGAGGCGACAGCAAGTTGCCAAAAAAAAACAATCCATATTTTTTCACACAACAAAGAGTTGTGGAATCAAGGAAGAACGCGGTTTTAAAGGGATCGTGAAAAAAAACTAGCCGGTTCTAGCCAACCGTTCCAACCCTACCGTTAACAAACCAAGAAGTTTAACACCAACTATTCCTGACCGAATTTTTACAAACAATCCAATAATAAACTAATCATGGTTGCATGTTTTTTTTAAATGAAACCAAGCTTTTATTTACGAGTTGTAGTTATTAATATATATTTATGTTTTATATTTAAGTTAACATAGTTTTCTATGTTTAATAGTAATTATAAACTAAACTAAATGATTTAAAAGTGGTTTAGTGTATGTAGTTCATGGAACTTGTTGTCACAACAAATATAAGATCAAGGATAGTGACTGGACCGGTTAGGCAAAAGGGTTCAAGGGTTTCGGTTTGTCTAACGCAGGTTGTGGGGTCCCCCAATGTTTGCAACACGTGGAGAGAGATCACTGTTGTAAATTTTCACTTTTGGATTCTGGATTGAGAAGTGTTCAACTCAGAATGTTAATATCAAATGTGATGATGTAGTGTTAAGTGAGAATAGAACAAGCATAATGCAAGTTCTAGAGGAGAGAAGTAAGATCATAGATCAAGAGTGGTCTGAGCTGATCTGGTGTGTCCCTCTTGAATGACAATAGGTTGTGATATATAGGGAAGGGATTCTCTATAAAAAGAAACCTTTGACCAGTGATCCTTGACAGCAGTGGGGGACTTGCACTTTTTGGTAGGTTGAAGGGTTTGGACCTGCGGGTAAAAGAGTATGCTCTTGCACATGCTCTGTTGTGGCTGTGTAGGAGAGTATACACGTAAAGTGTTGATGTGACTAGGCACTACTCTCATTCATTTTGCTGTTCACGACATTTGTAGATTCTGAACCCTTTTACCTTTCAACATTTTAAACTATATTGTGTCTAAGTCATTTTATTGAGCTTGAGCTACTCACGTCATCAGCCCCACAAGTCAGAGGTGTTTGGGGTGTAAGCTCAAAGGCTTCTGACTTTTCCACAACGTTTGGTTTGTTAAAAGGCTTCAAGGCTTAAAGGGATCCGTGCTTTGTTTTTTGGGTCGTGAAAATGCCTGTTATTAAATTTTGAAAAGATAGTTGATTTGACTGATTGGACGGTTTTTCTACGTGTTGCAGTTCTTAGTTCTCTAAATAACAATTGTAACCATCCTTTTTATTATAACATATTTTTAATAATCCACAATTACTTCTTCATATTTCTCTCAATTAATTACAAGCTTTAACACAATACTCCTTTCATCCAGGTTAGTTTTTCTTTGCCCTTTTCTTGTTTCTTCTCGATCATTACTCATGGGTGCTCGAAAGGATCTATCCGCTAGTTATTCTCGCCTTACTCAAGAAGAGGTTGAGCGTTTTGTACTCAATGGGGTATTGATCTGAGGTTAATCTAGTTGCTCCAGGCTTGGGCAAATCCATAGATCAATGTGCTGCCGGTTCCATGCTCTGTATTGTCATCATTTTGAATTTTCCAATCTTCGTCATCCTTTGTGTGTCGGGCTTTAGGGTTTGATCCGTCTTTGTTATCCTTTCGCCGTTTTTTCGTTTGGCTAAGAATTGCGAGTGGTTTACTTCGAGACGTCTCAGATTGACACATGTTTGATTTCGTCTATGGTGACTACCCTCGGTATTGGAAAAACTAGTTTTTTGGGTTTCTGAGTCAATTATTCCATTCAAAATGGTGTGGAGGTATCCGGATACAATCCTTAAGGAAGTTGGAACCTGCTGAATCCGAGTTGAATAGTTGTTTTTTAAAGTCTATCAGGGCGTGTTCTTCAAGGCTTAGTCCCTTTCCTGAATATTTGTTGGTGTTACTGGGTATTAGCAAGTTATGGGATAAACTAGATCGAGATCCTTTACTCATGAGGGATGGTCACGGTATGCATTTTTATTTTGTGCATCTGTTTGTGGTTTTCTTGCATTGCTACTTATGTATTTCTCTGTTTTGCCTCGCAGTTATGTCTGCATTGGATTTCATTAAGAGCGATGACACCTCTGATGTTGTTTTTACTGATGCTGAGGCTACAAAGGGTGATGATGCTATTGTTCGTGGTGCTGAGCATAGGTTTTAGGGTTCAGCTTTCGTGAATGTTCCCAAGGGGTTTACCAAGGTTGCTGCTGTGAAAGTTTCTACTCGTTGTTCGAGTCGTCGCTTGATAAAGGGTGCTGAACAACCATCCGGTTCTAAACCTGTAGAGTTGAGTGATGATATAGAGGTTTCAGGTGATTTGGAAGCTATGGTTGAAGGCAAGAAGAAGGAGTTCAATTGATTGTTGGTAAAGATAGTAGAGCGGCAGGGAAGAAGGTTGTGGGGTTAACGGGTTCGCGAAAGGCTGTTGAAGGTTCCAGTTATGTGGGCTCTGGGAGGTTTATGTGCCAGGTTGGAAGGTTACGGTTTGTAACATCCCAGAAATAATAAATAAATATAAATACATATATATATATATATATATATACATATATATATATATATATACATATATATATATATATGTATATATATATATAGGTAATAACTAACAAAATTGTAAATTGTGATCCTTTTATAAAGAACAAAATTTAAGGTACCAAAATAGTCGAAAGGAGAACTATATTTTATGTAAAAGAAAAACAAAATTTAAAACACACACTTGTGTGTGTTTTAGTTGAACGACCAGAGCAAGAAGAATACCCAAAACCCTACATTCATAAAATTGGTCAAAATTGGAAGAGGAATTGAGTCTGAGTACTTGCATGAATCAATTTTAGTGATCATCTAGTCAAAGAGATCATGAGGTATGTTAAATTTGATGTTTGATGATGTTATAAAGATTTATTGGGTTCTTGAAAATATAATTCCTGCATAAGATGTAGAAATTAAAGTGGATTAAGAGTAAACTACATGTTTTTGAATAAACCAAGATGAGGAGTAGTTGTCAAACTCTATGATATGAGTGGGTTTAAGTAAATGTGTTGAATACATGATTGTGATGTTGGAGTTGATGTAAATAATATGAGAATAATGAATTTTAGATGTTAATTGGGCATACTAATCACACTAAACTCATATGATCTTGAAACTTTGATAAATTCAAGAAATATGAACCAAATAGGCTTAATGTAAAGATTAATGTCTATAAGGTCTTTGATATAATGCCTAAATGAAAATAAATTGTTAGAAAGGATAAAGAGAATCATAGTAGAGAACTTATAAATGGGATTTTGACAGATTCATGTCATATGGCATGCTATGAGTTCTAAATGGTAAATTTGGATTGAACTTTATAGGCAAATTGGGTGAAGCATCTAGTGCCAAAGCTGAAGTAGACGCGCGGTTGAAGGGAAAGCTTTGAGGTACATGGTTTTACACCTTGTATGGTTTCATTGATATACTTGATCGTTAGTATGATAATAAATGAAGTAATACCTAAAAGAAAATTTGGGACATTCTTAAGCGATGGATATCGTATGAATGAATCAGACGAGAAATTAGAGCTTGAACATAAGTCGTACTAGTAGTAAGTGATGGAATTCACTTAATTAACCAAAGTTATGATAACGCGTAAACCGGGTAATGGGAACGCAGGTCGTAAACCGTAAATTAATAATACGGTTGATAAGAGGTTTCTTGTTTGGTAAAATAGCCAAACGGGTAAAAATAAAAATATAATGTAAAAGAATGTATGAAGACACAGCAAAGACGCAAGCCTAGTGACGGATGCGTAAATTTGAGTTAGCGAACTTATATGAGAGTTGAGTTTCCACCGGGAGACTATTTATCATTACGTGAATGAAGAAACATGGTTAAATGAGTTAACGGGTCAAATAACTACATGAATAAATTTTATGTCATTGATATAAAGTGTGAGAAATTCACTACTTGAATGATATGATTAAATCTAAAATGAGGAGAATCAGTTTACGATCACATCGAAACAAATTTGAGGTTAATCGGACTTATAACGAAAAAGTTACGGACATTTTCGTAAAGGAACAAAAGTGCAAAAATCTGCAGCTGGGCTGCAGCGTAAGCTACGGTTCTTAACCGTAGCTTACGGTTATGAATGGCTATTTTGGACAGAAGATGTGCATCGTAAGCTACGGTCCTTAACCGTAGCTTACGGCGGGTACTGAAACGAAAATTTTAGGTTGTCATTGGGATATATATATGTTTATCTAAATATGTTATGCATTGAATATAACTAATGTAAATGATAAAAGTTGTTACATAGGTGATTGCTAAGGAGTTTAAAAATGAAAATCAAGCAACAAGAAGAACCGAACACAAATGAAGAACTTAACTTCCGCATGCTATTTTAAATCTTTTGTGAAACAATAACTTATATGTTTTGGTAAACTTTAAATGTTTAAATTAAAATGTGGGTTATTTCATGGAATATTATGAAACACAAAACCTTATCTTTTACTTTATGTTTATTTTAAAATGGGTGCTACACGGTTAATTACAGCTTTACATCATCATCCATTTGTGAGGATGTGCTGACTCACTTTGCTCCTCCTGGTGTCTGAGGCTCCTGTTCGTCGATGGAGGATGATCGGATGATATCAAAGATGATGTTGGTTTCTTGCAATCTTTCGGCCTTCATCCCTGAGAAAGTGGCCTGGTTTTGTAAGAGGATGAAGGAGTTTGAGACTTTTTCGAAGAAAAGGGAGGAGATGAAAGCTTATATGGCTGCCTTGAAGAAGGAGAATGCAGCCTTTCCTAAGAAGGAAAAGTCTTGGGTATCGAAGGTTGGTGAGCTTACCCAGAGGCATGAGGGTGAGGTGAACGAGTTGAAGAAGGAGGTGGAAGCTTTAAATGTTCTAGAGAAAGCCACTTCAAAGGAGAAGGAAAGGCTGGAGGCTACACTGGCTCAGGTGACCAGTGACAACAAATGGCTCATTGAGCATGGCTTCCAACAGGTAGTTACCTAGCTTCTTCATTCTTCCAAATTTTACAGGGCCTTTGGTGGTGTTTATAGCAAACTCCTTGTTCATGGGAAACATCAAGGCTTTGTTGCTGGTTACAAAGCCTGTGGGTCTTGGGAGCCTCAAGAAAAGTCTTCCTTCTATCAGCCTCAAGCCTTCAAGGTCTTCCAGGATGCTGTCTTAGAGATGGAGCATTTGACTTATCCTTATGTGGGTGAAGTCTCCGAATGCTTTGGCAAATCTCTCTCTGTCCTTCAGGAGTTCAAACCTCGTGGCCTTAACGAGGCTGTTTGCGACAAGGTGCTTAAGTCTCTCTCCAAGAAGCATTCATGCTCAAGAGATAGTGAGGAGACTTTTACTCATGGTAGTGAAGGCTCGAAGGAAGCAAGCCTTGAAGCTTCTGAGGCGGCGGTTGCAGGTGACCAGAAGGCTAAGAAGGGGAAAAAGGTGAAGAAGGCTAAAGTTGACGATGATGGTGTTTCCAAGCCTTCTACTGGTGTTTGATTGATTTGAAGCTTTCTTAGCATTTCAGAAAATTTTATGTTATGTACTTTTTTGAACATGCTTGCTTTAAAGGGAACTGTTTAGGTCCCTCTGGTGGTGGAAGCCTTTAAGGCTTATGAACAATTTGTAGGTTATCTGGCCTTTAAGGCTGTTGCGATGGTTATCTTTTTATGTTATTCCCTTGTGTTTTTTCACGATTTGTTATGTTGTTTTTGTTTTTTGGTTGTGTATCTTTTGCTACTTATACCTTGAAGGGTTCAGTGCTGCAGTCACTTAGCCTTAAGAGTATTGTTAACAAGAAGACACATCGCCTATCCTATTTATAACACTCACTTGGTGTTTTTTGGTTCGTAAGCCATTGTTAAAGCTTAAGGAACATTTGATGTGGGTTGTTCGAACCTATCTATAAGACATGTTTTGAAAAATTTGCTAAGTCTCATGGAGTTGTATTGATTTAGGAACTCACCCCTTATATAGGTCCATTAACCCTTGTACCTATTGAGCGATATGGCATGGGAGCTCATCCCCTTTCATGGCCCTTGCCATGGAGTTTTTTGCTAGGTTCTCAACCTAATTATAGGATAGAAAGACAAATTTGATAAAAAAAAAAACTTCATCATTCATTCATTCAAGAGAACTTTTGTTACAAAGGGAGATTAGAACAATTCTCCAAATACTTTCTGAGACATTTTGACTAAATGTGGAACCTTTTAAGGTTTTTACCATTCCAGTGACGGGGAAGCCTTTTACCTTGGGTGTCTGCCAGTTTGTACGACCCTCCCTTGTGGGCTTCAAGGATGGTGTATGGCCCTTCCCACTTTGGGCCAAGTGTTCCTTGATTTTCTTTCTTACTGGCTTCGTTGTTAAGGAGTACAAGGTCTCCAGGTTTGAACCATTCGTACTTCACCCGTGTGTTGTAATAAGACTCAATCTTTTGTTTGTACTTAGCTTCTTGCACAGCGGCTTGATCACGAATTTCTTCGAGGAGTTCCAAGTTCAACATGGTCTCTGTTTTGTTTGATTCGAGGTCTATATTGAGCATTCGCCGTGTTGGAACTCCGATTTCCGCTGGGATCACAGCTTCTGATCCAGACACTAGAGTGTAGGGTATTTTCTTATGACTTGTCTTCTCGGTTGTTCAGATTGACCATAAGAAATTAGGCAATTCTTCGAGCCAGCGGTTGTCGTATCTTCCTAATCGGGTTTTAATACCTTCAACAATGCTTCGATTTGTTCTTTCAACCTGGCCGTTTGACTATGGATAAGCAACCAAGCTAAATACTTGAGTTATCCTGAACTCTTTGCACTAAGAGCTAAAAGTCTTCTCGGCAAACTGTTTTCCATTGTCGGTTACTAGTACCCCTCGGAGCCCAAATCGACAGATTATGCTTTCCCAAACAAAATCAATAACCTGTTTTACTGAAATCTTGGCCAATGGTTTTACTTCTGGCCACTTGGTGAAGTAGTCAACGGTACCAGCAAGAATTTGACTCATCCTTTGGCCGGTGGGAATGGACCAACGATGTCCATGCCCCATTTGTGAAATGGCCAAGCTAAGGAGATGGGGACAAGGTCATGCTTGGCGCTTTTGGGTACTGGGGCGTGCAACTGACAAGCTTCACATTTCTTAAGCTGTTCAGTGGTGTCAAGATGCATGGAAGGCGAAAAGTATCCAAGGTTCACCAACTTTGTAACTACCGACCTTGTGCCATAGTGGGCTCCACATATTCCTTCATGAACCTCCTTTATCAAATACTTGCTTTGTTCTGGGCCAATGCATCGGAGTAGGGGTGCAAGGTAACCCTTTTTGTAAAGGACTTCTCCTTGTAGCACATATTGTCTTGACTTGCGACGAACCCTTTCAGCCTCCGTCTGATCATTCGGTAATTCACCATTTTTTAGGAATTTGAAAAAGGGGTCATCTAGTTTGGCGCTTCTTCGGTAATTACATCTTGCACTTCAAGTTCTTGGATTGATGGTGTGTTTAATACCTCGACTAATACTTTTTGGTGAGATGAGCAAATGTGAGAGATGCAAGCTTGCTTAGTGCATTAGCCTTTTTGTTTTGTGATCTTGGAACTTGTTTGATGGTACGTGATTGGAATGTATTCATGAGTTCCTTTGCTTTCTCCCTGTACTTCTTCATGTTGGGTGCCTTTGCTATGTAGCTATCATTTACTTGGTTTGAAACTAGTAAAGAGTCTATGAAGACTTGAAGCTTTTGGGCATCCATCTTTTTTGCTAGCTTGAGTCCGGAAATGAGTGCTTCATACTCGGCTTCGTTATTGGTTGTCCGAAATTCAAGTCGGAGAGCATATGTAAACTCTATGTTTTCGGGGTTGATTAGCACTAACCTGGCCCCTAACCCTTCAAGGCTGGAAGCTCCATCGGTAAAAAGCTTCCAGTCATCCGGGTCAGATGGTTCCGCTATGGTTGTGTTAACTTCAATTGATGTTTCTTTTGGAATTTCCATAATGAAATCAGCCAAGATTTGGGCTTTGGCAGCCTTCCTTGGAGTATACGTGATGTTGTGTTCACCTAATTCCACGACCCATTTGGCTAATAGCTCGGAAGTTTCAGGTTTTTCAAGCACACTTTTTATGGGTTGGTCAGTGACCACTTGTATTGGGTGTGCTTGAAAGTACCTTCGAAGCCTTCTGGCTGTTTTTACCAGGGCTAGAACAAGTTTTTCCAATTGATGGTACTTGGTTTCTGCCAATTTTAAAGTTTTGCTGAAGAAGTAAACGGGTACCTGAGCTTTGTTTTGTTCAATGGTTAGGACCGTGCTGATAGCTTTCTTAGCAACCGAAAGATAGACAGAGAGTAGTTCCTCTGTTTCCGGAGCGGTAATGTATAGGAGTGAAGCCAGGTGTTGCTTCATTTGGTTGAAAGCTTCCTCTGCCTCTTCTGTTCATTGGAAGTCTTTCTTATTTGTGCATCCTTGAAGAGTTTTGAAGAAAGGCATAGACATTTCTACTAGCTTGGACGTTAAATGCTTCAAGGCTGCAAGCTTTCCGTTCAAGCTTTCCACCTCTTTTTTGGTTTGTGGGGACTTTGTGTCGAGGATGGCTTTAACCTTGTTAGGATTAGCCTTTATGCTTTGTTTTCCTACTATGTGTCCCAAGAACTTGCCTTCTTCAAATCCAAATGAGCACTTCACAAGATTAAGCTTCATGTTGATCTTTCTTAGGTTCCGAAAAGTATCTTGTATATCATAAAGCATTTGATCTTTAGTTTTACTCTTGATCACTAAATCATCAACGTAGGCTTTCATGTTTTTGCCTATTTGTTCGGCAAACACTTTGTCCACCGAACGTTGATAAGTTGCCCCTGCATTTTTTAAACCAAAAGGCATTTTTTGGTAACAAAAGATACCTTTGTCGGTATGGAATGCCGTTTTCTCTTCGTTCTCTTGTTTCATTTGAATCTGATGGTAGCCTTTATAGGCATCAAGAAAGCATTTGAGTGGGAAGCCTGTGAGCGAATCAACCTTTAGGTCAATTTCTGGTAATGGAAAGCAATCCTTTGGGCATACTTTATTTAGTTCTTTGAAGTCAATGCACATTCTCCAGGATCTATCCGGTTTACGGACAATAATCGGGTTGGCTATCCAAGAATGATACTTGACTTCTCGGAGGATCCTGGCTTGAACAAGCCCTTCAACCTCCTGACAAGCTGCAAGGCTTCTATTTGAGGCTAGGCTTTTCTTTTGCTGGACAACAGGTTTTACATTAGATGGAATTTTGAGCTCATGCTTGGCAATACTTCGGGAGATTCCAGTCATGTCTTCAGAACATCATGCAAAGATGTCCATATTGTGTAGGAGTAGCTTCTTGAGATAAGAGAGGGTTTCTTCAGTAAGGTTGGTATTTACCCTTATCCTCTGTTGAGGATTTTTGCATTAATGAACCATCCTTGTTTATCATCCTCGTCATCCTTTGAACTCTCTCCTTCAACCAAGAAAGCTTCTTGTGTTGGTTGAAGGGTTGCTATCCCTCGTTCAGTAGGAAATTTCAAAGGTTTCGGTTTGGGCCAGTTAATTTGATTGTTGATAAGGAGTTGCAAGATGCATTCCTAGTTCCGTAATGGCAAATTGGTGAGGAACCCGAAGGCTGGGTCGGGTCCAACCCGGTTGTATTTGTGGCACTGGGTCGTGTTACAAACCAGTTTGGCGGGCCCAGTCAGATTTTTTTTTGTTCATCTCTCATCATAACCCAATAGAGAATTGATTGTTTGGGTCTTGGTCAAATCCTGAATAAAATTAACTGGGCTGCAATTAAAAGAAAACTATTGGGCCATGAGTAGAAGGTGTGTAGAACAAAAAAGACAAAGCCGGTTGGGAAAATTTAAAAGAGAGATCACACAAAGCAGCCGTCGTTTTGGAGTGCTTTTGCACGATGAACGAGAAAAGTCGTTTCTTTTATTTGTTTTTTTTTTGTCTTTTTGTTTTTCAGAGTAATGAATTAGTTAACTAGCCTTAATGAAAAATTATATTGATACTATCTACTTCTTTTGTGGCTAGTTAATTATTCATTCGTAATCATAATCGAGTATAGAGTTTGTGTTGCAAATGTTTATATATCTGACTTTAACTTATGCTAGTTACTTAATTTGTTTTAATATGATCAATAGAGTAAATTCATGTGTTTGTTGTATGTTATGTTTGAAAGACTTGTTTTTAATCCATCGTTAGCAACTGTCATTTACATCAAGATGTTATGTTATGTTTATAGTAACTTGTTGATAATTGTTCTAATTTCATCTTAGCATATTTTATGGATCGTAAACTAACAATAAGTCAAATTCACTACTAGAAAACTAGGCAATTACGACTAAAATTTACGACGAAATAAGCAGTCACAAAATTAGCGTCCAATTTGTCGACCAAATTTTCAACCATCGCAAAAATTTACGAAGAACCCATTTCTAGTCGCAACGATCGCAATTTTGCGACCACCTTGTTTTCGTCACAAACCACTCTCAAAATTAATCGAAAAAAATTAATCCAAACTAAATTATAAGTCGCAAAATGGTAGCAATGCCAAAGTTGCAACAGTTTCAAGACAGTCACAAAATTTTTGTAGTATGCTTTCGGATGCAAATGTTGCGAAAAAATAATTAAAATTTAAAATTGATAGGAAACAGAACCTTTAGCCTACTTCTAATCTTGTCCACATTTACAATCGGATTAAATGAACAAATTATAGTCTATATACTTTAAATATATAGATATAATACTTAAAACAAAACATATTATAAAAGAATAAACATAATATATACTTATAGGGTGAGGTTCTTGTAAAAAATATATTTTTTCATAAGAAGTGTGAGAAGTCATAGAAATTGAAATGTAGGTATCATGTTTTGGACTTAAACATGATGTTTTGGACTTAAACATGATGTTTTGGGTTGTTTTAGCAAGAAAAATAACAAACGCAGCAATTTAAAACACAATGCGACGTATTATGAATGTGAAATTTAAAACACAACTAAAACACACTACTTAACATTTTTGGCATAGTGTTTTAAGTTTTAAGCCTAGAATTCATTGCATTGTGTCTTAAATTGTTATGTTTGGTGTTTTTCCTTACCAAAACAACCCCAAAACATTATACTCAAATCCAAACCATGATCCCTACATGTCAATTCTTATGTCTTCTCACACTTTTCAGGAAAAATGTCATTTTTACAGGATTCTAAGACTATACTTATATTATTATAAAAATAACAAATAATGTCTGCAACTTTGACATCTCTATAAAATACTCAATATTATTACAAAAGATATTTATGAAGAAAATAAACATAATATATAGTTATATTATCCCAAATTATCTATATTACCTTATTAAAGAAACTAGATTTTCTACTCTTATGGTAATTTGCACACAATTTTAAAATGGCATACCAAAGGTCAAGAACAAATCTACATCATATTCACATAGTTTTGCCATGTTATTTCATTTTTACCCCTTGCTCTCTAAAATTCACATATGTGAGTAATTTCCAAAGAATATGTCTTTGTCTCTTGTCAAAAAGTTATCAGAAGAGCACATAAAAACCTATAATATCCATTAATTAAAATCTTATTTCGAATTTTGCATAAGGTACTTTCATTAGGAAGAATATATATATATATATATATATAAATATATATATATATATATATATATATATTGTCACACAAGCTCGTAGGTGGAAGCGCACGGTGTGATCTGATTGGTTCTTATTGCATACAACATAAGTGAACAAACTATATGAATAAACATTCTCCATATGTCATTGCTGAAATTGTTTCAAACGCAACATAAGTTAAGTATATTGTTACAAGCCATTAAATTGTCAAATTGTTAAGTAACCAAAATGCAAGATTTTAAAATAATAAGGTTTTGTCCTTTATATCACCGCAAGTAGGCGGGATATACCGGACAAATCCTTCAAAAATGGCATTGGAGACTTGATGCTTGTTTCTTGATTGAACTGCTTGCAAAGATCCACTAGTTACCTGAAATACATGTTAAATTGAAAATCAACAAAAGTTGGCGAGTTCATGTGTTTTAACTGTATGAGTTGAATTCATAAAACGTATAATGTATTTGTATCAAAACCCGGTATGTAAAGCGTCAATGAAATCGTTGATCATTAATGTTTTGCAAGGACATTAATACGTGTGACGACATAGGAAGCAATCCAAACCTAGAGGATTTCTGTCGAGTAACTTCGACTGGGACGACAAATGCACTCTTCTGTGTGGGTCCATGACCAAGATTGGGGCTCGCCAACACCCACTAGATCTAACCTTTGTACCGTGGTCTTAAATAAGATTAATGGTGCTTAAGTTCCACCCTATTCGCACATGATCTAAGTTGTTTCATTCCTTAGCTTATCATACCATTGAACATGTATTTTCCCTGATAGTTGTAAAACAGTCAAACGTTTAAGATGCAAAGGGGGACATGAACTCACTGTTTTACTTTCTGCTTTCCTTGATTATCTCAAATACTTTTCTTTGAATTCGTACCACAACCTACAAACGCGTTAGGTTTTTGTTAGACACTTCGGTCTTTAAATGATTCTTGTTCTTGTTTCTTGTCTTAAATATTTGTTAAGACTTGTTCAGTGTTTTGTTCCATTTGGATTGTACGATGCTCCACTGAGATGCGATTTCGGTGCATGATGTCAATATATATATTTCGTCAAATATATATATATATATATATATATATATATATATATATATATATATATATATATATATATATCCTTACATCTCAAGTGTCGCGTGACCGGGCCTAGCCCGTTAGTCTCTATGCCTCGCAAGAGTAAAATGTCTATGTTTCACGTCTTCACATTATTGGGTTCCACCCGTTTGCCTCGACGATACCATCGTCGGATATGTTCCTTGTATAATTTTTATTATTTATATAATCTTCTAAGATCGATGTGTTAGTTAAAATATTATATTTTAACTTGTACTTTTGGAATGTACTACTTTATATATATTCTTTTTGTTTACGATGGGTTTAAAAAAATAATCTATTTTTAACGTGTCTTGATATATGTAATTACTTCATTGGTTTCATGGTTTACTTATCCATGTTTAATAATTGTCAAGTATTATACTTATATATTTCCCCCCAAGTATAGGTATACTTGTATTGTGTATTTGTGTATCCCTATTTGTATTCTTATGGTTAAGTACAATACTTGTATAAATGTATTTTCACCAAATATTAATGGTATATGTTGGCATGTATTTGTACGTATAGGGATACGTATATTTCTTGTATTTATCACCCCTATTTTTGTGTATTCTTAAATTATATAATTTTAAGATATTTTCAAATTAGTGTAAGTATTATTATGCTTGGTAAGTGTATGCATCCAAAATAATATATATTTTTACGATTAGTTCTAGAAAATATATGTTTTAGTTTCCACCAAAAATTATATATTATTAGGAGGTTTACCATATATATATTTTTATACACTTCGAAAATAATATGTTTTTAGTGTTGCCGAAATACCATATGGTTTCTATATTTTTTAAAATATATATTTTGTCACTTGTTAGGTTTCGAAAATAATACTTACCAAGCTTCGATATATTATACATTTTTAGTCCATAATTTATATATAGTCCAATGTCCGAATAATCCATATTTATTGCCATGTATGCTTATGGATGGGTATATATATATTTTGTAATTCTTTGTTTGCCACTTATTATGTATTTGTTTGTGTGATTTATTTTTCAAGTTTCTAGCTATATACATATGTATTACAAACAATAAACACATAAATTGTGATTCTTATGATCACCAAATATATATTTTCCACAAATATATATTTATACCCATTTTTATCTTTATAAAAATCATGTCTTCTTAAACTTATATTTTATACAAAAACATGGGGATTTTTATATTTATGGTTTTTGAACAAGTAAACTTGTAAGAACTTTAAAACCATATATTTTTCTAAGTGTTAAATTTTTATAAAAGTTTTGCCATAGTTTCCCCTAGATTTAGGAGGTTTCCCATGTTTTAAAACATGTGTTAAGCTTCAAAACTCATCAATTTACCTACCACAACTTCAACAATTATTCTTTAACCATATTTATGCATCTTTTGATCATGATGAACATGGAACTTTACCAAAACATCTAGTCTTTTTTTTTTATGATCAAGATGTTCATACTTTTTCAAAATTGGATTCAGTTACTGTTATTCACTAACTTTGTTAAAATTCATTTTTAACAACTTACTTATATATATTTTTAGAAAGAACATCACTAGTCACTTTAATGACATTTTCAAGATCATCCATTTTGTTAAAACATATTCATCAAGCTCTTTATTATTTTTAACCATATGATCATCCAACATTTCAAGAATCTTACATACCATTTTATCCACTTTAAAAAGTCCATTTATTATATATATCATGTTCATCACTTCTTTGATCATGGATCTTGTAAGATCCATGTGTATGCTTGTTAGATCATGTTTTTAATCATCAACTAACAAGTTCACATATGATGGATATGATCCATAGCACAAAATAAACATCTATATTTTTATTACATCTTCAAGATGGCTTTGTTTCCTTTAGATTATGTTACTTGTTCTTATGTTCATCTTTTTAAGTTGATAACTTTGCATAGTGTAACCTTTATATTATCAAAATACTAGTAATAAGATATCAAATGAAAGACTAGAAGGCTCACTACTAGCTCTTGTGGCTAGGGAAGTGGCAAGATGAACACTTGAAGAAGATGATGCAAAATAGGTGGATAAAAGCTCCCAAGAGAGGTCCTTCCACTTCCAAGACTTGTCACCTTCCTAACTATGCTTGATACACCCTTGGATCACCTTAGAATGCCTTGAAGGTTGCTTGGAAATGGAGATGATATGAAGACTGAAGTGGCCGTGAGTTATGGGGGTTCAAAGAAGGAAATATGTTTGAAATTTTCAAATAAGATTAAAGTCTTGATTTATGCCCACTAACCTACATAATATCCTTCATATAATATCATTTTACTTCCAACATGTTGGAAGGGAAAAGAATGTGGGTGGCTTGGGGCCCCCACATGATCGTCCATGTTGTTGATGATGATGACTAACTAGGTTAGTTTCCATATTTAAGTATTTAGTTAGGTATTTAGGGGTCTTAGTTAGGGGTATTTATATATTAAGGGTTTTTAATGTATTTTAGGATACAAGATGTTATAAACTAGTTTAATATTGTTAAATAACATAAACTAGTTTATATTTTATGTCTAGTTCATGTTTGGTTGCTTAACGGGTGCTCGGTTCGTTAACGGGTCCTTAACGGAAGTTTAAGCACCTAGTAGGGATTTTACATCAAAACAATGTGGTTAATGTTTTTAACTAGTTATATGATGTAAAAATATTGTTAACTAGTTTATATGATGTTTCAGATTGTGTCCGGGTGTTCGTTTCGTTGTTGGTTCGTTAAAACGTTAACTTTCAAGACTTATGTGATATGATATGTTTTTGTGCCAACAATACTTTCAATGTCTTTTAAGCAATGCAGGATATTTAACAATAATTCTGCATATTATTTAAGCTTGTATTTGCTAAATTTTTGCTGGATTTTACTGAATTGTTGTTTTGTGTATAGTTCCGGCAGTTTTCAGTGCATGTATTGTTTTCGGAAAGTGTTAGCATTAATCCTTGCTTCTAACATGGGGTTTAATATAAGTTTGCATTGGACTCTCATCTAAGTCCTAAATCTGCAGTATAACTGCGTGCTGACACTGCGCTGCCGCATCTAGTCTAATAGTCGTTTCCGATGCACTGTTTCATGTAGTTTTTAAATGGTAACCACTAAACAATTAATATGCATCATATAATATATTCATTGTACTTTCTAGATTGATGTCATGCAATTCAAGCAGTTTAGTCATTCAAAACACATATTTATATCACATACTTTACAGTTTAATTGCACAAAAATTATCCAAAAGTGACGGTTGTCACATATATATATTGCATGCAAATTATAAGATGAATATTAAAATCATATTTTAAGTATTTGTTTATATATAAGATTAAGACCACATGATACCAAAGAAACACCAAAACAAAAGCATCACTAATCACCACTAAATAATAAATCTATTTTTATTGTATCAAACATGTGTTTAGACGGCAAAAATGTAGATATATAGCTATTTTGAAAAAAAAAATATTGATATGAATTTTTACCACTAAGGAAAAGCTCAACAACCGCATGTTTTATTGTCTAACATGGGTTAAGCCTTCTACTAAATCTAATATTATAATATGGTAATGGATTTATTAGTGCTTAATGTTGATGGGAGATTGATATTGTATTTTCACCTTTTACCCACAACCGTCATACAGACACCAGAAACCCCAACAACAACTACAAGTCGACAAAACAGTCGTACCCGTTGCAACGCACGGGCCTTCCTACTATTATCAATTTGATGACCTCCAACTCTAACCGCTCTGTTTCGAAACACTAGGTTTTATACGATATCGGTTCACAACGTCCTTCGAAAACCGTTTCAAAGGCGTCTGATCGATGTCCTGAAGCTTTTTCGTCATTAGTTTACACCTCAAGCTGTGATCTCTCATCAACAATGTTTTGATTTTAACTCCTTCACTCTCTGATTCCGAATTCTGTTCATTCTGAAACCCTAGCATCACCAGCCGATGAGGCGATTGATGTGTTTTTAAATTTGGTGACTCTAACGAGAAGACAAATGTCTTATTGTTCAAATAAACATCATATGGCGATGAAAACCTGGAAATCAAATTCAAATCATGACTGTAAATGCTGAATTTTTTGAAATTGGGAGAATTGGCGTAATTGTATTTGTTTTCATCGGCTGGATTAGTGATCACCAGATAGTTCTTTGTAGTCAATTGAGGAATCGAAGCTTCTGCCATGTGGTTTGGCTTTCGGCATTAGTTATTTCTTGCGAAGGTAACACCTATTTTCAGGTCTTCTACTATTTATTTTTAGATCTTCATATTTTGTTAATCACCACTCCTCGATCCAACAATATCTACCTTAGCTCCTTGCGAAGTTAATTTATAATATGCATCTCAAGTCACTGTGTCTGATCTTATTTTTCATTTACAAAATTTTGTAATGTTTTGTTTGAAAACTGGATCAATTGTATAGGTTTTTCGTGAGGAGAACTGGAAGCAACTTCAGTGCGGTGATACTGAAGAGGTTGTTCACTATGGAGATTAATTCGGTATATGTCTCGCAAGGTATATTGTTTGATTCTGTTTTTTGTGTAAGTATAATTGTTTTAGTATATGTTTGATGTGGCATTAGCTTTTGTTGAAATTATGAAGTTTAGTGTTTGATTTGTGTTGATGTTGTTAGAATTATACTACAAGTTCGGTGTAGGTCACATTGATATGAATGTTAAGCTTGATTCTAGGACTGTACGATTTTTTTACCCTTTTGAGTAGTTGTTTGGTTAAGTGAAGTGTTTTGTTAGGTGTTTTTGTGTGTTTGGGGACTGAATTTAGTGGTTTGATTGAAGTTAGGGCTATATTCTAATTGTTTTGTTGACAGATTTGGATGTAGGCCCATGGAATCGGTACAACTTATTTTCTTGATAGCTCAACTCAACTATTTTCAATATTGCTAATCTGAGTTAATTCATTTGTTTTCAAAGGGGAAAGAAACCGAATTCCTTATTCATGTTCCCATTATCGCCACCTACCAAATTCGCAAGCAACTATTCCACCTAAATCATAGTCTGAATTGATTTTGTATCAGCAATCTACCACCATCGTATAACACCATCATATTCAGCATATACCAACTTTCAAGTCCCAAAGAAAAATTCATACATCAAACTTATATTACTTCGTGCTATTCTAATTGATATCCAGTGCCCTAATTGCATCTTTTTTTTTCTCATAACTCACCACATCCTTGCCCACCATCTTAGTCAAAACTCTAAATCTGATTAGGATCAAAAACAAAATAAAAATAAATAAATAAAAAAGGTAAGAAGGAGTTTAATCTATTGATCTTAGATTTTGAGGGTTGAGATTAGTTTTAGTAAAAAGAAAATAGTAGAAGAGCATTAAGAAAATCTTACATTAATTGGCTATGTCTCTCCACATGCAAGGCATATATCAATTCCTCCCATCATTTTAAAACGCCCATAATTTTTTCACTGGCATTTTGAAAAAATCATCATAATAATAAGTGTTTTTTTAATCTCTAATTTGAGTGAATGCTATATAAAATTAAAATAAAAAAAATCATATGTGTATTATATATACATAAAAAAATATATTTTTACCTACACGTGATCTACATACATGTAGATAGTTTAATCTACACATAACCTACATATGTGTAGGTTATATAATAACTGAAAATTTTCATATTTTGTTTTGAATTCTAATGTGAGAAACAATAAATCTTACTTTTATAACATTTTCATTTACTTTTTAGGTTTTTAGAATTGAAAAAAAGAGTGATTCAGTTTCTTCTGCTCTACTCGTAATATTTAGTGTTCTGCAGGGAACCTTTCCTATATATATAGTAGGGGTCGGTTTGGGTCGGTTTTGGCCTAAAACCATAACCATAACCACGATGTCGGTTAATGGATAACCTAATCGGTCGGTTATGGCGGTTATGGTTAATCGGTTTTGATGGTTATAGCGGATCGGTTGTGGGTGGTTAACCGTTTATTTAGTCTAGCTAAAAATAGCTTAATCTTTTTTAACATGGAATAAATTGTTATTGTATATTTGTATATATTAGTATATTACATAGTATTAAAAAATACATATAATCTATAATGTAAATACCGATTATTACCGAATATATAAAGTGATATAATGTATTCCATAAATTCAAATAAATATTCAACGAAAACCGCAAAACGATATGAAGTAACCCATAAATACTAAAAAATTTTAATCAAAAAATCAAATATTAAACACATAAATACTAAAAGTTTTTAATAAAAAAATCAAATATTAAAAAAAATTGTGAAAAGTCCTAAATCCTACAAAGATTTATTACATGTCGGTTCGGTTCGGTTATGGTAGATATGGAAACATTGATAACCATAACCGACCCGCTACTTTCGGTTTTCAAAAAAATTAACCGACCCACCGGTTTTTATTTGGTTCGATTTTTCGGTTCGGTTTTGTCGGTTAATTCGGTTATGGTTCGGTTAATTCGGTTTTTTGCACACCCCTAATATATAGTGTGAGGTTCATTGGGGAACACTAAAAAGTGGGGAACCGACTAACACTCTTAAAAAATGAACTTAATATGTTAAAAATCAAATTTTAAATTTTATTGCGCTTTTCCTTATAAATACTTGTACAAGCATTTTTAATAAAAAAACCAAAAACTAAAAATATAAAAAAGAACAGTTAAAAAAAGCTTAAATTTTTTTACAAAAATTATTTTTTATTGGAATAGTTTCTAACCATTTTTATAAGGAAAATCGCTCAAAAAATTGATATTTAACATGTTAAGTTAATTTTATAAGATATATTTTTAAACTATTTTTTAAACATTTTTTTATATTATTAAATAAATCATTTTAATCCAATAAGTTTTTTTTATCTGAAGAGAAATAGTCTTTCAAAGAATTACAAGAATATATAGTACACTTTCAGTGATAGCATTATTTTACCAAATAAGAATGTTAATTTATATAGTAAATTATAGGTGATTTTTACTTTTAAGTTAGCTAAAATTTGTAAAGAATGTGGTTTTATCAAGGAGAGCATCACAAGGTAGGTTGTGTGGTGTTGGTTGTGGTATTGATGCCTTGATGGTGTCTCATATATCTCCACCGGCTGTTGTATGCTTCTTGTGTCCCTTCTTACTTTATCAACTCAACCTGCATATTCAGCTCATTCCATCAGACATTAAAGAGTATTTGGTATAATTGAAAGTCTGAAACTAGATAAAGTAAAATCAAAGTCATAGGTATAGTTTCTTTGCTGGATCTATATGTATTATGCTAATAATTAAGGAATGCGTAGTTAATGAGCACATAATGGATCTATCTATATATGCAGACTAATTTCGTGAATGAAGGCAAGGTCAACGTCTATGGAAATTTACACTTCGGCGAAATATTGATGAAAAAACTACATCAGTTTCATGAATGACAGAAAAAATAAGTAGTAATGCATCAGTCAGTCTTGTCTTGACCGCTTCGACTTTCTTGGAAATTAAATGCCTTAATTACTAGTGCGTCACAAATTAACGTATGATGGATTTTCGAGTCCGGGCCTTTTCTTTTTTGAAACAGACATTCAATATAAATACCACATAATTTTGTAAGAGAGAAATACCATATCACTAAACGATTAAGTTATGAGAATGTATTTATGTATGCATATTAATCGCTGGAGATTATGTCAGACATGGATGAATTCTCGTCAAATAAGGAACTCTCGTCCGACATGGAAACCTTAGCGGCGAAGTCACATGGGACGTGTTCTATGAGCGTGGGGAGAAATAAAATGAGGGTTTTAGAAAGGTGAAGTTTGTTTTCTTTCATTTGAATGGTTAATCACCAAAATGCCCCGCATATGCCTCTCATGTAACCAAGATTTAACTATAAGTTTGGTAGAGTTAGTGTGGTGGACCAAAACTGCAATAAAATAGAAACATTAGTATGTAAATTGTAAAACATTTGAATTTTATAAATATAGTAATAACTGCTAAACCACATGAACCAAAACCGTAATTCAGCTCTAATGAAAATGATATACATTATAAAGTTGTTTTCATCTACTATATATAACCTAACAAGAAGGCAAACACACTGGGCTTTAAAATATTGTTAATGGGCTATAAACAGAATAAAACCTAACATCAACATATTTCACCAAACAACAAAATGTAATTTGACATTTAAATAATCGATCCTTTCCAGCTCCATACAGTGTCCACTCGTTTTAAATTCCACACTATCCAAAATTTTGGATTTATCTTCTAATCACGAAGCATCCTATGACCTTCTGAAGCAAGAAAACGACAACTCACTCAACTACCGTTCATGAACCACCCCTCCCTCACACACCTTCGCCGTACCCGCAAGGCAATTGCAGTCTAATAAAGACTCTTACCTGTCTTCTTAGCTTTATGCCAGTTGTCCTCTATTGTTTTCCCGCTATATAATCCGTTCAACATGGTATCATGTAACATATCATCCCATTTTCAATCATTCAACTTATTTTTTTTTATAAAACTACTGATGGCGTTGAACAACCAATCCGAGTTCCAAGATTACTTGCCGATGATGGCCGAGAAGTTGGGTGGGGAAGGTTTGATCGGGGAGCTATGCAACGGGTTTAGTTTACTTGTGGATGCTGATAAAGGTGTGATCACCTTTGACAGCCTCAAGAAGAACTCAGCACTTTTGGGTCTTGAAGGTTTGAATGATGATGATCTGTTGAGTATGTTGAAAGAAGGCGATTTCGATGGTGATGGGGCGCTTAATCAGATGGAGTTTTGTGTTCTTATGTTTAGATTAAGCCCTGAGTTAATGGAAGAGTCACAGTTTTTGTTAGAAGAAGCTCTTGAGCAAGAGTTGAATCAGTTTTAATTTAGTATAATTTATTTTTAATTTTTTATGATATTGTATACAAGTTGTAACTCATTAATTTGTCAAATTTGCTACTGATTTACTGAGTGATTGTTGAATAATGAAAAGTTGCTCTATGAATATTATACAATAATGGGAATTCAGAATTCAAAGTTAAAACAAACATGCAATGCAATGCATATTATCTAGCATATTTGGTTGTCGGGATTATTTTGGTTTTTAGAGAGTCCGCTGCATCCATAAGTGCACACAAAACAGATCTTACTCAGGGACAATACGTGACAGGTAAGCTGAAGATGTCCACTACTTCCATAATGTTAGCGGATTCCCTACAAATCATGATAATCCCAAAAACCGACAACAAACACTTTTACAATTTCTAAACCACATATACATGGAAAGAATTCATTATCTAGCATCTACCTGTGTAATTGTTACATCATCGACTGAACCTGCTAGATAAGTGCTTGAAGAAAAGTCTGCTACAAGAAAGTCCTTTTCCATGAAAAATGCTGGTTGTTTAGGATCTGGCAACGTGCTCTCCCCACCCAGCATCATGATTAGAGAAGACATGTTTGGTCGATCTCCTGCGTATTGTTGGACACATAACAACCCCACTTGGATTGATCTTAGAACTTCAGGTGGACTGCAGGATTTAGCTAAGCTTTCATCAATCAGTTCCATTGTTCTTCCTTCATTATACACATTCCAAGCCTGAATATAATTTACAAAGCAATGGTTCATAATTTGGTACTCGTGTGCGAAACAATGGATTAGTTTGTTGTTTGTGACTAGCGATTGAATTACTTACATGCCCAACAAGATTATGATCATTCTCGGGATGAATGAATCCTCTGTTTTTCTTCCCACTCACAATCTCGAGCACCAATACACCAAAGCTAAATACATCCGACTTTGTTGAGAAAACACCATCTAGTGCATATTCAGGGGCCATGTATCCACTGCAGGCAAATAAGGCACAGGATAATGATGTGAAGATATCAAGATAAAGAGAGCTAATGGTTGTTTGATATAGCTTACTATGTGCCAACAACTCTGTGTGTGTTTGCTTGGGTCTCATTTCCTCCAAAACTTCTAGCTATGCCAAAGTCTGATATCTTAGGGTTCATATCTTTATCTAGCAGGATGTTGCTCACTTTCAGATCTCTATGGATTATTCTTAATCGTGAGTCATGGTGGAGATAAAGAAGTCCTCTAGCAATCCCTGTAATGATATTGAAACGTTGTGTCCAATCAAGGGTCTTGCTTTCGGCTTTATCTGTTCAAAACATGCTCATTTAATTATATGTATAAACAGTTCTTGATGAAAAGTATGTAGTGTGAGTTTGTGTATATGATTCTCACCAAATATAAACGAGTCTAAGCCTTTATTTGGCATGTACTCGTAGATCAATAGCCTCTCGTCTCCTTCTATGCAACAGCCAAGAAGCTTCACTAGATTTCGGTGCTGAAGTTTTGAAATGCAAATGACTTCATTCTTGAACTCATCAATTCCTTGGCTAGATGTTTTCGAGAGACGTTTAACTGCAATCTCTATCCCTTCTTCCAAAACTCCCTGAAGATCATGATGTTATACATATACAATGTCACTGTTTTATACTCAACTATGTGTAAATGATCATGCTGTTCTAATTACTAATTACCTTATAAACCGGTCCAAATCCACCCTCCCCAAGTATATTTTTGTCTGAAAAATTTGCAGTGGCATTAGCTATTGTAGAGAAGCTAAACAATGGTAGTTGAATGTCTTCTTCATTGTTTTCGTGCAATGATTTTCCTACACATGTAAACCAAGAAAATTTATACAAAAAATAACGCATCTAGTATCTTTTTGTTAGATAAGACCAATCTATGGGTGTTGTTACACAATTTTCTTACCACCCTTGGCATGATTCCTCTTTCTTCGTGCGTACAACAACCATGTCGAGAGCAAGCCCATGACAAGAACTCCAATAATAGCTACAGGTAATATGATTTTAATGTTTGTCCCTCCCTTCTTTTTCATCTTTGATTCAGCAACTGTATAACATCATCATTATAATTTATCAACTATTATAATATGAAAACATGTAACAAGTGATTTTGGCAAAAGATCCCATACCTAATTCGGAAGAAGCCTTTCGTACGAAAATATCCTGACCGCCATTTCCTACAGAATACCCTCGAATGTCGAAAAGATCATCAAACCAAAGCAAGCAGCCCCTACATTGAAGACTGGTGTCTGGATTTGCATAAGCCATGCAACTACAGTTTTTTAAACATTTTGCCTCACATTCTTCTAAACTCATGCTCATGTTAAACCAGGTCTTCTCTGTGTCTGGCAGTCTTATATTTGAGTATTTAATAAACCCTTCTGATCCATTTTTTCAATCCAACGGTGTTCGTCTAACACAACCACCCGACCAATCACCTATTTCCCAACTCTTTTGGTCTCTGGGCACAAATCTTTTTCATCCAAACAAGCACAAGACCGTTGGATCATATTAATACTGCAGCTTGCATAAGCACTACAAACGTTGTATCTATCACAAAGATCTCTTGGTAATGACAAGGCAAGCTGCCACTTTGTACCATTTTCTACCCACACCGAACTTTCTAGCAGCCCAGATAAATTTAAGGTAGTTCTTGACAGGATAGAACTGTCGTCAAGGTTATAAGAAAACGGCATCTCACTTGCATTAATTACTACCTTGTATGTAAAGGTCAAGCTAGAATTAAATGCCGAAATCCCACTAAATCGCTGATTACTCCAGGGCCCGCCCCTGAATCTGACCTGTGGACCTTGTTTTAGCTTGTTTTCAGGATAACCAAGTGTGTCAGCTCCCCATGTGAAGTCACCTGGACTTGGATCTTGATTACTTTTCCATGATGATAGATGCCATTCCTTACTCCTCAAATAATCTTTTCCTAACTTCATGCCAGGTAGAAGAGTATCGGTTGGGTAATCAAAACTCTGCCAGATAATCCTCTCGCGTTGATCCATCACCACTAGATTCCCAGTGTCCTCTAGCTTTGCAGTTGCTTTTGGTGATGGTTTGGTCAGATTTGACGACCATATCGAGCTGATATTGTTAGAGAGAATCAAACTTCCTTGATTGTCAATCTTTAGCACAATTGGTGACGCACCGGTGATCGGGTGGTCTCTATTGGCAACCCAAACCACAGTACCAGGTATTTTCTTGTACCAAATACCAACATATCTGTTATCATAGCTAACGCTACCAGGCCGAAAAATTCCAAGTTCAAAGACTCGTGTCCGCGACACCAACTTGTCTCCATCGGTCAAGAACTGCAAGTCAGAAATGGTGTCGAGTTCAACAGCGTGGATTTTGTGAATGTGAACTAAAGGAAGCAGGAGAAGAAAAATGACTGCTCCCTTCATCTAGACACTGTTTATTTTCAACGATTACAGATTTGGTACATCTAATTAGGCTACTTAATTAACACCATAATCATAATTTATAGATGTATTATGTTGAAGTCTATACATCTCACCTAATTGTTATATAATAATCTTGCCCAGTTGATTGACACTTATCTTTTTACATTTAATAATCTTACCAATATAGACTGCTGTTTGGTAGAGTGGTTGAAAGTTGACACATGTGGACTCAGCTGCATGTCACTATGATTTCATGATATACACTAGAAATTGATTTGGCGGTTGTGGTATGAGGGACGGTTTTTGTGTTGGAGACGTGGCATCTGGGACCAACATTACTAATGTTTATTTTGTTATTATTATTGTTATTGTTGGTTGTTGTTGTTTGTTGTTGTAGATATTATTATTATTATTATTATTATTATTATTATTATTATTATTATTATTATTATTATTATTATTATTATTATTATTATTATTATTATTATTTGTAAACTTTTCCATATATTAGTTAGCTGAACATATGCTACTATTCAACTTTTTTACTAGTTGGATTGTTTATGTGTAAGTAAGTTAAGCTTCATCGTATTACTTTATTTTTTATCAACTAAACATTTTATTATTTTATTTTTATTTTCTTACAAAATAATATCTGTGGTTTAGTTTGAAATTTAACCTTAAAAAATCATATAATCTCATTACTTTAGTCCCTGTTATTTACCTTAATTACGTATACGTTTACGGATTTGGTGTAACACGTGGGTTCTCGATAATTATTATGATCTGGGTTAAATTTTTAGTTTTAACGATAACATTTTACGTTTTCGGTCAAAATATTGCAAGTTAGCTGCAACGTGCGTGTGTGATTCAACGTTTTTATATCTATTTTTTGTGGTTTAACGACTCGTCACAGTGTGCGAGTCCTAAGTCGACTTGGTTATTATTTTCTATATTTTATGTTTCGGTCAATTTTTTTCCGAGTTAACACGTCGTAACGCGCGTGTGTACTTTAACGTTTTTACGACTAGTTTTTGTTTAGTTCAATGGTCCTGTCGCAAAGCGCCGATTGTAAATATTAATTTTTGTTATTAAACAAATTATCATTCGGTACGCCGAACTCTGAAAACGATGCCATGCTGAAACAATATATTATAGTAAGGTTTGGTTTTACTTTTATGTCTTAATTTGGTTTTTTTTTTCAAAACAGAATAACAAATTATTATATATATATATTAATTTATAAATTTTCTACCTACGGTGACTTTTGTGTAACAATCATAAATAAATATCCACATTATATTTACAAAATCTTATATTCATTATAAGATTTAGGGTAACTGTTTAATTTTTTTTAAAAGAACTACTTAAATATCTTAACGTTTTCATCCTAGTAAATACATAACAAAAGTAACAACAAAAGCGTGAAACTTCAAAATTGTTCGGTCCTTTTTCCTAGCTTGATCTTCATCCGTGTTAGCTCCCATGATCACCTTGATTAATGAAAAAATATTTATTGTTTGTTAGTACGCTATAAGATGAATATATATATATATATATATATATATATATATATATATATATTATAACTATAAACATTAAAGAATTTAAACAACTAAGTAATTTAAAAATTTGAAAGTCTGTCCTCCGTCGGAGACGGCTACTAGCCGCATCGGCGACGCTTTTTTAGTGTCGTCGGAACTAACTACTGTAGACAGTGGTATAAAGCATCAGACACTAGGGTTGCGTCGGCGACGGCCTTACTTGGCGTCCCCGACGGCTGCTGCTATAACAGAAAAGCTGTAGAGCCCTTTTATATTTCGTTTATTCCCTTTTTAGTTAAATACACCGAATCAAGTTTCGATACTTGCAGAAAAAGTCCGCAAAATAATATCTTCTCTGTTTTACAAGCCTGTAATACTTTACTACGAGTATTTATAGTGTTCAAATCAATTTCCGTAATTTCTAGTAATTTGACCCGTTTACATGTTTAACGAATAAACTCACTAAACCATGCCCTTTGGGCAAATCATCATGTTTATGATTTCACCTTCTTTCCCATTCATTTATTCACATACTATATTTCCATTTACCCAATTTACACCAAAATTTCCGATTATACCCTTACCACTATAATTGTGACGGGTTAAACAATCATCCCATTTTTCGGCATGTATAAAACTTCATTTTTAAATCTTTCAAATTTGTTTTGTTGTTTTAGTGAAATCCCTCACCTTTAATCAACCAAATTATTTCGTGATCTTTTTTGACACGTTCAATCTTTTTGACGAAAACCATCGCCTTTAAATCGAACAATCTATTCTATGGTCTCTTTTTGACCCGTTTGATTGTTTTGACGAAATACATCGCCTTCAAATCAAACAAACTATTCTATGATTTCTTGTAGGAACAATATAATTACGCATTGCAAGAAATAAATATCATGAAAGACATGATCATATACCTTAGAGCTTTCCTTTGAGCCGCGTATCGCTTCCAAGTTTATCGTCCGCCTTATCACTTGAGTTACCTAAAAAGCATAACCCGATAATGATTAATTTGCCATTACTATGACTATTTCACCACATTATCAATTCGTTGACTTGTATGGTTTTACATCAAGATTCTTCATATATTACTAGAATTCAGATTTCACTTTGGAATTTCATTGAGTACCTTCTAAACATGAATTTAGAGCTTCATCTAAATCCTAGGTTTATGAACTCCTTAACCCAAATATCATTTCATCATGAATGTATATATACATTTACCAGAATTAGATCGTTGTTATGATTGAAATTACAGGGATCATCATATCGACTAATACTCACAACAATTTTTATCTTTATTCATGAAAGAATCAAAAACACTTGTTCATTCAAACACATGAACCCTACACCACGATCATGTAAATTTTCTGTCAAATTCAGCATACTTAGCAATGTTTAGCATTTAATAGTTTAGTATTCTACCATATAATCTATAATTTGTTCAAGAATTGAGATTCATGATCTTCTTTATCCTTCCAACTTCACCAAAACACAAATTTCAACACACCTTATGATCCTTCGAACTAGGTGATTGTTAAAATGACTCCTGTACGAGTTTATGCTTCTAATCCATCTTCAATTTTTGATGATTAGGGTTCAATTGAGGGTTTTCTTCTTCTGGTCGTTGCGTGAACACATATATGTGTGTTTTTCCTCTTTTTTTATAAACTAAGTTATCTTTTTAACAACTCTAGTCCCTCATGTTTTGGTATTTATAGAATGCCCACCATCTAATGTTTATTAAACATTATCCAGGTTACATATTACGAGTTTTATGTTTTATATTTTCATTCAGGGCAATTATATTTATATACAGTCACGAAATTATAATTATTTAATTTAATATTTTTGGGGTGTTACAAATCCACCCTCCTTATGGAAAGTTTCGTCCTCGAAACTTTAATACGTAGCGAAAAGTGAAGGGTAGAGTCTTTTCATTTCTTCCTCGGATTCCCAAGTGGTGTCTGATCCCTTTCGGTGCTCCCATTTGACCTTCACTTGATTAACTTCTTTATTTCTCAATCCTTTAACCTTTCGATCAAGGATTTCAATTGGTTTAGCTATGTAACTAAGTTTGCCATCAGTTTCAATATCATCAAGTGGTACATAAGCGGTTTCGCCGCCAAGAGTTTGCGAAGGTGCGACACATGGAAAGTGTTATGTATCCCACTTAACTTATTCAGAAGTTCTAATCGGTAAGCCACCTTGCCCACCCGACTAATAATCTTGAATGGTCCGATAAATCGGGGGCTCAATTTCCCTCTCTTCCTAAGAATGATTCCCTTCCATGGAGATACCTTAAGCATTACTCTATCACCTATTTGAAATTCAATAGGTCTTCGTCTTCTATCCGCATAAGACTTTTGTCGATCTTGGGTTGTTTTTAAATGAGCTCGTACCACGTCGATCTTTTCATTTGTGACTCTTACCACATCTTTATTGGCTAGTTCTCTCGGTCCTACTTCACACCAACACACTGGGGTTCGGCATTTTCGGCCATAAAGCATTTCATATGGCGCCATACCAATGCTCGAATGATAACTGTTATTGTAAGAAAATTCGAATAGTGGTATGTGAGCATCCCAACTACCACCAAAATCAATAATACATGCTCGAAGCATATCTTCTAACGTTTGAATTGTCCGTTCGCTTTGCCCATTAGTTTGAGGGTGGTATGTTGTACAAACTAACAGCTTGGTACCCATTTGTTCTTGGAATTTTCGCCAAAAATTTGAAGTGAATCGGGTATCTCTGTCCGACACGATTGACACCGGTACTCCATGACGGCAATAATCTCGTTCATATACACCTCTGACATCTTCTCGGAAGTATAAGTTTCGCGAATGGGAATGAAATGAGCACTCTTGGTCAATCTATCTACAACCACTCAAATGGCGTCACAATTTGGAGCTGTTCTCGGCAATTTGGTCAACAGGTCCATAGTGATATGTTCCCATTTCCAAACTGGTATGTCTAGCAGTTGTAGTTTTCTGTATGGCCTTTGATGTTTTGCCTTTACTTGTAAACAAGTTAGGCATTTTTCAACGTACTTCGCCACATCTCTTTTCATTCCAGGCCACCAATAGTTTTGTTTCAAATCTCGGTACATCTTAGTTGCTCCCGGGTGAATTGAGTAACGCGTTTTATGGGCTTCGTCAAGTAAGAGGTCCTTAACACTACACGTGTTTGAGACCCATATTCTACCAAATCAGGACTTCAATCCGTTATTTCCATTTTCTAATTTTTTTACTTGACCGTTCACTCGTTCTTATCTCAAATTGTCTTCTTTTACCGCTTCAATTTATGTTTCTCGAATTCGTTCAAGCAATCCCGAAGTTACCATTAATTTCATTGACCGTACTCGGATAGGAGTGTATCCTTCCTTTCGACTGAGGGCATCCGCCACTACGTTGTCTTTTCCAGGGTGATAATGTATTTCACAATCATAATCTTTCACCATCTCTAACCAATGTCGCTGTCTCATATTTAATTCCTTTTGATCGAAGAAATATTTCAAACTCTTATGATCGGTGAAAATAATACACTTCGTTCCGTATAAGTAATGTCTCCAGATCTTTAAGGAAAATACCACCACCGCCAATTCAAGGTCGTGAGTTGGATATTTCTTTTCGTGAATTTTTAGTTGTCTGGAGGCATAAGTAATAACCTTACCTCGTTGCATAAGCACACACCCAAGTCCTAGGTGTGATGCATCAGAATATACTACTAAATCATCTGTGCCGTCTGGCAAGGCCAACACTGGTGCACTGGTCAACTTTTCCTTGAGTAATTGAAATGCCCTTTCTTGTTCGTCGCTCCAGATAAAATTTTCATTCTTACGAGTTAGTTTGGTTAATGGCGAGGCAATCTTAGAGAAGTCCTGAATGAATTTCCTGTAATATCCCGCAAGTCCTAAAAAGCTCCTAATCTCCGAAGGATTTTTCGGAGGATTCCATTTCGTAACTGCCTCTATGTTGGACGGATCGACTAGTATTCCATCGGCATTAATGACGTGCCCAAGAAATTGCACTTCTCTGAGCCAAAAGGCGCATTTTGAAAACTTAGCATAAAGTTTTTCCCGTCTCAATGTTTGTAATACTTCTTGTAAATGGTGGGTGTGAACTGCCTCACTTTTGGAGTACACTAAAATGTCGTCGATGAACACTATTACCGACTAATCAAGCATTGGCTTGCAAACCCGATTCATAAGATCCATAAAGCCGCGGGTGCATTCGTTAGCCCGAAGGACATAACAAGAAATTTGTAGTGTCCGTATCGTGTACGAAACGCTGTTTTAGGCACATCCTCCTTCTTTACTTTCAGCTTATGATAGCCTGACCTTAAATCAATTTTTGAAAACCAACTCACACCTTGTAGTTAGTCAAATAAATATTCGATTCTCGAAAGCGGGTATCAATTCTTTACCGTAAGTTTGTTCAGCTCACGGTAATAGATACACATACGCATACTCCCATCTTTCTTTTTCACGAATAATACCGGTGCTCCCCAAGGAGAGACACTTGGTCGTATAAATTTCTTATCTAGTACTTCTTGTAAATGAGACATTAATTCTTGAAATTCGATGGTGCTAATCTGTACGGTGCCTTTGCCACCGGTTTCGCGCCCGGAATCAATTCAATTCCGAACTCTACCTCACGCTCAGGTGGTACCCCCGGTAAATCTTCCGGAAATACGTCTATAAAATCTCGTATGACCCATATGTTTTCTATTTTGGCGGATCTTTTTCCACATCATGGACATAAGTCAAATAAGCCTTGCACCCATGTCGAATGAGTTTTTGGGCTTTTATTAATGAGGACAACGTAGGGTTACAACTTTTTCTCCATATATAATGATATGCCTTCCGCCCGGAGATGTTAGTTGTATCTCCTTGCGGAAACATATTACTTTGGCATGGTAACGGGACAACCAATCCATTCCAATTACTACTTGAAATTCTCCCATCGCCATGGGTATCAAATCTACTAGGTAATCCTCTCCATGAACATTTATTTTGCAGTTTCGACATATATCGTAAACGATAAAATTTTTATTATTACCTACTTCTACTTCCATTGGCATAGGTAATTTCATTAATGTGAATGAAGGATGTTGAATAAATTCATGTGAAATAAAATATTTATTCGCACCCGTATCAAACAAAATGCATGCAGGAATATTATTTACGGTAAATATACCTGAAACCACATTGGGTTCAATCTTGGCCTCGGCCGCCGTTATTTGGAAGGATCTTGCTTTTGCTCTTAAAACTTCCATCTTTGTGTCAGGTATCACTTTCTTTTCCGGCATTTCCGGGCATTCAAGTTTTTTGTGACCCGGTTGGTAGCACTTGTAGCATACCGACACCTTGCTAGGACAAATTGAAGTCGCGTGCCCCGTCTTCCCGCATATGATACACAGTTTGTTCTTAAAATAGAATTCACCCCGATGGGCATGACCGCACGTCTTGCAGTTAGGTGAACTTCCTTTCCCATTAGCCTTCTTTGAAGATTCGCTTGTCTTTGGTTTCTTCATGGGGCTTGGATTCGCATCCAAGGCCCTCCGTTCACCCCTTTCCACTTGCTTTCTTAATTCAATCTCACGCTCCCTCACAACGTTTATGATTTCCATGAGATTTTCATATTTTGAGGGGGTCATGAATTCCCTATATTCCGGACTCAGCATATTCTAGTAGTAGTAAACTTTTTGTTCTTCTGTTTGTACTAATTCGTCACAAAACCTCAATTTGTCTAGAAACACCCCCGTGATCTTATCAATCGTTTCTCCTTTATGTCTTAACTGTATAAATTCTTCCTTAATTCTGTTGATCACAACTTTAGGGATGTAATGTTTAAGGAATGGCACCTTGAATCCTTCCCATGTCATGTTCTTTGTGGTCTCGAACCCTTGTTTTTTTTAAGTTGTCCCACCAATCCTTCCCTTGACCTCTCAACTGTCCAGTTCCATAAGCTACGAAGTTGGTTACATCACAATGAGTCCGTTCGAAAATTCCCTCCATATCGCTTATCCACCGTTGGCAAACGATTGGATCTACTTCCCCATTATAAATTGGAGGTTTACACGCCATGAATTTATCATCCGCCTTATCACTTGAGTTACCTAAAAAGCATAACCCGATAATGATTAATTTGCCATTACTATGACTATTTCACCACATTATCAATTCATTGACTTGTATGGTTTTACATCAAGATTCTTCATATATTACTAGAATTCAGATTTCACTCAGGAATTTCATCGAGTACCTTCTAAACATGAATTTAGAGTTTCATCTAAATCCTAGGTTTATGAACTCCTTAACCCAAATATCATTTCAACATGAATGTATATATACATTTTACCAGAATTAGATCATTGTTATGATTGAAATTACAGGGATCATCATATCGACTAATACTCACAATAATTTTTATCTTTATTCATGAAAGAAATCAAAAACCCACTTGTTCATTCAAACACATGAACCCTACACCATGATCATGTAAATTTTCTGTCAAATTCAGCATACTTAGCAATGTTTAGCATTTAATAGTTTAGTATTCTACCATATAATCTATAATTTGTTCAAGAATTGAGATTCATGATCTTCTTTATCCTTCCTACTTCACCAAAACACAAATTTCAACATACCTTATGATCCTTTGAACTAGGTGATTGTTAAAATGACTCATGCACGAGTTTATGCTTCTAATTCATCTTCAATTTTTGATGATTAGGGTTCAATTGAGGGTTTTCTTCTTCTGGTCGTTGCCTGAACACATATATGTGTGTTTTTCCTCTTTTTTTTTTTATAAACTAAGTTACATTTTAACCACTCTACTCCCTCATGTTTTGATATTTATAGAATGCCCAGCATCTAATGTTTATTAAACATTATCAATTTATTATCCAGGTTACATATTACGAGTTTTATGTTTGATATTTTCATTCGGGGCAATTATATTTATATACTGTCACGAAATTATAATTATTTAATTTAAAATTTTGGGGGTGTTACATTTTGTGCTTTTGTGAATTCTTTCTCATCTTTCCTTATTTTGTCTATTTTTTGTTTTTCTTTTCTTTTTTAAGTTTCAGTTGAACAAGATGTGTACATGTAACATAATGAACGGTACGTCAATACCGGAATTGATATTCGTTTTTATTGTTCCGATCAATGTAAACGCATCTCGGTATTTTTCTGGTCGTATCATGACTTGTTTTTGTTTCTCTTTCGGTAAGTGTCGGTACTTTAATCAATCGAACCAATATTAAACGAATTCCTAGCATTAACTTTCTTTTTACTATTGCGTCTACATTTCCATTAAATATTAGGTCGCCCCGCCACATAGCGCGGGTGTAACCCAATAAATACCTTAATCTTTTAATCTATTTGTTAAGTTACCTAAGTTTTTTCTTCTTTTATCATAAACTCAAAGAATACACATTATCTCGAACTATATACTAATTATAAAGCATAATCATAATTATCACTTAAGTTAATCTCTAAAATCAATCAATAACAAACCAAAAAATCTGTATCTCTGTTCTAATTTATTTAACATTATTAAACACCTTTATATTGTAAGTCACAAAAATGTCTTTGTCATCTTTCCTTTCGAGTCAATTACCATTTTAGTCCCTGAGGTTGATCGAAATTGCAACTTTAGTCCTTGAGGTTTGAACGAAATTGACACTTTAGTCCAAATAGTTTTTTTCCTATCATTTTAGTCCCTGGCATTTTTCATTTTTTGCTATTTTTATTTAACCCACTAACTCATTTAAAAAAATATAGTTAACTTTGGTGAATTTTGGTCACACCGCAATTTTCTTTCTTTTTTTTGCAGGTGCGATGGTATAGGGATGGTGGTGTGCTGGTTTACAGTGAAGGTTACCATGATGGCAGTGGTGTTGGTTGATGACGTGGGTGGTGGTGGTAATGGTGGTGGGGTGGGTGGGTTTGTGATGACGGTGCAGGCAGGTGATGGCGATGATAGAAGGTTGTGATGGGGTAGGTGGTGGGAGTTGGTGGTGATGGTAGATATAAATGATGAAAAATAACAAAAGTTATGGACTAAAATGGCAGAAAGAAAAGCTATTTAAACTAAAATGGCAAGAAAAAAACTATTTAGACTAAAGTGACAATTTACTCAAATCTTAGAGACTAAGTGAAAATTTACTCTAAAATGAGAATTTACTCTTTGTTGTCACTTATTTCTCATCGGGAAAGTGTAGTTAATAATAATTTAACATGATTAAAACCTTCATATTGTAAGTCACAAAAATGTCTTGTTTTTCTTTTATGATCCACTTATTTATGACGAGAAAACTATAGTTATAAATTCTGATGCAACCGTCATTGAGTTTCAGAAACGACTAATAATTAGATCCGCGTGTGTTGGTACGCGGTTACATTGCAAAAATCAAACAAATTAGTCCAAACGTTTAGTGATGCTTTAACCATATGAAAACGTCTGTTTTGGCGTATCTTATTTTACTCAATAGCCTTACGTTTTGATCAAAGTGTAAAGTCATAGAATATACACTCTACAATCATAATGTATTTATAAGTGATTTGACTCATACACATAAAATTCACAAAAAAGGGTTAAAAATTTTCCCCTAGCATGTTGCGGCTGAGGGTAACTCGAATATATATTGTCGAATGAGAACGTATTGTATTTGACCCTATTTGATTGGGAACTAAATTTACGACGAAACGAGACCAACTGGACTCGAAAATAGAATAAGCACGAAAACGTATTATGTTTGACATAACATTTCCAAAAGAACATTTACGTCTAAACGTAGACCAACTCGAAGATATACATACACATAAATAAAAACACACACATAAAAAGTAGTTTTTTTTTAAAAAGGAATGAAAGGTGATCTCTAAACTTTAGAAAATCGAGTGGGTAAAATTAATATTTAAAAACTTCTTAAAAAACAACAAATTAGTTTTTTTAAAAGAGAATAGCGAAATAAAAATTAGTTGATTATGGTAGTTTGGGTAAGCTAAAAGTTTCAATTTCTAAAAGTTGAAGGGTTCTAAAATGAAGTAATAGTGTGTAGGGATTAAAACTTATTTTTCAAAAGTTAAGAAATGGTAAAGTTTGCAATTTTCAAAAGCTAAGGGGATTATAAACTGGAACAATAGTCTAGGGATAAATAACGAACTTTTCAAAAGTTGGGGATTGTATGGTCGGTGGATAAAAGGAGGGAAAAAGCCAGAAAGGATCATATGTGTAAATTATATCGACATTTACGTTTAAGATAGTATAGATTGTAACTAGTTATTAATAATAAATAAGTTATTATAAAAAAAAGAACAAGAATCCTAGAAAGTGTTAGAAGCCATCACAATGCACATCATACATACCATATAAAAGTTAAATTAACGCGTGTGAAGGTGAAGATATGCTAGGTTGATCGCACATCGTTGAATGAGTTAAAACATATAATATGTACCAGCTGGCTTTGTAGTTAAGTGCACTTTATATATTGTTTCCATCCACCATCTACACACTAATTTATTAACGCTTTGAAATTTAGTTTTTTAATTACAATACTATAATAAAGTTAAAGATCAAATATTCATGTGTTTTATGGTATAGTAATTTTTTTAACAATTAAGCATATAATAGCTAACAATGGTGGCAATATCTCTATTGTAACACCCTAGATAAATCACACATAGTTGTATCTGTGAGAGATTCTTGATTCATAAGAAATGGTCTGCTTCATATATATCACCAATGCGTTCGCGCATTAGTTGTGGAGCAAATGAAAAGTCTATAGTAAAATATGCTCAGGTGGCAGTCGTACTAGGATGGGTAACATTCTAGAAAGTCTCCACTAGGGCAGTCATATCATGTCAGAGAAACGACACAATAAGACATAACATAATAAGACACCATGACCAGAGGGACTAGAAACAAACATGACATGATAACTTATTGTGTCATTTTTTTTTTCAAATACGAACACGAACATGTGAATTGAGGATTGTGAATATAATTGTGAGATACAGGTATGCTGCTGAGAGAGACCGAGAGATGGTGTATGTGAGATGTGACTGCGAAAGTAGGGTTTCAATTTTTAGGTCGTGTATGTTAGTATAACCCCACCTCACATCCTATATTTAATAAAAATCATTAACATGTCTTAACGGGTGTTTAACATGTTGACAGATCTTTAACATGTTTGAACACAAAAATTAATAGGTCTTTTCAAGCATTCGATTAACCAAGCATCTATGTGATTAAAACATAATCAGTGATACCGAGAAATTCGATGAGTTACAATACCCCAAAATAACTATGTTTAAATGGTTACATCAACCCAAAACATTTACTCTAACAACTATGTATTTAACAACTGTATCCCATGATATGAAAAGAAATAAAAGTATATCCATTCAAAAGCGGTATCAAATGATGCATACTTATTTTCCAAACTACACAACTTCAAATCACATTGCTGAAAAACGCTCTCAAAATTGTCAACATAATGTAGGTAATTCCACAGGTTTAATGACTCAATTGTAAATTTGTTTCCCCATGGAAACGGTTTATGAAAATGAACGCAAAGTTTATGTAATATTGAATGATAATGTTGATTTTTTTTGCAAGGACATTAACAAATGTGACATCGCGAACCTACAACCAAACCAAAACGACCATTGCGCCCGAGAATCCAACAATAAAGTCAAGTTATTTAGAGAAGTCCGAAGGTAAGCATGCTTTTGAACCGCCTTGAGCTTACAGGTATGATCTGGTTGAAGATCTATAACTTAGCGCTCTTGTGAAGCAGCCCAAGGTTTCTTTTGTTTTTAAGTTTTTGTGTTATACGTGTACTCAAGTAAATGTTGGGAAGTCTCAAAAAGTTTTTGCTAAGCTTTTGTGCTGTTGAAGGCAATGCACAATTTTCAGGGGGGCAAGGTTGAAAAAGTTTTTAAAATAGAAAGAGTCCTAAATTGTAGATTTTTAGAGTTTTTTTGTAATTTGAGTCGTGTCTTTCGAGTTGGGTCAATCTTTATGTATTGAGTCAGTTTAATCTGTTTGGGAGTGCTTTGAGCATTATTTTGCAGGTTTCAGTTGCTTCGTCCATACTCAATCTCCATTTGGACGGAGGTGATTAGAATATTCTTTGAGAAAAGCATTCCATACTTGTTTCCGGCCACGAAAGAAATGCTATACGGTCGTTTTGAAACATTCATGAGGATTCTACTACTTAAACCAGGGATTGGTTCCAATCTTTTGTATACTTTATTTTCGTTTTTATTTTGAGTCATATTTTCTTGTTCCATTAAGGACAATATAGGATTCAAGTGTGGGGAGGGGAAACTAGCATCTTAGTTAGTCTTTTAGTTAGTTTTTAGTCATCTTCTTTGAAAAAAAGAGGAAAAATTAATAAAAAAATTTGAATGTTTTAAAAATGTCTTGTCAAAGTTTTGCAAACAAAATGGAAGATCGTAGGCATAATCAGATTGTTGGTTTTCAGTTATTATACATTTGAGATAATTAAACGATCGAAAACGCATTTAACATATGATATGTAGGTAGGCCCAGCTGATAGAAAGGTTCCTTAGGTTTGATATAATATACTTAATTGTTGTGAGTCTTGAGGGTTCTCACCGTAGGAGCTATAGCAAAATCGAAACCCTTAAGAGTATAAGAGCTACCGTTTTTAAATAAAGATCTACAAGTATTCTAGTTAAATGGCACACTTTTTCCTTTTTTGAAAATAAATAAAAAACTGGTGGCGCTCGAACAAAAATTCCATTCATCCATTGATTGAGCTAGATGTCTAATAACGAAAGCCTTGGTATTGCCCACTAGGATGGTGACTCAGTTGTATATAGCCTCTAGGTCAAGTTTATGAAGAAAAAAAAGAGAAAAAAGAATATGTTGAAGCTTATGGTATTGCCCACTGGGACCGCGACTCGGATGGATATACCCTCTAAGTTAAACATAAGCAAAAGCATGTCTAAGCTAATAACCATCATCCATTATCTATCAAAATTTGATCAGGATTACATAAAGGTTCTTATAATAAGCGGTAGATAATAATCTTTTAACCTTATAAGCTTGAAGCAGGATTATGAAAGGTTATGGACTTTTGAGTGTGGGATCCATAGTTAAATAACCCGGTTGAACTTAATGAATTAGGAAGAAGGGCTTGGAAATTGATGATTAGGTTTAGGCGGACCATATACCTGCAATCCTAGTTAATATGTGATTAGATTTGTTAATAAGTAATTGAATTCATTGAAGGCCAGTGATTTGATTGTGATTCCATTGCAAGTAATTTTTCACGACAAAAAAAGATATGTGTGGGAATGTGATGTGTTGGTAAAAACACATAGCATTTCTATGAGTTTTGTACATGTTTTATCAGTTTAACTTATCGTTCTGTATCGATATGCTATACGTATTGTACGTTGGTTTTTATAGGTTTAACGGGTGCTCAACAATGGGAAACGAACATAAACGAAGAAATCTGGAGCGTGCGATGAATGGGCGACCGAAAACAAAATGCTAAAAAAAGTGTTCCCCCACGCCACATGGGGGAACACAAGTGGCCTAGCGCGTGGCGTGGGGGTAACAGAAGTGAAAAAGTCAATGAGTGTTCCCCCACGCCACATGATGGGGTGCAAGTGACACGTCGGATGGCGCAAGCGGACACCAACGCGGAAAAATATGTTTTGACCTAATTTCGCCTAACATATCATCCATTTACATCCATAGCCGGTTTTACGAACCAGAAGGAAGAAAAGACAATTTTCACAGTTCTGACACTGGAATCATCCTGTGTAAATTACGTCTAAATTAAGTTTGAAATTCAAATTTGTTTTTTATTCCTTACAAGTTTATAAACCCGTGTATCACATGGATTAAATGTTGAACCATATTAAATAATGCACGTATAATCTATAAACCGAACATAAATTATTACAAGGTAGTATTTTTAATTGATATACATTCAATCTATTTGTAAAATAAACTTAAATGAAGCATTTTTTTTGTAAAAATAAAAACAAAATAATCAAACTAAGAATCAATTTAAAATAAAAACTTAATAGATAGGAAATTAGTTAAAAAATAAGGAATATAATATTCTAAAGTTAATCCCGTAGCTAATTCAAAACAGTGAAAATATTAATTGTTTATAAAATTATTTATTTTTGAAATAATAATTGTTTGATAAAAGATGAGATCTTACAATATTTCGTTAATTGATATCCTTTATTTGAATTGTGATTTGTTTAAGACTCAAAACAACTTTGCTTGCAATCCAAGTCAGTACTTAATGTATGTAAATAGAAAGGGTCGATGGAATGTTACATGTGAATTTTGAGTTTTAACAAAAAGAGAAAAAGCTGCATGTCCCCAAAATTCTTGTGTTCGTGTTCGTAATTTTGATTCAAACGATCGCCTCCAACAGTTCAATCGGCATGTGGTGGCGTAGTTAACATGTCAAAGTCTAGCTAGATAAACTAGTGTGTAAGAAATGATAGAAAAATACGATATGGTCAAGAACTAATTGTGTAATTCTTAAAAGCTTCTTTTGTTTAAATCAAGGACAACAAGAACATTTTTTTAAGGTAAGTGTATTAGGCTTTATTCGGTGTGGTCATGACCCAAATAACTATAAACCACTATCATTTTCTACGTCAACGTCATATCACTCTACACTCATTCACTAACCTAATCGACCGCTCTATATGGTGTGGACCATACTGCCACTATCATCCACCATCATCCTCTACTAATCAAAAGCTTCTAATTAATTGAAAGGGGGTTATGGTTGCCATAGATTAAACCATGCAAACCACCATGATTTTGAAATGGGGCGATATACCATGAGAACCTTGTCCCGTGTGGCAATCGATAAACCAATTCACCACCACCATACTCCATAACCTTATAAATAAGTTTAGCACATACCAGTCAATATGTGAAATGACAACAGGCATACCATTGTTTACCACAAGTCACAATTAACCTTTTTCCAAGCTAGAAATGGTGTAGCAATATGCACAATGTCGAATGTAATATGAGTCTTGACACATGATTTGTAGATCCACTAGTTTTGCCCCGTCTGCGTTGTGGGGCACTAAGCCGAATATTTCTCTCTCGTAACATGTACGTCTGTGTTTCGATTACTTGTACATACTACTCATAATACGATCTCAAAAAATTACATCGAGTCAACCAATTAAAACAAACACTACCGTACTTTTGCTAAAAAAAACTAAAACGATGAAAAGACTATAATTTAAACTGAGAGCAAAATTATTTTTTTAGGACAAATGAGCGTGTGTCAGGCAACCGTCTGGCATGAATAAAAATTACACTAAGTCAACTAGTTAAAACAATACACTACCATTGTTTTGTCAAAAACAAAAACTAAAACGATCATATGATTATAATTTTACAATGGGGGCAAAATTGTAATTTGACAGCGAAAACAAAAACGATAGCAAAACCTGAAATTTAAACTAAGGGTAGAATGTAATTTAGCTGGGAGGGGAATAAAACAAAACCAATGGTAAAACACTAAATTTAAACGGGGTAAAATTGTAATTTAGCTTGACAAATGAGGAAATGTTAGGTGACTATCTTGCACGATTTCCTGCTGCCCATATTAGCCAATGGCAGGAAAACACTATTCCCTGCCATTGTTTTTGTTGTTATATAAATAAAATAAAATGTTGTTATATAAAATGTGTCAACGTACTAAGTGGTAGAGATGGGCATATCGGGTTCTTTTTATACTTAGAACCGGTTCCTTATTGTACCCGGTTCTTGAATGAACGTGAATGGAACCGGTTCCTACCTAGTTTTAGACCATTAATACTAGAACCGATACTAACCGATTCCGGGTAGGGATGTAACCCGTTCCTTCGAAGAACCGGTTCTTTCGGGTAATTCAATGAAAAAACTGCAAAAAAATGTAGGAATCGGTTCCAACGGCTATAATGCTGTTAGAAACCGTTTAATGGCCATTATGATCGCTTTCTACTATATATATTCATTGCCTCCTTTCATTTTCAAGAACCTACTCCAAAAATACATAACTTACACCTTCAAATCTATATTTTCAAAGCTCCACAATTGAAATGGTGTGCAACGATGAGGTCGTTATGGTTGTGAAAACAAAGAGAAACCCCGCAGTTTGGAAGCACTTTGATTTGTAGTGTGGTTGAAGCGTCTCCGTAATAACCTTAGTTAAAAGAGGGTTGTCGAAGTGTCCAAACGGCAATGCTTGTTGAAACACCAACTTAGCCATCCTATCCCGAGCTAACATATGATCATAACGGAATATTGAACCATCTTTAGATAGTTGCACTTGACCGGGTGTTACTTCTTTCAAAGCTTTTCAATGCTTGTTCTTAATATGCTTCGTCAATGTTGAATTTGAGTCTTTGCTTAACAAAGCTCCACAATGTTTGCATTGAGCCTTTTGAGAACCGTCACTCATTTCCACCAAATCCCAATTGCTCCATACCTCGATATTGCGATTATGTGATAGTATCCCAACAACATATGGAGCGGATTGAGGACTGTTGTTGACGGATGGAGAATTTGTTATTTTGTAATTCTTGGATGCTATAGTAGAGCTTATTGAGTAGAAAAATAACCAAGAAGAAGTTGAAGATTGTGCGATGATCAAATGAATAATGTGCATTATTTATACTGTCAGGAATTGATTCCAACGGTAACAAATCGATTCATACGACTAGGAATCGATTTCAACGGTAACAAAATCATTAAATGCTTGGTTGCAACGGCTAGGAACCGCTTTCCATGGTAACATCATCAAGAATTTAATGCACCGGGTCGGAATTGGTTACGGAGGAACCGGTTCAGGGGTAGGAACCAGATACGGACCGATTTCTTTTAGAAAAAGTGGAACCGGGTAAGAACCTATGGGTTTTTGAACCCAGAACCAGTTCTTTAATAAAGCGGGGAGGAACTGAAATCGGTTCCAGGTTGGGTCTACCTGGTAGAACCGGTTATTATGCCCATGTCTACTAAGTGGAACACATCAAAAAATTGACCGAAAAGCCCAAAGTGGGAACCAGACTGCAGTGAGGTCCAACTTGAAAATTGATCTGATCCATATGTACTAGAATTACTAAATCTGAGAGAAGTGGAGCTGAAAGATGTTGGGCTAGTAAAGGATGCACTATAGTATCGTCCAAACCTAAAGTATACGTGTAGATGTATCCTGTTCTTACACATTTGACAAAAATAAATGCATCTCCTTTTGATTTTCATTTAAGTGAAGTGTAACAAGGGCTGAGGTAGGCAGGAGCGAATTTACGTATATAGGGACGGGTTTCAGGAACCTACTGAGTTTAGGATTTTTAATAATAAGTGTATATTAAAAAAACAGAAGGAACCAGTAGATAAATAGTAAGTGAACCTACAAAACAATTTAATCCAGTGTTCTAGTGGATAATCTTTGGTCTTCGGTGCCCTAGATTGCGGGTTCATGTCTGTTCCATTACGTTTTTTTGCAACTTTTAAATCCCCAAATTAGGCTTCTTACCTCCAGGACCATTCAAACCAAGTGACTAGCTCTCACAACATTTGTCATGATTTCAGAACTGCTTATTCAACTTTATATGCACCAACAGTTTATAGAAAAGCAACCATTACTTTTTTAGCACCTAGTATTTTTTTATAGGCAAATTTCTCAACTATATTACACCATAAATTTCTCATGCTTAGGATTGAACCTAGGACTTATCCCCTAAGAGACTTTTGTCTCTACCACTGGGCTACAATCCAAGTGGCTTGTAGAACATAGTATGTGATATAACTCCACATTTGGTGGTAGAGATGAACTCACGTTGACAATGAATACGGCACAACACATCCTCATGTTATTTGGGATAGGAATGCTAAGATGTATCGTAGAAAAAAGGCGATAGAGACCGACCTGAATCGAAAAATTTTAACTTCGAGTTAACCGAAATTCGAACACCTAAAAAAGTGAGCCCAGTCAAAAAAATCCTGGATGAGATAGGTTTATTAGTATGTTGTTGTTTAAGACACTACTCATAAATAATCAATTTGGCTCTCAACCGAGAAAATGTCATTTGATATTCAGATGATTCAGTATTAAAAACAAAAATATTGTAAATGGAGTTTAAACCTTGCAAGTTTTAGAGAACTAAAGTTTTATTGGTTGCTAGTTCTCCAACAGCTTCAAGTTTATCTACAAGTTGTTTAGCCTAATTTCAAGAAATAACAATCTAAGTACTGCCTTGCTTTATCAATTGAAGAAGTGTTAAGTTGCAACTTTTTTCCAACTATTTGTGGAATGCAGTTATCTTGGATGATTTCCATAGCTGTAGAGTAGTATAAATTGTTAAGCTGGCAATTGAAGGTTTAAGGTGGTGGGATATTGGAATTGATAAACTGCAACAGACCCATGGCCTTCAGAATCGTTACCATAGCGAAGGTACATGACACAATTTAATTTGACTGAAAAAAAGCTTGCAACGAGACCCATTTCCCCTGGAGGTCTAATTTTCTTTTTCTTTTTAATATTTTTTATATATATTTTTAGAAACCTGAGATTGAAATTTTATTAAGTCCTCTCTAAAAATTTAAAACCTTAAAATTTATTGGACCCTATATCTAAAACCTTTTGATTTATTGGGCCTAATCAACTTATTTTGATTCATATTTAGGCATCTCATCTAAATAATAATAATAAAAACTACAAAACAAAAACGAAAACGAAAGCAAAGAAAGACAGTGTCGAATTTTAAAACATAGAATTGAGTAATTGTTCTACATACTAATCAAATTAGAGTAAAAGTGTTCTACACCCATCAAAATTTTTATATCGTTTAGAGCATTCACATTCGATCCTCCATATTTATGTGAGTAGGTTCTTTATATTATATGGAGTGGTAGTGAGTGAAGTAAAGAGAAAATGTTAATGTTTATCAGTAAATTTCTAAGACATTGTTCGTCCTCTGTATTTTTTTAATCTTTTTAAAAGTGGATGTGAGTGAGGGAGAAAGAAAATGTAATAATAAAAGTATAAAATGTTTTTTTTAATTAAATAAGGAAAAATAATGATTTTTAGTATAATTATAAAGATAGAGATAAGGACTCGATTGTGAATGCTCTTAGAACATTAACATCCTATGCCCTAAATTCTGTTAGATGAGTTTTTATATTATAAAAAGTGGTTGTCAGTAGTTGTAAGTAGTTGTGAGTGAAGTAGAGAGAAAATTTAATGATAAAAGTATAAAAAATATTATTTAATTGAAAGGAGAGAAAATATGTAGTTGTTATGATAGAAAATGATGAATACAATGTGAATGCTCTTATAACCTATATAGATTAATCGAGTCAAAGTATTTCAAAAATAACATAATTATAAATAAAAAAATTGTAATCAGTTTTAAATACATGCTAACATTATAATTATAAGTAACAATAATCAGAAGTTGCGTTCGTCTCTTTTATTGGCCTCATTTTTTCGGTCTGGTGTCTTTTTGCGTTTTTTTATCTTTTACCTCTAAACATTCAACATTAATAGTTATAACCATTCAACTTTTTAATCGAGTTTTACGTGCGTATTTTTATATATCTGTCGATATAAATTCAAGTTGATTTTGCATTTCGACTTAAAGTCTGTTTGAAAACTTCGTAATCAAGTTTTACGTGCTTATTTTTAAATATGTGCCAATATAAATTTAAGTATATTTTCTTTTCGACGTAACGTTTTTTAGAAATGAGTAGAATCAAATATAATACGTTTGGTACTTATTTATATGTACATTTTTCGCTTTGTCTACGCTTTAACATAAATTTTGTTGGAATACGAGACGGGAAAGTTTTTTTAAAACTTTGTAAATGAGTTTTATGTGCTTATTTTTACATACATGTCGGTATAATTCTAGTTGATTTTCATTTCAACGTGAAGTTATTTTTGAAAATGTGTAGGGTCAAATATAATACGTTTTCGTGCTTAGTCTTATGTACGTTTTCAGTAAGTCTACGTGTTGGCATATAAAAAATTAAACAACTTGAATTTATACTAACACGTACATAAAAAAACTTAATTTTGTTACGTCCTTATTTTTATGTACGTGTTGGTATAAATTCAAGTTGTTTAATGTTTCGACATAAATTTCTTTCGCAAATAAGTCTGAGTGATCAAATATAACATATTTTCATGTTTATTTTTATGTATAATTTTAGTTGGTCTACGATTTGACGTAAGTTTGTTTGGAAATAAGTTGGGCCAAATATGACGTAAATTTGTTCGAAAACAGATTGATCAAATATAATACATTTTAATCAGATGAAATAAATTCGAGTTATGTACCATCACACGAGGAAATTTTCTAGTTCTTAACATTGAAATAGACATTATATTATTAGACAAAAGATCAAATACAAATAACTCTAACATACAAACGTACGAACTGAAGGTTTTGCTAAAAAAACGCGGTGACATTTTCTTATTTATTTGCTCGTAGGGTATTTATCAAAATTACTCTACAAATGATCTTCTAGAGTAATTTTATAAAATGTTCTTGTAGGGTAATTTTGATCTTGTAGAGTAATTTTGTAGAGTATCATAATTACTCTATGAATAATCTTGTATGGTAGTTTTGTAGAGGATTATAATTATTATACAAATGATTTTGTAAAGTAATTTTGAATTGTATGTTGTATGATAACTTGCATAGTAATTTTGATACACTTGCATAGTAATCTTGATGCAGAGTAATTTTGATATACTTGTAGATTAATTTTGATAATTACCCTACAAGATCATAATTACTATAAAAGATCATTTCTAGAGTAATTTTAATAATTATCCTAAAAGATCAAAATTACTCTACAAGATCATTTGTATAGTAATTTTGATAAATTACCTATGAGCAAAAAGTTACAAAAATATCACTATGTTTTTTTGGTTTTTTTAATTCCTTTTATAGATTTAATACGTTAAAATTATTTATACGAAAACTTTAGTCTGTATTGTTATATACCCCATCTTTTCCATCTTTTAAAAGTTGGGAATGGTTTAGAAGGTTCTGGGATGGGGACCATACCATCATCTTAAGATTCCGTCCGATTATTAACTACCAAACGACACGTCCACGTTTAAAAATATAAAAACAAGAGCTTCGTGGAAAGTGGCATTCGCGAGTCTAACTCTGCTGTCTTCCGATGGATTTTCTTCTTCTTCCCGGAACCTCAATACGCCCACCGACCACCTTTCTTTCCTTCGATATCCTCTATATATTATTATATATAAACCATCTCTAATAATATCTTCTCATCAGTTTCAATCAATTCAACAATCACGTAATCAATTTCTTATTCTCTCGATCAATGGCAACTAACAACAAGGAGTCTCAGTTCCATGATTTCTTACCTCTAATGGCGGACAAACTGGGAGGAGATGGTCTGATTGATGAAATGTGCAAAGGGTTTCAGCTGCTGATGGATCAAGATAAAGGGGTGATCACTTTCGATAGTCTGAAGAAGAATTCTTCATATTTAGGTCTTCAGGATCTTTCCGATGCTGATCTTTCGAGCATGTTGAGAGAAGGTGATTTCGATGGAGATGGTGCACTCAGTCAGATGGAGTTTTGTGTTCTCATGTTTAGATTAAGCCCTGATTTGATGGACCAATCTGAGGTTTTGTTGGAACGAGCTCTGGAACAGGAGTTTGATAATTTCCAATATTGAATTGTAAATTATTAATTTATTTTTAGAATTATTGAACCTGTTGATAATACTCCCAAAGGACAAATCTGTTCTTTTCATGCTAATATTGAGTTATAATTTCTGTATATATGGTTGTATACGTAGTTTAACTAGTTTTTCCCCGTCCACGTTGCGGGATGCTAACATATACGTCTATGTTTCGGTTACTTATACATACTACTCATTACATGATCTAAAGAAATTACATAGAGTCAACCAATTAAAAACAAACATTATCATACTTTTGCTAAAAAACTACAACGATGAAAAATATAACTGAGGGTAAAATAATAATTTTTCAGGACAAATGAACGTGTGTAATGGCATTAATAAAAATTACACCGAGTCAAACAATTAAAAGAAAACACTACCATAGTTTTGTCAAAAAAAAAAAAAAAACAACGATGGCGTTACTATAAGTTTACACCAGGGGCTAGAAAACAACAACGATGACAAACTGTAAATTTGAACTGAGTGCAAAATCGTAATTTGGTTGGGAAGAAAAAAAAAAGAAAACCAATGGCAAAATTGTAAACTTAGAAATGGCAAAATCGTAATTTGGCTGGACCAATGCGTAAGTGCTACGCAGTTGCCTTGCCCTATTCCCCACTCGCGTTGCATGGCACTAGGCCAAATATTTCCCTACCAACTAAAACAAAACATCATCATAGTTTTGTTAGAAAAAACGATGATAAAACAATAATTTTAAACTGATGGCAAAACTGTAATTTGCCATGACCAATGAGCGAGAATAAAAATTATATTGAGTCGACCAATAAAAATAAAATACTATCATAGGTGTCCAAGAAAAAATGAAAACGAATGCAAGACTGTAACTTTGAACCGGGAGGGAATCGTTAGTTTGACTAGGTTAAAATCGTAATTTATCAAAAGCTATAACAATGGCAAAACAGTAATATTGAACTGGGGTAAAATCATAATTTTGATAGGCGTAAATCATAATTTGTCAAAATCTACAACGATGGCAATGCCGTTATTCTGAACCAAGGGTATAATCGTAATTTTAAGCTGTTTATTTGGGCCAATGGGGGAATGCCACAGCTGTCTGGCACTATTTTTCCATTTTGTATTGGTATGTATAGTAAATATATCTTACAAAATTTGTTGAAGTCTAGTATTCTTTTAAATTTACAGTTTTAGAATTGGTATTTTAATTATGTCTATTTAAATATCTATAGGTTTCAATCATAGATTATAGCTAGTTGGATTTCCCACGCTATGCGGCATGTTCGGTTAGCTTTAGCATCACTAAGATACAGGCAATCAGCATAGTGACCGGAAAAGATATGCTCCAAGGATATTGACACAAACATGTACCAATATTGTTCAGATGATATTGGTTCGATTTGTCTGTCATGGTGTTGGTTCTGTACCGACACTCGCAATAGTTTACTATACAAAAAACACTTTGCTGCAAATACAATTCCATTTTTAACTAATCTTATACAGAATCGTTGTGAAAACTATAAAAACAAATACGGATACAGTTATCCATGTTTAAACAATATGTTTTGATTCGTCACAGTAAAGATTAAAAAATAAGTTATATCTCATTCTTTCAATTTTGATAAACGTTTTACTGAAACATAGATAAATGTAAGCATTTGGTAGCGGTATATTTGTAATTTTATAACACATTATATTATATTATTAAATATAATACAACGAGTAAACGTCACTTTATATAAAAAAAAACTAAAGCATCAGTTAGCTTTCACAACAATGTATGTTTGGTCTTCAATCACTTTTATATTATTATTAACAAACCGATTCAAAAAAAATATATCGAAACACAAATAAGAATAACCAAGTCGCAACCACATACTCGGAGTTTTATAATATACCATAATTTAATAGCTGAAAACTTATAAATGAAAAACAAAATATACTGAAAATTAAATATAACTAGTAATATGACCCGTAGATGATGCACCGAGGACACATTGCACACATCAAGTGGATTAATCCAAACGTTATGTGATACGTTAATCATATGAAAACGTGTGTTTGGACGTATCCAATCCAACTTGGTGTAAACTATATAAGCATTGCACATAGATTAAAAAGTAAAGTAAATCGAATTTATATCGTAGAAAAGAAATGAATTGAACCCGAGCTTGTTCGTTTAGTGGGGTTTCACCTAATCACCACACCGCCCTTAAATTTGCATCAAGACTTAGCGGCGTCAAAACGTATAGTAACTCGAATATATACCATCGAATGTAAACGTATTATATTTGACCAAACTCGTTTGCAAACAAATTTATATCAAAACGTAAACATGCATCAACACGCAAGAAAACTTATTATATTTGGTCCGGCTTATACTAAAATGTACATACAAAATAAGTACATCCGAAAAGATTTTTTTTAAATATATATAAAAATAAGCATTAAAATATATTATATTTGAAAATGTAGTGTGTGTGAAAATGTAGTCCAACTGAAAACGTACATAAAAATAAGCATTAAAATATATTATATTTGACCCAGCTCGTTTCCGAAAATAATTACATTAAAACGTGAATTTATAACATGTATGTCAACACGTTAATCTATACCGACACGTACATAAAAATAAGCACGTGAGAAAATAGTTTTTTTTTATATAATTTACAGAATGAAAATATGGAGGTAGACTTGAAATGTTAGAAACTCAGTGGGTGAAAGTGCAGCTTTATAAAGTTTTGAATGTGTGGGGAAGTGTTAATTTAAAACTGTAGGGGTTGTTTTGGTAGGGGACACAGGCCACTGACTTTGGTTTTTTATGGTAGATAGTATTGGTCGAAACACACATAAAACGTAAGCATGAAAACGTATGATATTTGATCCGATTCGTTTCAACGTAAAAATTATGTTGAAATGTAGACCAACTCAAATTTATACCAATGCGTACATAAAAATAAGCATGCAACAGGTTAGTTTTTTTTATGTTAACAAATAGTATAGAAAGCTTCCTTCCAAATCTTAATTACCAGACGATACGTTCACATATAAAAATAGAAAAACAAGAGCTTCGCAGAAAGTAGAATACGCGAGTTTAACTCTGCTGTCTTCCGATGGCTTTTCTTCTTCTTCTTCTTCTTCCTGGAACCTCTATACCCACCGACCTCCATTCTATCTTTCCCTCTATATTTTCTATATATACAATCATCTATCTTTATACCTTTTCATCAGTTTCATCTTTATCAAATCAATACAACAGTCACTTAAAAGACTTCTGGTTCTCTAGATCGATTAATGGCAACTAACAACAAGGAGTCTCACTTCCATGATTTCTTACCTCTAATGGCGGACAAACTGGGAGGAGATGGTCTGATTGATGAAATGTGCAAAGGGTTTCAGCTGCTGATGGATCAAGATAAAGGTGTGATCACTTTCGATAGTCTGAAGAAGAATTCTTCATATTTAGGTCTTCAGGATCTTTCGGATGCTGATCTTTGGAGCATGTTGAGAGAAGGCGATTTCGACAGAGATGGTGCACTCAGTCAGATGGAGTTTTGTGTTCTCATGTTTAGATTAAGCCCTGATTTGATGGACCAATCTGAGTTTTTGTTAGAACAAGCTCTAGAATAGGAGTTTGATAATTTCCAATATTGAATTGTAATTTTTGATTATTTATAAGGATTATTTTACCTGTTGATAATACGCCCAAAGGCCAAATCTGTTGTTTTCATGCTACTTTTTGTATCTACATGGAGATTATTTAGTGTATATTACCAGAGTTGTTAAAGTCCACTGTTGTGATAAAATGATTCTATTTAAAAATGTAAGTTTGAGTTTTTTTTTCTAAAGTGGTGTTAATAAAAAAATATTTTTTATAATGTTGTTTTTTAAAAGTATTTATCATAATAGTGTTTTATCCCTCTTTGATAGTTCCTCACTCCTAATTTCATTGTTTAGTTTAGCTTTACTTTATTATTTAAATATTCACTTAATCATTATTTATCGCAAAAACTAAATTAATAACTTTACATACTTTTCGAATTCTGTGACCTCAGTTGAAAAATAACTTGAAGCTTTTTTTAGTCTGAACGAGAAAATGTCTAGTTTGTTTTTTTATCCATGTTACGTTTAATTTATTTTTTTATCCATGTTACATTAAAACCATACACATATAAAGAAAACAATGAGCAATAATAAATCAATAGAGTCACTATAAATGTTTCTTTTTTTATTTTTTCAATCAACTTACTGGAAGTAGCTTCTCTATTCCTACGGATAGAAGTAAGACTGTCTACATCTACCCTCCTCAAATCCTATCATAACTTTGTTATTAATGGGATTTATGATGATATTCTTGAAAATTTGTTTCATATGATTCTTTTAGTTTTTATTTTACATGGTTGCTTAACTCAGAATACGCATATGAAACGTACTTGAATGAACTTAATCAAATTCGAATGACGGATTTGAATTTAGGTTTTAATCAATCAAGTAAAGCATAAACTAAAAGAATCATGTGAAATTAGATAAGATTATAATAAGTTGACTGATCAAAATAAAAAAAAGAAAAATTTATTGTGACTAGATTGATTTATTATAGCTCATTGTTTTCTTTATATGTTTATAGTTTTAACATAGAGTAATCTGCTTAAACTTTTTGAATTTGGATATCTGTGTTTTTAATTTTGTTATTATTTTCATCCAAAATTAAAATCTAGTTAGATTTTTTAGTTCATATCCAACTTTTCTGTCTTTTTCCTTCATTATAATGAAGGCCAAAATGGCCTTTTAACGTTTTATTATAACAAATTAAAAATAACTGGCCATTTTGCCCTTCATTATAAGTGAGGAAAAAAACAAAAAAAAACTGGATAATAACTGAAAATCTGACCATATTTTGTTTTTGGATGAAAATGACAACAAATTGAAACCATAAAGTGTCACTCACACTTCTTCATGGGTTGTGGCTTTTTGTGTTTTACTTTCGAACCTTCAGCTTCGTTAAAATACGTGCTTAGCTCCTTTGCTTTTAAAAAAGTTTTTTTTATTTGTTAACTTTTCTTATATGCGTGTTTAGTCAATCTGCTATAACTTTAGTAGTGTACATGTTTAATCCTTCTATTTTTATTCCTTTTAGTGATTGATTGTGGCTTTTTGTATCTTGCTTTTAAACCTTCAACTTTGCTAATATACGTGTTTAATTTCTCTGTTTTTTTAAACTTTCTTTTTATTGATTAGAGTAAACTGCTTAAACCTTTTGAATTTGGATCTCTGTGGTTTTAATTTTGTTGTTATTTCATCCAAAATTAAAATCTATTAGATTTTTTAGTTCATATCCAGTTTTTCTGTCTTTTCCTTCATTATAATGGAAGGCAAAATGGTATTTTACCGTTTTATCATAACAAGTTAAAAAAAACTGGCCATTTTGCCCTTCATTATAAGTGAGGAAAAAACAAAAAAAAAACTGAATATTAACTGAAAAATCTGACCATATTTTGTTTTTGGATGAAAATGACAACAAAATTGAAACCATAAAAAACCCAGATTCAAAAGGTTGATAAAAGTGATTAAATCTTAGGAACTATTTTGGCAGTTTACTCTTTAATATAACATAGATAAAAGAACAAATTAAAGTTAACATGGATGAAAAAGAAATTAAACATTTTCCCGTTCGGACTAAAAAAATCTTCAAGTTATTTTTCAAATGAGATCACAGAAGTCGGAAAGTATATAAGGTTATTAATTTATTTTTTGTGATAAAAAGGTGATTAAATGAATATTTAAATAACAAAGTGAAGCTAACCAATAAAGTTAGGATTGATGAACTATCAAAAACGGATAAACCCAATTATAGTAAATACTTTTGAAGGAATACTATTACGAGAAATATTTTTTTTATCCACGTCACTTTAGAAAAAAAAACTCAAGTAACTTTGCAGAGTCTCTCTGAAAATAAGCATGGAAAGATGTATCTATTTAAAAATGTTGCAACTTGTTATTGATACGTTAATAAGAATCTACAACCTCGTGGTATGTATCGTATTTAAAAATGTTCATATTTGGTTTTATAAATATTTATACATTACTAAGAAATACACTAAAACTCCATCCTTCTTGCTACAAAAGAAATATGTATGTATCACCTACAAAGTGTTACGACGGATTTCCATCTGTAATAGCTTACTTAAAGTAAATTGTGATTTGGTCCATCTATTTTAGTGGTCATTGCAATATTTAAAAAAAAATCAATTTTTTTGTAATTTATATAATAAAGTTTCTATTTTATTATATTTTTCATACATCACACTAACTCCATCTAACTTATAGTAAAATCTTGAACTCCTTCGGATCCTTTCCCTCTCATTTTCCACTTTGGCACTTTCTCTTCTTACATTAGTTCTTTTTATTTTATTTTAGTTATTCTTTTAATATATATTCAGACTTTATAAGTTACAAATTTCTTATATAAAATTAAGTTTGTGAAACTGTCTATAAAGCTTATTTGTTTTGTTTTATTTTCATTCCAAAGCTTATATAAGTTAGTATAATAGATATATTAATATAAAACACCACTAAATCCAATACTTAAAGTTTAAGATATAAATTAGAGAATTAATAAACTTAATCTATTAGTCATATTTTTATAGAGCATGTTTTATAAGGCGGTCTTACAATTTAGAGATTTAGTTTTCCAATATATCTTAGAATAAAACAACCACTAAGTCCAATACTTAAAATTTGTGATATAAATTAGAGAATTAATAAACTTAATCTATTAGTCTTGTTTTTATAGAACATCTTTTATAAGGTAGTGTTACAATTTTAGAAATTATTTTTACAATAATTCATGATCAAAATTTATTATTTGTTTAAAATAGTGGTTGGTTTATAAATTGTGCAATAAATTGGTTTGTATTAAGATATTTTCTTGTAATTTTTTTTAAATTAATGAAATATTATTTTGTTTGTTTTATATAAATAACCATCAGATATTTAATTATTAAAAAATCAATTTAATCTAATAAGTTTTTTTATATAAAGAAATAGTCTTTCCAAAGAATTACAAGAAAATAGAACACTTTCAAAAGGAGCATTGTTTTTAATAAATACGAATGTTAATTTATATAAATAATTATCATTCGTTTATTTATTTTTAATTTAGCTAAAATCTGTAAAAAATTATGCTTTTACCCTGAGCTCATTTTGGTTGGATACCCGTTTGACATGCTATACCAAAGATCCCCATTGAGAATTAGGCTAGCGGACACCTATGCAAGTTATTTTAACCATATACCTAGATAATAATAAGAACTCTCACCTACGATATAAAACTAACAAGATAAAGAATACGTATTACACAACCCATTAACAATGAAAACACTTATTATTAGTATTATATATTATATAGTAAAATAATATATTTTTCGTTTTGATTGCACTAAATTCGCAAAGAATAATTAATACCCATCAGCTAATTCACGACGGACACTCCAAAGGAGTTGACTTTTTCATTCCTAAATTTTATTTATTAACAACCACAAAATACAGTAGCTAAAAGACATAGGCAACATGAAATTTGCATTCATCAAATAAATATTAAATACAGACTAATATGCATTATTATTATTAATAAAACAAATACCAAATAAGACACATAGAATCTCAATCTCTTGTTCAACGACCAAGAAAAAAAGTGAACATTTTCTTTAACGCATTTTGTTGGAACACCTGATGATCTATTCCATAAACACCAAAAAAATCAAACAAAAAAGTAGCAAATACATGAGAGTACATGAAATCATAATAGACTTAGGTATACAGATCCCGAAATTTAAGTAGTGTTTAGTATGTTAGAATGAGAGGATTGATCATTACGTGGGAATGAAGAAAAAGATGTTTGGTTGGTTAATGGAATGAAATCATCAATTCCATAAGACATTTAATTCCTTCAAAATCATTCCTTCCACCCCATCCCCATGTTTTTTCTCATTCTATCCCATCTTGCACCCTTCACTAACAACACCACAACTGTCACACATCGGCTTTCCACAGCCAATCCAAACACCAGTGAGCCCGGATGGGAAATATCGTGACGTAAGTTGATAACATCATACACAATTAAACACAGCACAACGGAAGTTTTGGATTTAAATTACTATTACAAACCAAATGCTCGAAATACAAAATAATATACAAACGGCTCCTAGTAGAAGATCCACAGGCGGATCACAAATTATACAAATGAAATAATTTAAAACAGACTTTGGGCAGTTCTAGGATTTACAAGATCCTCTTATCACTACCGAGTACTTCCAGCCTATTTTCATATTGTACCTACAAGCTTAGTCTTTTGAAAATATGTAAGCTTTCGCTGGTAAATGCACCAAACTGACTCATTTTGAAAACATTTAAAATATGTTTTAAGTGCATATCAGCGCAAAATCTTTTATAACTTGAGAAAGTTGACGTTGCAACCTTGTTAACAGATACACATGTTTGTCCATACATACAGGGCCCAGTGCGAAAACCGAGACATGATTAACGACACACCACTTACGAACTCACGAAGGAGTTATCCCCAACGTTGTGGGTAATTGCATTTAGGCGTCTGTCGGGTGTATGCCTACACCCCGCGCTAAGGTCGTGACGATTAACTAATGTAATGAGCCAAGGATATCCACGACACGGTAGTTAACCTCCGATGTTTAAGTTATCCAACATAACTGATTAAAACATAATATACGGATTTATTAGCCACAATCCGGCATTCGATTGATCCCATTTCCGACAAAACGGTAATAGTTTACCGTAAGCCAAGCCCGTATAGGGAAATAAGTCGAGAGTATTTACCTTAGCTAGTCTTCGTTTAAACGAAAGATTTATTAACTTAGCCATACACAAAAGTACTAAGTGCAGATAACATTTACCGGAATGTCTCTAGTCTGGATTGTGGCATAAGCTAACCAATTAAATACTATAGGTCTTTCTTAAGTCATAGACTTAGACCGAGTAGCGTACTGGATCAAAACGTTTGACGCTAGATTAAATGATGATTGGATAGAATGTAGTTTAATCCCAACAAGTACTTTGACTTGTGTAATATGGATAAACTATAAACATTCTGGATTTTGTGACTTAAATGAAAGGTTAGACCCGTTTCGGTTATTTTCGTAAACTAGTTACATATGCTTAACCGTACGCATATCAGCGATATCGGGTAACCGAAAGGGATATATAACTTGTTTTTGATATAATATTAGTAGTTACATATGCTTAACTATAATATTATCAGCGATATCGGGTAACCTAAGGGGATATATGACTTGTGTAATATTAGTAGTTACATATAATATTCGTAAACTATAATATTATTTTCGTAAACTAGTTACATATGCTTAACTGGAAAAATAACTTGTTTATGATATAATATTAGTAGATGTTTAATTATATGTGTAATTTATCTTTATGACCAAACTATGCACCGAAGGGGCATTTTGGTCATTTTACACATAGCTTATAAATTATTTGGGATTCTGAGTTTATATCATGTACCTACTGTAAAAATATATAAAATAAGTTTTAGAATCAGTAGGTAACAAGTCTTGGTTGGTAAATATGGTTTAAAACCATACTATGCATGGAAACGACGCTTATGTCGTAAAATGACGATTTGTTTGATGTTTAATGAAGCCTGATGTTAAGGTCAGGTTAACATGTCTTAGATATGTTATTTAATATAACATATCAGTAGGTAAAAGATTTACTATAAAAATATGTGATTAAAACCATTTCCGTAAAACGCTTAACTTTTGGCTATCAAAGCCTATAAACGAAAATGCAAGAGGAAGGAACACTTACAAGTGGTTCCTAGGATGCAACAGAACTAAGCTGGATGCTCCTTACAATTAGGAACTTCCAAAGGAGGGAGATAGAGTTGTGAATGAGAAAGGTGCAAGTTCAAATGGTGAACCTTGACACCCGTTTATAGTTGGAGAGCTTGAAGGAGGTGATGCCAGGTGCTAAGGGGTGTAAGAGGAAGCTTACAAGTGTCCTAAAACGTGCCATAGCTGTTTGGAAGACCATGGTTTCGAGTACAGTGGTTTTTAGCAACATATGTGGAGGCCAAGCAAAAATTCTGCAGACATAGGTCTCTCGCGCCCCGCGAGAGGCACAGGCCTTGCCTCTCGCGCCCCGCGAGCGGCCCATGGCCAGTTTCAAGGTTTGACACTTTTAGCCCCTTAACTTATAAAACCTTCTAAAACACCTTTTCAGCATTTTAGCCCTCCATAACCAATATTTGGCATACTCGGGAGTATGCCCGGAGATTGTCGAGCTCTCGGTTTGTTGAAAGGTCAGTCAGAGGTATAAATTAACATGTTGACACTTTTAACCCCTCCATTATCCAACTTTCATATATTTACAGAATTAACATCTCTCGTCCAATAAATGGGACATATGAGAGTTAGGACTTCGTAAAGGATCATTCAGAGGCCCACTATAAGCATGTTAACCCTGATGTCACTCAGAGGTTGGGCATGTTGATATATCAGTCACTCAGAGGTCAAGTTTAAGCATGTTGACATATCAGTCACTCAGAGACTATTGTTTAAGCATGTTGACATATCAGTTACTCAGAGGCTATTGTTTATGCATGTTGACATCAGAAAGTCACTTAGATACTCAGTTTAATCGACTAAAATAAAAATACAACACGTGTTACTATACTATTGGACACGATTTTACGAGGTGTTACAACAACCCACCACCTTCGCCACAACCCACCACCACCAACCACCGACGCCCATCACCATCGCCACCCACAACCCATCACCCTGACAGCCACAACTGCCGCCACCCATCCGCTATCGTTTCCACCCACCGTAACCACCAACCACCACCACCGCTAACACACATCGTCACCGCCGACCACCACTACCATCACAGCTACCATCCACCGTCGTCGCCACCACCACCCACCACCGCCTCCACCACCCGCCGCCACCACTGCTGCCAACCCCGTCACCGCCTCCATCGTCGCCGCCACTCGCTACCACCACAACCGATCGTCACCATCATTGCCACCTATCACCACCCACAATCACTGACACTGGCCACCACCACTCAACACCGTTTTTATTACTTCGTTTTTCTTGCCTAACAAATAATACACGATAATAATTCATTTCATTCCCACATGGTAAACAAACAAGACATAGAATGGTAATGATCCATTGCATTCCCTCGTCTGTTCCATTACCTTGTACATTTTATTCCCTCGTCCATTCTATTACCCTATACCAAACAGACCCTAATAGAACCATTTTTATGGGTTTGGAAGGAGTTTCAATATTTATGATTTTGTCATTATATGCCAAAAACAATTTGAAAAAAAAAAGAATCAAAGCATAAGAATACCATAATAAAAGACAATTTATATGAGTAATCTTAGAGAAAAACACAAACCAAAGATTCAATCTAAGAATAGAAAGAATAAAATGGAATCTCAATAACCTTACCTTGTATCGGACCGACTAGATACCAAATGGCATGTAGAAAGGATGAAATATAGAGAAGATTTTGAAGGGATGAATTTGGCTTGAAAAGAAACGACGGAAATCTAGGGTTTCTGAAAAGTAACAGCGTATACGGGTTATAGGAAAAATTACTCACTGTCGGCAGGAAAACCCAATGGAGAATACCTTTATAAAATAGCAAGTGCCTCATAAAGATTTCTTTTATTATATGTATAGATGATATCAAAATTTTATTTCAATGATTAATTACTCAATAAAAACATTGTTAAAAAACTGTGAGCATAGTGAAAGGCTTTTCCTTTTTCTATTTCTCTGCAAAGAGTTAAACTAAAAATTTTAAATTTAATTAAAATCCTATTAAATTCAAAATGGTACTTGATTTCATTTTCATTGTTACAACTATTATCCAACAACATCAAAGAAGATTATTAATATATTTGTGTTGCAAATATTGAATGTCGTTTTATACTTCTTAGAACTTGATGTAGAGTAGAAACGATAAGTAAGATCAATCACGTTGATTCTACAAATACCCGTTATGAACTTGTCCCAACTCCAAAATTCAACCCAAAGGGCACGAAATTTGAAGTGAAAAACTGTTTTTTTTCAAAACTGAAATCTGATCATTATCCCCTCATAACCAACATATTACTAGGTTTATAAATTCGAAACTGGCCCCAAAATACACTCGGGCCAAAACTAAAACAAAACAAAAGTGGGCAAAAAGCCCAAAAAAACATAAAAATGAAAAATACTCATAGAAATAAGCCTTTTTTGGGCCCGAACGTCCACCCAAACCGCCAAAGACTGTTTGCAGCAAAATGAGATTTTTCCTCACGATCGTTTTGACTGGTCGTACGCCCAAAACTGACCCCCGTAGCCCAAGTTAAAGCCATTTTAGTGAAGCCCCATTTGTCACGCGATCTTGGGCCTCCAAATATAACATGGCCCTCTCTTCCACACTTGGGCCCGCATCATTCCCCCCTGGATAGACAAAATTCGACCTCGAATTACCAACAGGTTCATCATCAGAAGAATCCCCATAATAAGGCTGTAACATTTGTCAAAAAACGGGTTTTCCAAACCCGCTTCGTTTGTAATCGAATATCAAGTTATAAATTTTTCGTTGCGTATTTATGTTTATTTTAATTTTAAACGATGCATAATTAATAAACAAATTAGAATTTAAAAACTATAATTAATAAAAAGTGAAAATAAAATAAATAAAAAAGAAAACCGGCTGCCGGGATTCGAACCCGGGTCAGCCGGGTGAGCCTCAAGGTTTAACTCGCGCACATATAACCACTCCGCCACTTGATGTTTTTGTGAGTTCTAGGAAACAATTAAAACATAACTTCAATCTTGAATCAACCTGTTTACGCCAACTGAAACCGTTATCGGCTTCCAAACGTCCAGGACTGTTGAGTGCTCGCTGATTTCTGATTATAACCGATAAACTGACAATTTTAATCAATTCAGTCTTGAATGGACTTGAATTCATGTGATGATCGGTTTTAATAACCGAAAACCTTCACTTTCTGAATTACTCCATCAAAATCACCATCTCGCGACTCACTAGCATTCATAGAACTTCTAATTCCACTTTTACTCTAATTTCTGTTCGTCGGAAAAGCTTTTTGAACTCGCTGGACCTTCGCCGGAAAACCGTGTCTTCCAAACAGTAAGTTTCTCAATTCTTCCATCTTCTATCAGTTGTTAAGCTTTTGCTAACTCAAACCCTTCAATCAGAATCAGTTCCAGGCGACAATATCGGATAATCATCACTCGCCGGAAAATTTCTGAGAATTTCTAGAATTCGCTGTGAAACGGTATAGACCTTTAAACTTTCTGATAACTCTTGTTAAGTACTTCAATTCCACATCTAGCTAATCAAAACTGTTAATTGGTCCGCTCAGACGAAGCCCATAAAAGCAGAGCCGACGACTTCGCCGGAATTCTGAGAAAGATCATTTTTCCGGTATGTTTACTCCCAAAATCTTCCCTGCCATTTCATTTTAACCACTTGAATGTTTGTCAATCGAATTAAACAAGAACAGTAGGGTAATCGTTGTCTGAGATATTGTAACGAAAAAGATGAAGTTAGTTTGTGTATAAGTTTAATATAAATTGGATTATATCTCGGGTTAGACACACAGTCCAGCGGTGGACTGTGTGCGCACATTTATCACACGCCGCGAGTTCGATCCTTGACACAATCGTATTCTCTGTAATAAAGATGTTTCCTTTTGAACTGAACCGGATTAACCCACTGAAGATGTTAAGTATAATAAAAATCAGTATATTAACCAGGTTAGACACTCAGTCCAGCGGTGGACTGTGTGCAATACTAACCCACAGGTCCCGGGTTCGAGACCTGTTACGCACGCCGGTTCGATGATTAAAATCCTTTTTGAAAATAAATGAATTTTGAATAAACTAAAACAGTATATAAATATAACTAAAACAGAATTATTTCGGGTTAGACACGTAGCTCAGTTGGTAGAGCTGCGTGCACGCGTACGGGAGGTCTCGGGTTCGAGCCTTACCCGGCGCACACTTGCACACTAGCGAACCGGTCAAACAGTCAACAGTCACGGTCAACGGTCAACGGTCAACGCAAAAGTCAACATATTTTTTTTATATTTTTTTTTATTTATTTAATTTAAAAATCAATTAAAAATACTTAAAAATAATGTTTTAAAAGTTAGAAAATAGCCATTTAAAAATCTTATTAAAATTATTAATAAAATTCACTCATTTACCATACCTTTTCGTTATTATTTAGGTTAGTTAATTCTCGTCGATCAATCCTCTAAACTCGTGCGCATTTCATCATCTTCAACCGAACGCACCCAATGTGAGTGGATCTCTACAAATTCCTCGTTTTAATCACGTTTTTGGGGTGTATAATGTGTCTTATTATTTATTATATTTAAACTATTGTGCATCTATCATATCCATGAACAAATGTGTATTCAACATGTTTCAACTGTTTGTGTGGTTATTGTTTAGATTAAATCTATCATTTTCAGTACATACATTATCATAGGCCGCCGCTCCCCATTACATATGAGCGTTGAGCTGTTCCCCATTACATTAGAGCGTGAACCAGGCGTTGCCAACATACGATCGGCTCCGTTTGATTGAGCCTTGATCGCACAAACATTTATCATAGGCCGTCCGTTCCCCATTACTTATGAGCGTGAACGTGACTTGCCAACATATACAGTTTAATTCTTGTTATATATTCATGCAAGTTGGTTTGTTATTGTAAGTTATTGTTTGTGTTGTTATTGTTATTGTTATTGTATGATTATTTACATTTGCTCATATATGATTATTGCACAATTTTCCATGATAAAGATAACAGGAGATCAATAATAAATGTTTTTCTAACAAGGTTCACTCGCCAACTTATGTTGACCCAAAAACCCCCATTTTTACACATGATACAGGTGATCCAGCTGCAGCAAGAAACACATAGGATGGCTTAGAAGAATAAACTGGTTTAGACTTTGGATTGTTTAGTTGATTATCTTTCTTTGTATTTGTTTGAACATGTTTGGAATATTGAGGATGTAATTTTGAATTTAATAAATATGAAACATATTAGTAAATATCATGAGCTTTGTTGATAACCCAATTATGCCCCGACATTTATTCCGCTGCGGGTCGGGGTGTGACAAAGGCCACAAGTGCCTCACATTGAACACATCAGAACAACGAATGTGACTAGGCAGCTTTAGACGATACGCATTCGGGTTAATCTTCTGCACAATTTCAACTGGTCCAATCTTCTTAGCTGATAACTTGTTGTATTCTCCAACGGAAAAACGATCTTTAGTCAAAACAGCCCAAACAAAATCACCTTCCTCGAAGTCAACATGCCTACGTCTTTAATCAGCAGCTTGTTTATACTTCGAATTAGCTTGGGTCAAATTATCATAAACACCTTATGAACCTCATGTAATCCTTCCACAAAATCTTGAACCCTCTTTGGGACAGGCCCAGAAATAGAAAGTGACATCAAATCAAGTGGTCCCCGGGGCTGACATGAATAAACCACCTGAAACGGTCTAAATCCGGTGCTCCGATTGACAGCATGATTATGGGCAAAGTCAGGTTGGCATAAGTTTTGATCCCATGCCTTCACATGATCACCAACCAAATACCTCAGCAAATTACCAAGTGACCGATTAACAACTTCAGTTTGGCCATCAGTTTGGGGGTGATAAGCACTGCTGAAGTTGAGTTGAGTGCCGACCATTTTCCACAAACTAAGCCAGAAATGGCTCAGAAATCGAGTATCCCGATCAGACACGATAGAAGAGGGTAGCCCATGCAAACGGTACACATCTCGAAAGAAGAGTTGGGCTACATTAACAGCATCAGTCGTCTTCTTGCAAGGAATAAAATGGACCATCTTAGAAAACCGATCCACCACCACAAAGATAGAATCATTACCCCTTTGAGTACGGGGTAACCCCAACACGAAATCCATACTAATATCAACCCATGGCTGTGAGGGGATAGGCAAGGGCATATAAAGACCTGCATTAGTAGCTGTGCCCTTTGAAACCTGACAAACATGACACCTTTTCACATAACGGTCCACCTCTTTCCTCATAGTAGGACAAAAATAAGAACCTGCAACCAGTTGTAAAGTACGATCACGATAAACATGCCCTTCACCATGTAACTCCCTAATAATCTGAAAGCGAAGACTAGAATTAGGGATACATAGTTGATTCCCCTTGAACAGAAAACCTTCATGTAACAGAAAGTCTGACTTTTTCCCAGCACCCACATCCTGCAAAATGATTGAGAAAAATGGGTCAGTGGCCAACTGCTCACGAATGACCTCTAGACCCGGCACAGCAACCTTCATGGATACAAGCAGATTACTCCTCAAGCTTAGGGCATCAGCATCCCTATTTGAAACACCAGTCTTGTGCTTGACCACAAAAGTAAACTTCTCAAGAAAGGCCAACCATCGCCCATGCTTATGAGATACCTTGTCTTGAGTACGAATATGCCTTAGGGAATCATGATCAGTGAATAAAACAAACTCTTTATGAAACAAATAATGACGCCAGTGCTTTATAGCTTGGACCACTGCATATAACTCCAGATCATAAGTGTTGTACCTCAACTTTGGCTTGATAACTTCTCACTAAAATAAGCAACAGGCCTACCACCCTGACTGAGAACCCCGCCGATTCAAACATTTGGAGCATCAGTCTGAAGTTCAAAAACTTGAGAAAAATCAGGCAACACCAGAATCGGTGCTGAAGTGAGCTTGTCTTTCATAAGTTGAAAAGCAAATTCTGCCTCTTCTGTCCATACAAACGTCTTCCCCTTTGTATAATGTCACCGGGGCCATAATAGAGCTGAAATGAGGAATGAACCGCCTATAGAATGAAGCAAGCCCATGGAAACTACGAACTTCAGTAATGGTAGTAGGAGTTGGCCAATTTCTAACAGCCTCTACCTTGGATTCATCAACCTGTATCCCATCACCATAAACAACATACCCCAAGAACAAAACCTTAGGGTCATGAACACACACTTCTTGATGGCTGCATAGAAACTCTCTCTACGAAGCAAAGTCAAAACCTGCCTCACATGCACAACGTGTTCACTGAAAGAAGCACTATAAATAAGAATGTCATCAAAATACAACACCCAAAATTTCCCAGTGAAGGGCCTAAGCAACTGATTCATCACACGCATAAAAGTACTAGGTGCGTTTGACAAACCAAATGGCATCACCAACCACTCATACAACCCTTCATGAGTCTTGAAGGCAGTCTTCCACTCGTCACCCGGCCTAAGACGAATCTGGTAATACCCACTCTTCAAATCTAACTTTGTAAAAATAGTAGCACCATTAATCTGATCAAGCAAATCATCAAGTCGAGGAATAGGAAACCTGTACCTCACAGTAATCTTGATGATTGCTAAGCTGTCAACACACATACGCCAGGTGCCATCTTTCTTTGGAGTCAACAAAGCAGGAACAACACAAGGGCTCATACTTTCGCGAACATGACCCTTAGAAATCAACTCTTCATCCTGCCTCCGCAACTCCTCATGCTCACTAGGGCTCATTCTGTAATGTGGTCTGTTGGGCAACTGTGACCCAGGCTCCAAGTCAATGTTGTCACACCCCGACCCGCAGCGGAATAAGAGTCGGGGCATAATTGGGTTATCACCAAAGCTCATGATGTTTACTAAAATGTTTCATATTTATTAAATTCAAATTACAACTTCAATATTTCAAACAAGTCCATACAATTACAAGGAAAAAGTAACTAAATAAACAATCCAAAGCCTAAACTGATTTATTCTTCTAGGCCGTCCTATATGTTTCTTGCTGCAACTGGATCACCTGTATCATGTGTAAAAATGGGGGTTTTTGGGTCAACAAAAGTTGGCGGGTGAACCTTGTTAGAAAACATTTATTATTGATTTCTTGTTGTATTTAATATGGAAAAATTGTGCAATAATCATATGTGAGCAAACTTAAATAAACATACAATAACAAACCACCTTGCATGAGTATACGACATGAATGATAATGTATATGTTGGCAACGTCACGTTCCGCTCATAGGTAATGGGGAACGGACGACCTATGATGATGTATGTGCGATCAAGGCTCAATCAAACGGAGTCGATCGTATGTTGGCAACGCCACGTTCCGCTCATAGGTAATGGGGAACGGTTCCGCTCACAGGTAATGGGGAACAGACGAGCCTAGATGATGTATGTACTGAAAATGATAAAATTTAATCTAAACATTAACCACACAAACAATTGATACATATTGGATACACATTTGATCATGGATATGATGGATGCACAAGTGTTTAAAAGTAATAAATGATAAATGACATATGATACACCCCAAAATGTGATTAAAACGGGGAATTTGTAAAGATTCACTCATATTGGGTGCGCTCGTTTGATGATGTTGAATGCGCACGAGTTTAGAGAGTTGATCGACGAGGAATAACTAACCTAAATAATAACGAAAAGGTTCGGTAAATAAGTGGATTTTATTAACAATTTTAATAGGATTTTTAGATTCATTTTTGTGAGTTTAAGGTCATTTTCTAACTTTAAAAATATTATTTTTAAGTATTTTTAATTGATTTTTAAATTAAATAAATAAATAAAAATATAAAAAAAATGTTGACTTTTTGGGTTGACCGTTGACCGGTCTGTTGACCGGACCGTTGACCGGTCGGACTGTGGTGTAAGTGCACTGAGTGAGGTTCGAACTTGTCGTCTGGGACCGATTCTGATTGAAGGATTTGAGTTAGTAAAAGTCTAACAATGGATTGAAAATGAAAGAATTGAGAAAATTACCGATTTGATGTATGTCTCGGTTTTCCGGCGAAAGTCCGGCGATAGCAGATATCGTTTCCGACGGACAGAAATTAGAGCGCAAATGAAATTGAAGGTTCTGTGAGTGTTTCTGAGTTATGAGACAATGATATTACCAGTGTAAATTGGAAGTAAATGATTTCGGTTATCAAACTCGAAAATCATATGAATCGAGTTCAATGAAGACTGAATTGATTAAGAACGTGGGTTGTAATGGTTTTATCGGTTATTTTCAGTAACTCACGATCACTCAAACGTCTCTGGATGGTTGAAAGCCGATTATCGGTTTCAGTTTTGGCGCAACAGATGAGTTCACAGGTAGAAGTTAAGTTTTATTTGTTTCATTGGTTACACAAAAGAACCAAGTGGCGGAGTGGTCAAGTGCTTGTGTGTTAAGTGAGCCGGCTGACCCGGGTTCGAAACCCGGCAGCGGCATTTATTTTTTTCTTCAACCGATTTTATGGTTTATTAATTATAGTTTATAAGTTCTAATATATTTATTAATTATGTATTGCTTAAAATTAAAAATAGCATTAAATAAGCAACGAAAATTTGAAACTGACTGTTCGATTAATAAACGAAGCGGGTTTTGAAAACCCGTTTTTCGACGAATGTTACAGTATCCCCTACTTTTAGAAATTTCGTCCCGAAATTTAAGTAGTAGTGGTAACAGGAAAAAGATGCGGGTATTTTTCGCGCGTTGAGTCTTCACGTTCCCAAGTAAACTCAGCTCCTCGTTTCGACTCCCAGCGTACCCTAACAATTGGAATACGACTCCGTCTTAAATGTTTTTCTCCGAAGTCCATGATCTCTACTGGTCTTTCAATGAAGTGAGTAGATTCATCGATCTGAATATCTTCTAGGGGAATATGGAGGTTTTCATCGGTGAGGCACTTCTTCAAGTTTGATACGTGGAATGTGGGGTGAATTCTATTGAATTCTTTTGGTAGGTCAAGCCTGTATGCTACAGGTCCTACTCTTTCGAGTATCTTGAAAGGTCCTACGTAGCATGGTGCTAGCTTGCCCTTCTGGCCAAAACGAACTACTCCCTTCCACGATGATACTTTTAAAAGTACATGATCACCAATGTTAAACTCCAAGGGCTTTCGTCGTTTGTCTGCATAACTCTTTTGACGACTTTGAGCCGCTAGAAGATTGTTTCGAATTTGATGGATCTTGTCTGTTGTTTCTTGAATCAATCCTGGACCAGTGATTTGAGCTTCTCCAATTTCGTGCCAACATACTGGAGATCGGCACTTACGACCATATAAAGCTTCGAAAGGTGCCATGCCGATACTTGAATGATAGCTGTTGTTGTACGAAAATTCAACTAATGGTAGATGAGCGTCCAAATTCCCTTTGAAGTCTATGACACATGCTCGAAGCATATCTTCAAGAGTTTGGATGGTGCATTCAGATTGTCCATCAGTTTGAGGATGATTAGCGGTACTGAGTTCTAATCGTGTACCAAAGCGGCTTGTACGGCTTGCCATGTTCGTGAAGTGAAACGACCATCACGATCTGAAATAATGCTTAACGGTACACCATGACGGCTTACGATCTCGTTGATGTAGATACGAGCTAACTTCTCGTTCTTGAAGTCCTCGCGAATCAGAATGAAGTGAGCTGATTTGTAAGACGATAAATGATTACCCATATAGTGTCATACCCACTAGAGGTGCGAGGTAACCCGTTAATGAAGTCCATGGTTATGTTTTCCCACTTCCATACAGGTATTTCAGGTTGACTAGAAGTCCTGAGGGTCTTTGATGTTCAGCTTTTACTTTGGAACATGTAAGGCACTTGGAAACAAAAACAGCAATATCCTTTTTCATTCCAGGCCACCAGTAGGTGTATCGAAGGTCTTGATACATCTTGTCGGCTCCTGGGTGTATAGAGTATCGTGTTTTGTGCGCCTCATTCATAAGGAAATCACGAAGGTTATTGTGATCGGGAATCCATATGCGATCTAGATAGTACAGAATACCGTCGGATTTGGTTTCGATTTTAAGTTCTGCTCCACAAGACAGCTCATTGCGTACGTCATTTTCTGTTATAGAAACATGTTGGGCTTCTCGGATTTGATCTTTGATGTCGGTCATGATTTGCGAACATAGAAGACGAATGGAGTTCGCATAACCCTTTCGACTGAGCGCATCGGCCACCACGTTTGCCTTGCCAGGATGATACCGAATTTCACAGTCGTAGTCATTAAGAAGTTCGACCCATCTTCGTTGCCTCATATTCAACTCCTTTTGGTTAAAGATATGTTGGAGGCTCTTGTGGTCAGCGTATATTTCACACTTGGTACCGTAGAGGTAATGTCTCCATATCTTAAGAGCGAACACCACGGCTCCAAGTTCTAGGTCGTGGGTGGTGTAGTTCTTCTCGTGAACTTTGAGTTGCCTAGAAGCATAGGCTATCACTTTTCCTCTTTGCATTAATACACAGCCTAGCCCTTGCCCTGATGCGTAGCAATATACTACAAAGTCATCGCAACCTTCAGGAAGTGTGAGGATAGGTGCGTCACAAAGCTTTTGCTTAAGGGTTTGGAAGGCTTCTTCTTGTTTGGGTCCCCATATGAAGGGCTTACCTTTATGAGTCAAAGCCATGAGTGTACAGCAATACGGGAGAAATTTGCAATGAAACGGCGATAATAACCAGCCAAACCAAGAAATGATCTTACTTCGGTAGGTGTACGTGGCGCTTGCCATTCCTGTATTGCCTTGATTTTTGAGGGATCAACATGAATACCCTTGTTATTGACGACGTGTCCAAGGAATTGTACTTCCCTTAACCAGAATTCACATTTCGAGAACTTAGCGTACAGCTTTTCTGTCCTTAAGAGTGTAAGGATGAGTCGAAGGTGCCGTTCATGATCAGACTTAGACTTTGAGTAGATGAGGATGTCGTCGATGAAGACTATGACAAAACGGTCGAGATAGGGTTTGCAGACTCTGTTCATTAGATCCATGAAGACATCTGGGACGTTGGTTAAAACAAATGGCATGACCATGAATTCGTAATGACCATAACGAGTTCGTAAGGCGGTCTTTGGGACGTCTTCTTCATGTACTCTGAGTTGATGATAACCAGAACGTAGGTCGATTTTTGAAAAACAGGTGGCGCCTTGAAGTTGGTCTAGAAGATCATCGATGCGAGGTAATGGGTAGCGGTTCTTGACCGTTAACTTGTTGAGTTCTCTGTAGCCGATACACATGCAAAACGTTCCATCTTTCTTCTTCACAAAAAGAACAGGTGCACCCCAAGGCGATGAGCTAGGACGTATGAATCCTTTCTCAGTCAGCTCTTGCAGTTGACTGGCCAGCTCTTGCATTTAGGATGGGGCTAACCTATAAGGAGATTTTGCGACTGGTGTAGCTCCAGGTATAAGATCAATGCGGAAATCGACTTCTCTCACGGGAGGAAGTCCTGAAATGTCGTCAGGAAAAACTTGCGGAAAATCTTTTACTACTGGGATGTCTTCGAGTTTCTTCTCCTTGATCCCCTTTTTGACGACGTGGGTTAGGAATGCGACATAATTCTTGCGGAGATATTTTCGGGCTTGAAGACAGGACATTAATTTGAGTCCTTTCGAAGGGGTTTCTCCAAAGATTCGTAGAGTCTGACCGTTTGCAAGAGGAATGCGAATGAACTTTTCACGGCATACAACTTCAGCATGATGTTGGCTGAGCCAGTCCATACCAATTATAATTTCGAAACTTCCCAACTTCATAGGAATGAGGTCAACTGGAAAATCGTGATCGTTTAGGGTGAGAGTACAATTGCGTATAATAGAGTTTAATGAGACCGGTTTTCCGTCAGCAACTTCTACCGTTATGGATTCCATGAGTTTATCACGAGTTTGGTTGAGGATGGGTTCAAATTCTAAGGACACAAAACTCTTATCCGCGCCAGTATCAAATAACATGGATGCATAACTACCATTGATGAGAAACGTACCGTTAACCACATTGTTGTCAGCCCTGGCTTGATTTGCGTTGATGTTGAAAGCTCTTCCCCTAGCAGGTGGAGGAGCTTGATTAGTCTGGTTTACTGGATTTGCTTGAGCTTGGGCATGGATGATGTTCACCAAGCGTGGACAGGTGTTCCTGAAGTGGTTCGGGTCTCTACAGTTGTAACAAGCCCGCATAGGTTGCATCATGGGATAGTTGGGTTGGTAGTAGGATTGGGCTACATGTTGGGTAGGTGGTAGGAGTAAAGGTTGTTGGGCTTGACCCACTATCTGATGGTGGGTTTGGGTTGAGGGTTGAATGCGGTTCGTTCGCTGAAGCACGCGACAGGTTTGAATGGTGTGACCTGCGCGGCCACCGCCGGTGCAATGTTGGCAGGGATGATCAGGAAAGTGATGGTATTGGCAACGGTTGCATTTTGGGTATGGGCCGGAGTATGGCTTTTTATATGGTGCAGATGAGGGGGCAACTTGAGTGATAGGTTCAGCAGGGATAGGGAAATTTGTTTGTGTGACAGCAAAGTTTCTGGTGTTTCGTTTCCTCTTACTAGCAAACTTTGAGGAGGAGGTGGAATGGTTTGAAGTTTGGCCCTCAATGGGGGCTTTCTTTTTCTCGTCCTTAAATTTGCCGTTACGGATACGATTCTCGGTAAGCTCGGTAGCTAGTACCATAGCAGCTTCAAGTGTTGCAGGCGAAGTGCTTAGAACCGAGTCTTGAATTTTCGAGGGGAGGCCTCGAATATAGTGTTCGACTAAGCGGTATACTGGGGTGAACAAGTTGGGGATCATTTGGTTCAACTCTAAAAACCTTTTGTTGTAGGAAGTATGATCTCCCTCCTTTTGCTTTAACGAGTGAAATTCATCCTCTAACTTTTTGATCTCGCTTCTTGGACAGAAGCGTCTCGTCATGATTTCCCTTAACTCCTCCCATGTTAAGGCCATTGCATCTTCGATTCCTCTCTTACCTTTTTCTGTATTCCACCAGGTAAGAGCTACTCCAAATAGTCTCCCGGTTGCGTAACGTACCTTGCGATCCTCGGGACAATCGCAATTGAGGAAGGTGTTTTCCATTTCCTCAAACCAGTGGAGGAGAGCAGTGACACCTTCCGTCCCTTCATATTTCGGGGGATCGCAAGACTTGAAGTGTTTGTAAGAGCACTTTTTGGAGGGAGGGTTGTCGACGTTCTGGTCTTCTTGATTGGGAGGGTTGATGGGATTTGCGGCGAGAGCTTGTTGGACTTGAATTACGATGTCAGGAAGCACCGTGGCCATTTGTTTTGCGATTTGGGTGGCCAAGCGTTCGTTTGACCTTCCTGACTTTCTACCCCCAGGTTGCTGCCTAGCTGACATCTACAGGAACATACATAAGAAGATTGTGAGTTTAAGGAGTCTTTTTAGGTGTCATGTGTTGTTAGAAGTAACAAAATAACATAATCATAAATAATGCAACTACATCCATAGGATGTCTTGGGTTTGCTCATGTTTGGGCCTCCAATGTCCTCCATACCATCGCCTGTATAGTCATGTGGGCCCCCATGACTATTGGCTTAGTAGGATTCACATTGGTGTTGGCGGTTTAACACTCGCATCACCCGAATGAAAACCATGAAATATGTTTGCGAGATGTATGGTCGGAGGGTGTCCAGGTGTAGACACGATGACAACTCAAAGTGGGGTTAGCTTACACGACGTTTGGTATAGCATGCTTTGGCCTAATAGGTCCTTCGTACTCTCATCATTAGTCCCCAGGTAGGCAAACTGGTCCTTTATTTTGGATTTATACGAATGCCAAGCCTAGACAGGACGTTCCGACTACCGGTACTTGTACCCTTCCAGTTACTACATGCCCGTCATGAGAACTCACTTTGATGTGATTTGAAAAAAAATACAAAAATCGTTGCAAAAATCATAGAAATTGTGAGGTGTTTGCTCTCATGGATATGATATGTTATGAGGATATGATTCATGATAAGCATTGTATAGTAATATGTACTTATGAACATGCTTGCATAACATTGAATGTAACAATAAACATAAAGCATATAAACATCATGAATTTTGTATGTAACACATAAACAATTTAAATAATTCTAATCAACTATAGTATAGGCTCTAAGGGTCTAATAACCTATCCTATATCTCTATAGTCATGGCTCTGATACCAATCTGTCACACCCCGACCCGCAGCGGAATAAGAGTCGGGGCATAATTGGGTTATCACCAAAGCTCATGATGTTCACTAAAATGTTTCATATTTATTAAATTCAAATTACAACTTCAATATTTCAAACAAGTCCATACAGTTACAAGGAAAAAGTAACTAAATAAACAATCCAAAGCCTAAACTGATTTATTCTTCTAGGCCGTCCTATATGTTTCTTGTTGCAACTGGATCACATGTATCATGTGTAAAAATGGGGGTTTTTGGGTCAACAAAATTTGGCGAGTGAACCTTGTTAGAAAACATTTATTATTGATTTCTTGTTGTATTTAATATGGAAAAATTGTGCAATAACCATATGTGAGCAAACGTAAATAAACATACAATAACAAACCACCTTGCATGAGTATATGACATGAATGATAATGTATATGTTGGCAACGTCACGTTCCGCTCATAGGTAATGGGGAACGGACGGCCTATGATGATGTATGTGCGATCAAGGCTCAATCAAACGGAGCCGATCATATGTTGGCAACGCCACGTTCCGCTCATAGGTAATGGGGAACAGTTCCGCTCATAGGTAATGGAGAACAGACGAGCCTATGATGATGTATGTACTGAAAATGATAAAATTTAATCTAAACATTAACCACACAAACAATTGATACATATTGGATACACATTTGATCATAGATATGATGCATGCACAAGTGTTTAAAAGTAATAAATAATAAATGACACATGATACACCCCAAAATGTGATTAAAACGGGGAATTTGTAAAGATTCACTCACATTGGGTGCGCTCGTTTGATGATGTTGAATGCGCACGAGTTTAGAAAGTTGATCGACGAGGAATAACTAACCTAAATAATAACGAAAAGGTTCGGTAAATAAGTGGATTTTATTAACAATTTTAATAGGATTTTTAGATTTATTTTTATGAGTTTAAGGTCATTTTCTAACTTTAAAAATATTATTTTTAAGTATTTTTAATTGATTTTTAAATTAAATAAATAAATAAAATATAAAAAAATGTTGACTTTTTGGGTTGACCGTTGACCGGTCTATTGACCGGACCGTTGACCGGTCGGACTGTGGTGTAAGTGCACTGAGTGAGGTTCGAACTTGTGACCTCCCGTACGCGTGCACGCAGCTCTACCAACTGATCTACGTGTCTAACCCGTAATATTCTATATTTTAATTATATATATACTAATTAAATGTTTAATTTATTCGGTTTATATTAAAAGAATTTAAATGGTTGAATCGGTTTGCAGGGAGCCGGATCGAACTCGGGTCCTTCAGTTTGTAAGCGCACAGCCCAACCAGTTGGGCTGTGTGACTTATCTGTTAAACTTACAGTTTTTATTAATCTTAAAAACATCATGGGTCCTACTCTGATTCAGTAACAAAAAAAATTGGTTTTAATTCGGAAAGCCGGTGCGTTTGTAAGATTCGAACTCGTGAGGTGCGTTATGTGTTTGCACACAGTCCACCGCTGGACTGTGTGTCTAACCCGGTTTAATATTCAATTTATATAATACTTATACACAACGTCGACTTCGTCTTCTTCATTCACAGACACAGAACAACGATATTCGACTGTTCTTGTTTAATTCGATTAACGAAACTTATAAATGATTGAAATGTAATGGATAAAGAGGGTTTTGGAAATGAATGTACCGTAACAGATGTTTTTCTCAGAACTCCGGCAAGGTCATCGGCTATGTTTTATGAATTCCGTCTGAGCGGACCAATTAACAGTTTTGATTAACTAATTGTGAAATTAAGTGACTAAACAAGAATTATCAGAGAGTTTAGATGTTTGTACCGATTCACAGCGTGATTTCGGAAATTTCTGAGGTTTTCCGGCAGGTGCAGATTATCCGACAACGTCGTCTGGGACCGATTCTGATTGAAGGATTTGAGTTAGTAAAAGTCTAACAATGGATTGAAAATGAAAGAATCGAGAAAATTACCGATTTGATGTATGTCTCGGTTTTCCGGCGAAAGTCCGGCGATAGCAGATATCGTTTCCGACGGACAGAAATTAGAGAGCAATTGAAATTGAAGGTTCTGTGAGTGTTTCTGAGTTATGAGACAATGATATTACCAGTGTAAATTGGAAGAAAATGATTTCGGTTATCAAACTCGAAAATCATATGAATCGAGTTCAATGAAGACTGAATTGATTAAGAACGTGGGTTGTAATGGTTTTATCGGTTATTTTCAGTAACTCACGATCACTCAAACGTCTCTGGATGGTTGAAAGCCGATTATCGGTTTCAGTTTTGGCGCAACAGATGAGTTCACAGGTAGAAGTTAAGTTTTATTTGTTTCATTGGTTACACAAAAGAACCAAGTGGCGGAGTGGTTAAGTGCTTGTGTGTTAAGTGAGCCGGCTGACCCGGGTTCGAAACCCGGCAGCGGCATTTATTTTTTTCTTCAACCGATTTTATGGTTTATTAATTATAGTTTATAATTTCTAATATATTTAGTAATTATGTATTGTTTAAAATTAAAAATAGCATTAAATAAGCAACGAAAATTTGAAACTGACTGTTCGATTAATAAACGAAGCGGGTTTTGAAAACCCGTTTTTCGACGAATGTTACAAATGTGATGTTGGATGTCACGCAATGGTGCCAATCCATCAGGCAACTCATCAGGGAAAACATCAGAATACTCATCAAGCAAAGGAAACATAGCATCAGGAATTTCAAATTCCTCAAGCACCGGCTTCCCCATCAACACAAAAACACTATCCCCCTCCTCCAGTTCATCTAGAAACTGGCTAATAATCAACAGAGTGCCTGAATGTTTTGTGGTTAACTGTCTAGGCTTGGTAGGAACAAGAGTGATCTTCACACCGCCAAACAGAAAATGATACATATTAGATCGCCCATTATGCTCTATGTTCCGCTCGTATTCCCAAGGCCTACCCAACAACAAGTGACACGCATCCCTAGGGACCACATCACACACAACATCATCTTTGTATGTGGACCTAATAGAAATGGAAACAAGGGCTCGCTTAGACACCGAGACCTCTCCACCCTTCTTGAGCCACTGAAGCTTGTAAGGCTTCGGGTGACCCTCTGTCTTCAGAGACAACTTATGTACCGCCTCTTCAGATATCAAATTATCACAACTTCCAGAATCAATAACGAACGGCATACCTTCCCCAAAATGCTACATGTTGAATGGAAGATATTATGCTTGAGCCAATCATCCCCATCTGCCTTTGGCGTATAACAAGAACGCATGACCACTAGATTTACCCCAACACCACCGGACACAAACTCTTCCTCGTATTCAGTTTCTTCATCATACACCGGGGTATTCTCGTATTCTTCATGTTGTTCATCCTCAGACTCGACAAACAGATGTCGTTTACCAGCCTTTTTACACTCAGCTTGTCGATGGCCTATTTCACCACAACTGAAACATCTCGGACCACTACTACTAGCCCCTTTAGAGGCTGACCCAGTATTGTTACCCCCTGGTCTCTGTTGGCTAGGCCCACCGCGAGGTGCCCCACTACCCGACTATACATTCCCCCACTAGGGGCGTTAGAATACGAACCACTCGACCTTCGGTTTTGCTTCTCAAAGGCCAACGCCCGTTGGTGTGCCTCTGCAATGGCCAATGGATCAAAAAGATTCACTGACTCGATGATTTGCACCCTCAAACCCCTAATATACCGAGAAACAAGTTGCTCCTCCGCCTCTTGAATATCGTTCCTGGCGATCAACTGGTAAAACTCGGTTGTATAATCATCAACTGACTTAGCCCCTACTTTAAGTTCTGCAGACGCTGGTACATCAACCGTTGAAAGTTATGTGGCAGGAAGTTGGACCGCAAGCACTTTCTCATCTTGGTCTATGTTACGATTCTCGACTTCCCGAGCCTTTCTCGTGTAAGCTTCAATTGCTGCCACCAGGCAGAAGCCCTACCACGCAATCTGGTAGCAATCAAAGCCACCCGCTTATTCTCAGGAACCTCCTTGTACTCAAACACTTCCTCGACAGTGGACAACCAATCTATGAATCCTTCCGGGTTCAAACTAGCCCCATCGAATTCCGGAATATCAACCCTTATCCCAGAATCCCAACGTCTATTGCCCTCTCCTCGGCCTCCCCTCGGCCGATTCACCTGATCGCCACCGGAATCTGAACCATCGCCAAACGGATTACTGAAATCCGAACCATACCCACCGTTGGGTTGCTGCCTCCTACATTCATCAAGCCTTCCATTCGGTTAGTCAACTGATCGACCACCTGGTCCAATGGTTGATCCATTCGGGCCGTGAGTCGCTGCTCCAACTCCTGTTCATAAACTTCATCGAGTCTGTTTCTTCTCGGGGGCATTTTGAGCCCGGAATTCGACTCTGATACCAACTGATGTAGAGTAGAAACGATGAGTAAGATCAATCACGTTGATTCTACGAATACCCATGATAAACTTGTCCCAATCCCAAAATTCAACCCAAAGGGCACGAAATTTGAAGTGAAAAACTGTTTTTTTCCAAAACTGAAATCTGATCATTATCCCCTCAGAACCAACATATTAATAGAGTTATAAATTCGAAACGGGCCCCAAAATACACCCGGGCCAAAAACTAAAACAAAATAAAAGTTGGCAAAAATCCCAAAAAAACATAAAAATAAAAAATACTCCTAGAAATAAGCCTTTTTTGGGCCCGAACGTCCACCTTAACATCGAAGGCCATTTGCAGCAAAATGGTATTTTTCCTCACGATCGTTTTGACTGGTCGCACGCCCAAAACGGACCCCTGTAGCCCAAGTTAAAGCCATTTTAGTGAAGCCCCATTTGTCACGCGATCTTGGGCCTCCAAATATAACATGGCCCGCTCCTCCACACTTGGGCCCGCATCATTCCCCCTGGATAGACAAAATTCGACCTCAAATTACCAACATGTTCATCATCAGAAGAATCCCCATAATAAGGCCACAAGTGCCTCACATTGAACACATTAGAACAACGAATGTGACTGGGCAGCTTTAGACGATACGCATTCGGGTTGATCTTCTCCACAATTTCAACTGGTCCAATCTTCTTAGCTGATAACTTGTTGTATTCTCCAACGAAAAAACGATCTTTAGTCAAAACAGCCCAAACAAAATCACCTTCCTCGAAGTCAACATGCCTACGTCTCTGATCAGCAGCTTGTTTATACTTCGAATTAGTTTGGGTCAAATTATCATAAACAACCTTATGAACCTCATGTAATCCTTCCACAAAATCTTGAACCCTCTTTGGGACAGGCCCAGAAATAGAAAGTGACATCAAATCAAGTGGTCCCCGAGGCTGACATGAATAAACCACCTGAAACGGTCTAAATCCGGTGCTCCGATTGACAGCATGATTATGGGCAAAGTCAGCTTGGCATAAGTTTTGATCCCATGCCTTCACATGATCAGCAACCAAACACCTCAGCAAATTACCAAGTGACCGATTAACAACTTCAGTTTGGCCATCAGTTTGGGGGTGATAAGCACTGCTGAAGTTGAGTTGAGTGCCCACCATTTTCCACAAACTACGCAGAAATGGCTCAGAAATCGAGTATCCCGATCAGACACGATAGAAGAGGGTAGCCCATGCAAACGGTACACATCTCGAAAGAAGAGTTGGGCCACATTAACAGCATCAGTCGTCTTCTTGCAAGGAATAAAATGGACCATCTTAGAAAACTGATCCACCACCACAAAGATAGAATCATTACCCCTCTGAGTACAGGGTAACCCCAACACGAAATCCATACTAATATCAACCCATGGCTGTGAGGGGATAGGCAAGGGCATATAAAGACCTGCATTAGTAGCTGTGCCCTTTGAAACCTGACAAACATGACACCTTTTCACATAACGGTCCACCTCTTTCCTTATAGTAGGACAAAAATAAGAACCTGCAACCAGTTGTAAAGTACGATCACGACCAACATGCCCTTCACCATGTAACTCCCTAATAATCTGAAAGCGAAGACTAGAATTAGGGATACATAGTTGATTCCCCTTGAACAGAAAACCTTCATGTAAAAGAAAGTCTGACTTTTTCCCAGCACCCACATCCTGCAAAATGATTGAGAAAAATGGGTCAGTGGCCAACTGCTCACGAATGACCTCTAGACCCGGCACAACAACCTTCATGGATACAAGCAGATTACTCCTCAAGCTTAGGGCATCAGCATCCCTATTTGAAACACCAGTCTTGTGCTTGACTACAAAAGTAAACTTCTCAAGAAAGGCCAACCATCGCCCATGCTTATGAGATACCTTGTCTTGAGTACGAATATGCCGTAGGGAATCATGATCAGTGAATAAAACAAACTCTTTATGAAACAAATAATGACATCAGTGCTTTATAGCTTGGACCACTGCATATAACTCCAGATCATAAGTGTTGTACCTCAACTTTGGCTTGATAACTTCTCACTAAAATAAGCAACAGGCTTACCACCCTGACTGAGAACCCCGCCGATTCAAACATTTGGAGCATCAGTCTGAAGTTCAAAAACTTGAGAAAAATCAGGCAATACCAGAATCAGTGCTGAAGTGAGCTTGTCTTTCACAAGTTGAAAAGCAAATTCTGCCTCTTCTGTCCATACAAACGTTTACCCCTTTATACAATCTGTCACCGGGGCCATAATAGAGCTGAAATGAGGAATGAACCGCCTATAGAATGAAGCAAGCCCATGGAAACTACGAACTTCAGTAATGGTAGTAGGAGTTGGCCAATTTCTAACAGCCTCCACCTTGGATTCATCAACCTGTATCCCATCACCAGAAGCAACATACCCCAAGAACAAAACCTTAGGGGTCATGAACACACACTTCTTGATGGCTGCATAGAAACTCTCTCTACGAAGCAAAGTCAAAACCTGCCTCACATGCACAACGTGTTCACTGAAAGAAGCACTATAAATAAGAATGTCATCAAAATACACAACCACAAATTTCCCAATGAAGGGCCTAAGCAACTGATTCATCACACGCATAAAAGTACTAGGTGCGTTTGACAAACCAAATGGCATCACCAACCACTCATACAATCCTTCACGAGTCTTGAAGGCAGTCTTCCACTCGTCACCCGGCCTAAGACGAATCTGGTAACACCCACTATTCAAATCTAACTTTGTAAAAATAGTAGCACCACTAATCTGATCAAGCAAATCATCAAGTCGAGGAATAGGAAACATGTACCTCACAGTAATCTTGTTGATTGCTATGCTGTCAACACACATTCGCTAGGTGCCATCTTTCTTTGGAGTCAACAAAGCAGGAACAGCACAAGGGCTCATACTTTCGCGAACATGACCCTTAGAAATCAACTCTTGAACCTGCCTCCGCAACTCCTCATGCTCACTAGGGCTCATTCTGTAATTTGGTCTGTTGGGCAACTGTGACCCAGGCTCCAAGTCAATGTGATGTTGGATGTCACGCAACGGTGGCAATCCATCAGGCAACTCATCAGGGAAAACATCAGAATACTCATCAAGCAAAGGAAACATAGCATCAGGAATTTCAAATTACTCAGGCACCGGCTTCCCCATCAACACAAAAACACTATCCCCCTCCTCCAGTTCATCTTGAAACTGGCTAATAGTCAACTAAGTGCCTGAATGTTTTGTGGTTAACTGTCTAGGCTTGGTAGGAACAATAGTGATCTTCACACCGCCAAACAGAAAACTATACGTATTAGATCGCCCATTATGCTCTATGTTCCGCTCGTATTCCCAAGGCCTACCCAACAACAAGTGACACGCATCCATAGGGACCACATCACACACAACATCATCTTTGTATGTGGACCCAATAAAAATGGAAACAAGGGCTCGCTTAGACACCAAGACCTCTCCACCCTTCTTGAGCCACTGAAGCTTGTAAGGCTTCGGGTGACTCTCTGTCTTCAGAGACAACTTTTGTACCGCCTCTTCAGATATCAAATTATCACAACTTCCAGAATCAATAACGAGAGTGCATACCTTCCCCAAAATGGTACATGTTGAATGGAAGATATTATGCTTGAGCCAATCATCCCCATCTGCCTTTGGTGTATAACAAGAACGCCTGACCACTAGGTTTACCCCAACACCACCGGACACAAACTCTTCCTCGTATTCAGTTTCTTTATCATACACCGGGGTATTCTCGTATTCTTCATGTTGTTCATCCTCAGACTCGACAAACAGGTGTCGTTTACCAGCCATTTTACACTCAGCTTGTCGATGGCCCGTTTCACCACAACTGAAACATCTCGGACCACAACTACTAGCCCCTTTAGAGGCTGACCCGGTATTGTTACCCCCTGGTCTCTGTTGGCTAGGCCCCCCGCGAGGTTCCCCACTACCCGACTGTACGTTTCCCCCACTAGGGGCGTTAGAATTCGAACCACTCGACCGTCGGTTTTGCTTCTCAAAGGCCAACGCCCGTTGGTGTGCCTCTGCAATGGTCAATGGATCAAAAAAATTCACTTACTCCATGATTTGCACCCTCAAACCACCGTAGCTTACGGTCCAGCATTATGGTCCTAGCTCACTGTCTTACGGCTAAGACTTCCAGTTTCAATCAGCAGCTGCCTACCGTAAGCTACGGTAGGCCACCGTAGCTTACGGTGGGCTACTGCAGCTTTTCTCTTGTTTAAAGTTTTAGTTACGACATTTTCCGTAACTCACTCAATTCTTCTCCGTTTTACCCGAAACTTGTTTCTAAATATCCGTAGAATATTTTCTTACATATTTTACCTCAAATCCTTGACCCGGATTCTTATTTCTTATGAATTACACATTCACTCTTGAATTATGCGTATATTCATTTTGACCCATTAAGTGATTTAAGTGTATAAACTTAAATCTCACTTCCTCTTACTTTGTTTCTCGTTTTCCCACCAAAATATCTATTTACATTCCACCACAACTATACATTGTGGTGGATTGGTTATAAAAATGCTATATTTTAAATTCTACCATTCGGTTTGTGTTTTTACGAAAAAGGTCTAATATGATGCATTAAGCCAAAACGGCTTATGCTTTTCGCCTTTACATTACCAAAGAGGTCTATCGTATTAGAAAACTCATTTTTAAACAAGTATTAGAGTCGTTTACCTATTTTATCATTCGAGGGCATTTTGGCCAACTTATACCCTTCTTTACGACGAAGGACTTATAATATTATGTTTTGACCAAAACGAACATTTAACCATAATCTATGTAAAATCATTATGTTCTTAAGAACATAATGATTACAGATTAGATTATTGAATTTACCTTACCTTAGGTAATCCCTTTTTTATTTAGGACTTATTTAACTCTCATCGGACCTTTTTGTCATGGTTTAGAGTTTGACCCGTTACACGTACCTGGCTCGGGTCATAGCATTGACCCATTTAATTACTTTGCACTACTAGTTACTAATTAATAGGGATGCGAACCAAACGCCATTTCCCTGTGATTACAAAAACTCGACAAGCGTTCATTAGATATTATTGTCAAATGGTGATATCATCACCATTTGATCCATTTGGTCTAAATGACCATTTTATCATCACGAGATGGTATTTATTTACCATCTCATCATGTATCCGTTTCAGTTTACACCACATGATCATATTACTTAAATTTGTTTCTCAATTTATTCGATCCGTTATGGCATACGCCATAGGGTGTCTATATCAAAATTTAATATTTATTTGTCAACTCGTGACTAAATTACCATTTTACTCTTTTATTTCTTATGGCTTACACCATAAGGTAATTTTTCCGAATTCCTTGTTTATTTGTCATTACATGACTAAATTACTGATTTACCCTTTTTACCATCAAATATGGTTTATTACCATTTTCACTTGTTCCGACCCATATCGATTCAAGTCGGAACCTTGCATTTCATATCTCATTCCGATTACCAAATCACTTATTCTTAGTCAATTACATAAGTAGCATTTCTATATTAAGGATGTAAGCTTTACTTATCTTGAGATCCAGTTATGCTCTTTCTGCGACTTGATCCGTTTGACCCGCTTCTTCCCAAGCCTCCACCTAGCTTGTCAAGCGTCAAACTATCATTTATCATTTGCAAGATGGTTAGGTTAGTCATCATTTAAAACGACTATTCCACCTTATGGATTTTATATCAAATTTATCATTTGATCTTATTATAGGTCAGTTTGACTCTTAAAAGTCAACTGCCCATTTACACATATAAACTCACGGATAAGTTTAACAACTCATTTAAGTATTTCGTTAATTACCCGGTAAACGCTATTCTTAGGACATCATTATAGCTACGTTTTCCAAACCAAATTTATGTCGTTTCTTTCACTTAAACAAATTCAAGCGATTGTTAACATCAAGTTAACTTAGCTTTTGATCAACAATGCTATTATCCGTTAGCTAAGTTTTCATCTTTATGTAGCAATCCATTTCATCATATTATTAGACATTCATCCGAATACCTAATATTACCAATTTAACATCTATTAACATTAACTAAATATCTATTTCATCATATCATACAAAACTCATTTCAAGTCATGTATGATTACTTACTCGAATCTCTAATTTGTTTGAGAATCTTACACATGCATACAAGTATGATGATCATAAACATTCCTACATTATTAATTTCATCAAATAGTCAAGAACCCATTTCATTATTTACTTGTTAATCACTAACAAGAAATCTTACATCAAATTATGCATGATTTCTTTAAGTTTAACGAAATCAATCACCACATACACTTAATTTCATCGTTGGATCCTAATCCAACTATCTATTGGTAAGTATTCAACTTGTCTCAAGTTATGATTTTCACCAATCTAGGTTTTGAGACATACCTTATGATTCCCTCGATTAGGCGATCATTTATATGCGTTCATGCATCGATTCCGAGCTTAATTCATCCTTTAATTTGATAATTTAGGAAGAACAAGGGTTTGCCCCTTGTTCTCCAGCCGTAGAACACACACACACATTCACTATGTGTTTTGTGCTTTAATTTTTGATATTTATAATACAAGTTCTTTTTTTGGCAGCTTTGGTCCCTCAAGTTTGGTTTTGATTATGAATGAGATTACAACTCATTGTTTGGTTACTTGTATACATGTTTTTAACTAGGTTTATTTGTTCCTAGTCATTTTGTTTACATTTTAACTTTTACTGCTAATGATCTTTTACCCACTTTTTAATATTAACGTGGTTTGATCACCAAACCCGTTTTTAGGGTGTTACACTTTTTTTATATAAAAAACAATAACAAGTATATATGTTTTAGCAATCTGAACAAAACAATTTGATAAATTTAACAAGAATTAGCTATATTTATACTATATAATAAAAGAAACCATATGAGCGATGGTATTCTATAGAGTAATTTCTACGAGATTTTCCCGTCTAAAATATTATATTATTAAGTAATTAATATAAGGATTCCAATTATTCAAGATTTATATAAACCGTTTGGTTCAAGATTCCAAATATATATTAATAAGTTATTCAATAATTAATAATTAATAATATAAAAGCACCGAGAAAAATAAGTTTACGTACATTTATGATATACTAACTTTGTCATGCATAAAAGTTTAATAATGTGTTAACATTATCACACTTCTTTTTTTTTTCTACGTATCTTATATTAATTAAATAAATGATAAATTAATATTAAATCTTATCTTATTTTGACTTTCGAATAAAATGCTTCTATTTTTTTTCTAAAATGTTATCTTCAAATTTATATTGTTAATTTGTAATATTTTTAGATAAACAAATTACGTATCATGAAAACCAAACTTTGTATTAATATATTGTCGTTAGTTTTTTTATAATATATTTTTTTATTATTTAATATATAAGATTAGATTTATTCAACCCGGAGTTTAAAAAAATAACTTTTTTTAATAATTTACTGTATAGAATTACGTTTATTTAATCAGTGTATTAAACTGGGTTTTTAAAGATATAACTTTTTTTATTATTTGGTATACAAAATTAGATTTATTTAACCCGTACAAGAAAATGTTTTTTAGAGTATAACTTTTTTAGTATTTATTACACAAACTGTATTTTTCAACCCGTATAATACACAATGTCTCAAAAGATATAACTTTTTATTATTTGATATATGAAATTACATTTATTTATCCGGTACAATATACGAGTTTTTTAAATATAATTTTCTTTATTATTTGGTATATAAAATTACATTTATTAAACCCATACAATATACATGGTTTTAAAGATATGATTTTTAGTATTTAATTATATAAAATTATGTTTATTCAATCCATGTAATAAATGAGTTTTTTAAAAGATATATTATTTTAGTATTTAGTATATAAAATTACATTTGGTTATCCCATGTAATTCACGGGGTTTTAACCTAGTCATGATATAAATAATTTTATCATATGATAACACACTATTTATAGTCCAATCTCAGATTTATATCTAAACATTTTATATAACTCGTTGATGTCTATATTTTATATCAAGTTGATTATCGTAACATTGTCTTTCATTGTCATTTTAATCAAGTCAGATATTTAACCTCATCAACAAAAACATAAATTTCTAAACTGATAGATTGCCTAAACTTAAGACTTTATGAAAAGTATGAATTCTTAGAAAACTAAACATATTATAAGCCCTTAAAATATTAGGATGCTTAATTCCTAGCGTTAAAAGCTTTATTCTAAATATCATATGAGTTCTTAATTTGCATATTAAATGGCATCATAGTTTTAAAAAGATGAAATTGTAATTATGGGGGAGATAATACAAAATACCAAAATTGACGTGCATACTAAAAAATATAACATAAAATGTTATATGATTCCTACTTTCACTTGGGATATAATACACACCCATTTTACTTGTATCACCATTACTCAACAATTCCCTTTACTTGAACATCATGCCACTATCCACCATCTGCCGCTGTAATACTAATATCGTTCAGTGAACATCCTGCATAAGTAACTGTGAAGAAGTTTCCAACAGGAAACTCCTTTTCCATAAAAAAACGATGGCTTCTTGGGTTGCATCAATTTACCCTCGCTCTCCATCATCTGAGCTACAGATGACATCTTGGGCCTATCTCCTGCCTTTTGTTGAACACATAACAACCCAACATTGATTAATCTTATAGCTTCAGGAGGATGGCAAGATTCAGCGGATGACTTCCGTTGATCTGCCTTCGGTATAGGGACTCCATACGTTAATGCAATGTAGATCATATAAGTTATTATGTCGTACTTCAAGTACATGACTCTTTGTAAAAAGAAGGTGTAGTTTGTGAGTAGTAAACATATTAGTGTTATAAACTTAATTTATTCTATGTTATGTATTTGTATTCGAATTGTATAAGTTATGTACAAGTATCAATATGTTATTATCGAACGGTTGTGTGGTTATTCGTTGGTGCCGTTTCAAACGGTTGGATTTCCCTCCAAAAGCTAACCGCCATCAACCGTCACTATATATATATTGGCCCGCAATTATGTCCGGTACCAAGACATTATCATTAGATCTTGTCCTCTCAAATTTTCTACATTTTTCTTGATCATCATGAATCCTAAGTCATCAACCATTTCCGCTGCAAATGCCTGTGATACTCAACAATGTGGTATCAGAGCCACTTTCGAAAGAGAAGAGAATCCTGCAACGACATCAACAACTCTGCCATGTATGCATTGCTCGAGCGAGAAGAAGGAAAGACGATGGTCGCAGAGGAAGTGTTATTATTTCAATCAACCGGGACATCAGATTGCATCTTGCAAGGCTAAAGAAGATGATGAAGCCACACATCTTATTCGCTTAGTGATTAACACATGAACACAATCACAGAAAGAAGATGATGATGACAGTCAGAATGATCGGAGAACGGAATACATGGTGACCGGAACAGACGGGGGTTTCTGGTCTAAAATATGGTATGTTAGTAAATCATTCAAACGACACTATTCTGGAAACATAGGCATGTTCAAACGAATTAAAAAAACTGTATGATGTTGAAACAAGAACCGGCGAATGTAATTTTTATTTTATCAAAGGAATAGGAGTCGTTGAAATGATTACAGGATCTGAAAAAATCCGAATTCAAAGTGTGTTTTATACACCAGATATAGATAGAAATGTTCTGAGTTTTGATCAATTGATCACACAAGGCTATACCGTCAAGTTTTCTGGTGATCAATGCAAAATCTATCCAACATCAGTATTCCGGTAATCAATAGAAAGGATGATATTTCTTGTTACACTAGAGAAGAGAAATCGGTAACAAAGAAAAAGAAGTGATGTTAAGTTCTGAAACCGAGTATGAAAAATTCAAGAATGAATACTTGAATCAATACTTCGAGAGTTTGAACATATCAACGGAAGAGCCCGATTGGAATGTAATGATATTGCAGGCAATGTCATTTAAAGAATTCCAAGACTGTAAGGCTCTTCTAGATATGTTGGATGATGATGGTTATATCGGAAAATATAAGTTCTTTATAGAGAAGAAGTTCGAAGAGATGATAGATTGGTTTCTAAAGGTTAAATTAGAAATCAATACTAGGTCGTTGCCTGCATATGCCAAAAACAACAGAAAAGTAAGTCTTTTAGATTTATATTTAGCAGTAAAAAGAGAGGGTGGTCACCGGCGAGTGACTAATAATCACATGTGGGCGGTGATATCAAAAGATATGGGTCTTGATTACAATGATGGAGAATTGATGAGACTTATGTACGCAATGTACCTGGACGTACTAGTTTACTACTACAAGATCAAATCCACTCAACAAATAGTAGCCGAAAAGGAAATCAATGAAGATGTCGGAGATAAGAGATGAACCAGAAGTATGGAGATGGACGAAGACACAAGCGTGCAGTCGAGTGCAGAACGAGGAGGAGTAGCAGACGAGCATTGTGATTTTTTTGCTGGGAATGACTGGTATGGATTAAAGCGGCTAAAACAAAGATAGAAATTCGATTTCAAAAGAGCTGAGAAGGAGGTGAACGAGGCTAACGAAAACGTGCTAAAACACTCTCGGAAAGGAAATTAAGTTTATGGGGAGTGAATATTAGTGTTATAAACTTAATTTATTCTATGTTATGTATTTGTATTCGAATTGTATAAGTTATGTACAAATATCAGTATGTTATTATCGAATGGTTGTGTGGTTATTTGTTGGTGCCGTTTCAAACGGTTGGATTTCCCTCCAAAAGCCAACCGCCATCAACCGTCACTGTATATATATTTTGGCCGGCAATTATGTCCGATACCAAGACATTACCATTAGATCTTGTCCTCTCAAATTTTCCACATTTTTCTTGATCATCATGAATCCTAAGTCATCAACCATTTCCGCTGCAAATGTCTGTGATACTCAACAAAACATACATGTCCAACAAGATTATTGTCGTTTTCAGGATCGATAAATCCTCTATTTCGCTTCCCACTCAGAACCTCCAGTATCAAGACGCCAAAGCTAAATACATTTGACTTTATAGTGAAAAGACCATCTATCTAGTGCATCCTCGGGAACTGCTGCAAGCACCCAACAAAATGATTTTTATAGGATTCCAATTTTTGTAAGATAATAAAAAGAATTGAGTAGTTGATTTATCATCCATGTCTTACTATGTGCCAACAACTCTCTGTGTTGCATGGGTTTCATTTCCTCCAAAACTTCTAGCTAAACCGAAGTCTGATATCTTAGGGTTCATATCCTGATCTAGTTAAATGTTGCTAGCTGTAAGATCTCTATGGATGATTCTTAATCGTGAATCGTGGTGTAGGTAAACTAGTCCTCGAGCGATTCCTTTGATAATGTTTACGCGCTTGGTCCAGTCAAGAAGCAGTCTTTGAGCTTTGTCTGGCCAACATGTTGGTTTGGTAAGTTTTAGTTTTTGCTATAAAAAGTTCCTAAATTTTAAATGTATAATACTGTAAATTTTGTAATTTGTATATATGATTCCTACCAAAAATAAACGAGTCCAAGCTTTTATTTGGCATGTGTTTATATATCAACAACTTCTCATCTCCATGTATGCAACAACCAAGTAGCTTCACTAGATTCTGGTGTTGAGGTTCTGAAATGCAGATGACCTCGTTCTTGAACTCATCAAGTCCTTGACTTGAAAACCTGGATAGACGTTTAACTGTAATATGTTTCCCATCTTCTAAAATACCTCGGAGATTAACCAATTGCAATGTGAAAAACTATACAAACCGAAAAGTTGGCCTCCCTGCCTAAGTTTTCTTTTCTTTTTTTTTTTCTTTTTTTTCTTTTTTGTAAGGGCCATCAGATTACTTTTCTTATTATGCATAAGAATTTCTACTTAAGATGATTCCAATGCAATTTCAGTGTTATGGAACCTTCATATTGATTCTTGTACAGAAATTACCTTATAAACAAACAGCTCCAAATCCACCCTCTCCAAGTTCATTGTCAGATAATAAATTGGCAGTCGCATTAGCAATAGTAGAGAAGCTATATAATGGTTGCTCCATTTCTTCTTCGAGGCTAGTAGAGGCATTTAAGATTTTACCTACACTTACAAAAACGCACACAAGCTTCACACATGGATAATCTGTTTACTGGTGAATTTATGAAAATTCTTACCTTCCCTGGTTGTTTTGGGATGATTCCTTTTCCAACGTGCATAACACAACCATGTGGAGATGAAGCCTATGAGAACCCCGGGAATGATTATAAGTAAGATGATTTATGTTTGCCCCTCCCTGCTTCTCGTTGGAAAGTGATAGAGATTCTGTGCAATATTAACATGGCAACTAAGTGAATTTGCAAGCATGGAAATAACACAAATAAAGAAGTCACCTTTACATCGTTAGTAGAGGGTCATGTTACATATTATTACCCAACTCAGATGAAGCCATCCTTACATAAATATCCGGACCCGCACTGCCTTCGCGCATCGCTCGCATGTCAACAAGGTCATTGAACCAGAGCATGCAGCCCCTTTGTCTAACACCGGGGTCTGGATTTGCATAAGCCATACAAGAACAATTTTTTAAGCATTTTGTTCGACATTCTTCCAGAGTCATGCTCATATTAAACCAGGTATTTTCTGTGTCTGGCAATTTTACATTATAGTATATCATAAAATCTTCTAATCCTTTTTTGCATTCCAATGGTGTTCGCCTAAAATAACCAGCTGACAAGTCAGCTATGTCCCAACCCGTTTGATTTTTAGGTACCAACCTTTCCTTATCCAAGCAAGTACATGACGGTTGGGTCATATTAATGCTGCAGATTCCGTACGCATTACAAATGTTGTATGTATCATAGGTATCTTTAGGGTGTGACTCCACAAGCACCCATCCTCTAGCATCTTCGGCCCATGCCCAGGCTTGCAGATGCCCGGAAGAATCAAGGTGACCCTTGATATGTTAGGAGTGTCTTTAAAATTATAGAGGTCAGACACCTCGTGTTCGTTAATAGTTACATGGTACGTACGGGTTGTATTGGGAAATTGAGAATTCCCAATACGCGGTTGATTTCTCCATGGTCGACTTTGGTGTATGACCAAGTCCCCTTGTTTTAGTTTAAATTCAGGATAACCGAGAGTGTTGATGGCCCACTTCAACTCACCTGAAGCTGCATCTTGACTACTCTTCCATGATGATAGATACCATTCTTTTCCCCATACATAATCTCTCCCTATCTTCATGCCAGGTAGAAGAGTATCGGTTGGGTAATTCAAACTCTGCCAGATTTCCGTTGTCGCAAAGCTTTGCAGTTGCGTTCCCTGAAATGGTTGTGTTAGGCGACCAAATCAGTCTGCTATTGTTGAAGATGCCGAGAACTCCTCCATCTGCGATCTTTAACTCAATGGTGATGCACCCGGGAGTGGACGGTCTCTGTTTGCAACCCAAACCATCGCTCTAACAGAGATTCTCTTGTACCAAAGACCAAGATATGTGTACTTAGAGTTACCAGGTTGAAAAAATTCCAGTTCAAAAATTCCGGTTGGAGAGACCAATGTATCTCCGTATGTCAGAAACCTTGAATCTGAAATCTTGTCGAGTTGAGCAGCGTAACATATATGAAAATAGAGTAAGGCAAACTGCTCCCTCCATTTAGATCCTGCTTTATTTTCACCAAATAATGATTTAGCATATTGTATCTTGACTTCTTGAGTGATATTTAAATAACCATTAAGAAAAAAAATACAATTAGATCCAATGGCCTATCATTTAAAGATCATAGTTCCAGGTATGTTTTCAAGTGGACAAAGTGGGTTCCAAAAAAGATTAATATATTCATGTGGCGGGCGGTCCGAAATTGCATTCCATTGCTTTTGGCTTAGCAGAAGAGGCAAATAGAGACAAATATTATTCTTTGACTGCAGTAAGATTTTTTGGGGATAGTGCGGGCAACTTTTGGAGCGTTTTTGGAGACGTGGAGGTTCGAGATTAAAGAAACGAAGGACTTGGGTTTGAATTCTATCGTTTTATTTTTTTGTAAACCATTGTTCTTGCGATTTATATTTACTTGCAGCCGTGTTTGCTACATGCTTGTATAAGTTTTATGCTTTAAACATGATTACTAGCTAAACATTTATGCTACCTAGGTCGTAATGATGATTACTTTATAACTTGTGGGTTCATTATACAAGTTTGGCTTAATGTTTTGTTAAAAATTCTTGAGTTGTTGATGATGATAATGCGTATAAAATACTTTTAGTAATCGGTTTGCATGATTGTTACTTTGCGTGTTTTATCCAGTTTGTTACTTTGGTAATTTCTAATTTAGGGTTCCGTGTGATTTCCATACACTTTGTGTAGTGGTCTAAATCTAGAGGTTTCTTGTCTTAGATAACTCTATAAGCAACCTTGTGAGTCCTTGAAATTAGTGTTTTGCCACTTTTGAGACCGGGAGGAGATAGAGTGTTCGTTTGTCTAGTTCTAGGTTTTGGGTATAGGTGAGACTGAGAGGAGATCCTTGCTTATTTGCCTTAGTTTTCCTAGTAAACTTGAGTTATTATCAACAACCTTGGATTACCCCTTATACTTTAGGGTGTGTTGTGATTAGCGAGACCGGGAGGTGAGCGAGTCATTTGGATACTTTAGCATTTCATAGTGAGGTGAGACCAGGAGGTGATCCAAACTAGTAGTCGGTGATATACACGTCCATCTTAGGATCTTCTGAGAGTTGTTAGTAAGACTGGGAGGTGATTTAACAATCTTTAGGGTTTTCTTGAGTTAGTCATATTTTCTAGGCACCGGTAGTCATTCCATTGTCCAATCCCGAGAGTTGTAGATTGCAAGTATGATTCTAGACCTAAGTAGTTGTTTCCTCATAGCATCAGAATTTCTCTGTAAGTGTCCTGAATTTTCTACTTTGTTCTTGTCCGCATTGATTTGTTTGCTTTAATTAATTTTTAGTTAAAAAAACATTTTTCTCAAAACAAAAGCAAATTTTTAGGCTAGGGGTCGATTGAGGTCTAGTATCAAAAGTCGCTAGATTGTGTCCATGGTACGATAGCTTGGACTTACTTTTCTTACTACTTACGACCGGTATACTTGCCGGTAGTTTGTGGTTTACGGGTTTTTTCCAATTTTAAAACTTGTTGAATTTAATTAAGACATATTTCACACATCACACGCCTAAAGTTAATTAGTTGAAATTTTTAGTTATTTCCATCACAATAAATTGAATGTTGTTGTGAAATTAGCCTAATAACACAATAATACATGAAGAACAATAGAGAGATATAGATCAAATATTCATTAATTGAGATCATTATACAATGAGATACAATATACTTTATATAAGAGAGGGAAACTTGGGGAACAAGATAATCTATATATGGAGTTGATAACCATAATATATATATATATATATATATATATATATATATATATATATATAACACTCCCCTTAGTTATCAACCTAATACATTTGGGGATGTTTCCTTGTTAAAAACATTGCTAGGAAAACCTAATGGGATAAAACCATAATAGTGCAGTGCGTATTGTCTTCTCCTGATACTTTTGGATCAGTTATGTTGCCTTACTAAAAACGTTACTAAGAAAACCCAGTGGGATAAAATTTAGTAAATGGAAAAGAGTGCAACTTGTATGATTCTTCCCCTCATTTGAATATGCAGCCTTAAAGTAACGCGCACCAATCTTCCTTGAAAGTTTCTTGAAGCTTTTATAGCCAATGAAATGTGGCTTAATCCCTTGAAGTACAATCCTTTATGTTGAGCAATATTGTATGATCTTCATAATAGACTTTTAGTACCTCCTTTTGAAATTAGATACCATATATCCACGACTGTGTTGTTTTACATTCTCAACATCTACAAGACTAGCCAATTTATTCCTTATATATGTACTGGTGCACAAGAATTACATCCTATGATATTTCATATTACCTATATATAACAATCATAATGTTTACGAGAACTTACTTTATTTGACTTAAAATATCTAAAATAAAGTGAACAGAAGGTTTCTTGGGTTTAAAAAAATAATAATTTTCAAATAATGGTTAGTTGCACACGACAGTGGAAAAAGGGAAAAAGATTAGGTGGTCAAATCGAAGACATCTTAGCTGGAGGCTAGCGCGCCCAACCACCCGGGCTAGGTGATTTTTATTTTTGAAAACTAGTAGTTTTCTCAGTTCGGTTAAAAACCGTAAAATTGTCTAAACCACCGTTCGTTTTATATTCTAACTTTCGGCCTGTTTGTTTAAAAACTTTGAAACTATAACGAGTAGTTTATACCAAAAACCAGTCATATAAAACAAAACCGGATCGTAAGATTTATATATATTTTATTTTCTTCAATATGTCATATTGAGTATATTTAATCATGTATATTTTAACTAACTAAAATAAAATCAAGTTAACTCTAATGAAAATAAACTGTGATAACTTCTTAACTCTTAGTCTTATATTAGCCGGCCCAATGACAATTGTTTCCAAGCGTACTTCCCCATGTAATTTATAAATCTAATGTGGCCAATGGTTCCTTTTGTGCTATTAAAGTTATGTTAACGGTTAATTATGTAATCCTTGTTCTTGTCCAGTAAAATTTTATAATAGTGTTAACAATTAATGTTAACTTTAATCTTGTGTCTATGCTTTCAAGATCTTTCTATCAAGTTTTATATTTTGTTTATTCTCATATAGAAAACTTTGAAATGGAAAAGGAATATGTATATTTTCTTTTATTTTTTTTATTTTCATGTGTATTTTATATAAAGGCCAAACAAAACAAAGTACAAACTATGAAACCAAATCGTAATTAATGGTTCAGTTTGGGTTGATTTTAAAACTCAATTGTTTTTTGTTTGTTTTTATTATAATAAAAACCATTACTAATAATTTGGTTTACGGTTTAATCAACAACCACACCCTACTAAAAATGAAGCAAAATGTATGTATAGCTTATGTACAGATGTCAAATTTTAATGAAATTCCTACTATTCATTTCAAGATTTTTAATAATATTTCATTTATTATTTAAAATTATATTTCTCCAATAATTTTTGTTTGTCAAGTTTTTTAGAAATTCAACTATTTTTCTTAATATTATTTTTGGAAACGGTGTAATATTTAAAAGAAAGTATTTTTTGGTTTGGTAAATAACTTTTGCGCGTGCTTCGATCAATAATTTGAGGGAATATAACTACGTACATCAACTACTACCCGACAACGATGAAAGATTGATGTAATTTGTTTATTTTATGTTTTTTTGTTATTCCTATTTTTATGAAAGCGTAGTCGTCTTCAAATATAAGTACATTTTTTATAGTAAACGTCTTTGGCAAGTGCTTGAATCAGTAACTTCGATGACGTATAATTATGCATGTAACCTACTCGGCGACTATGAAGACTAGATTTTAATTTTGTATTTTACGTACAGGATTTAAGATTTAAACGGAGTTGCATATAAAATAAAGTTTTTCTTTGTATCATAAACTACTTTAGTATGTGCTTAGATAGTATCTTGAAGAGAATTCAATTACATACTTCTACTACCCGATGACGATGAAAACTGGTACTCATATTATTTTATTTTATTTTTTGTATTTTCGTAGTTTTACTAACCATCTAACAATTAAGACAAAGTATTTACCTTTTTGGTATGTGTTTATTAATTATTAATATATAAATGTCTCCTATTTCATAATTTCAACTTTTTCAAATTATCGCTCTTTATTTGTTTTTTAATGTTAGTTTCTTTCTGAGCAAAAATTAATCGTAAATCGAAAAATAAGTTGCCGGTGAAATGGACCAGTACGCTTTATGTCACTTGCTGAAATTTCTTTAGCCCACTGCGGTATGGCTACTCACTTTATTGGCCCAATACATATCTCGGTTACAATAGCTATGAAAATAACAATATTGATCCCATATTCTTCTAAAGGATCTGGCGACAATTTTTCTGCATAATATTCAGGCGTATGAACTTTTGGTCTCCATTGTGTTAATACTTGGTTCTGGCGAATTAGCAATCATCTTTAGCTTTTTCATTTGATCAGTTTAGCTTTAAATTTTTACATTATAATAATCTAAACTGAAACCCGGGGTCTAATAATAAATTAATAATCCATTTGACAATATCACCAATTTCACTCCTATATTTAACTTCCCTTGCTAAGGGCGGTTCGACTCTATCGAAATATACCTTCGTTTGTATTGAGATTAGTATTCAGATTAGGGTTTCTTTGGGTATAAACGAATGAATGATGTTCGTATATTCGAATTAGTGAGTCATATCTTGATACATACATACATATATATACATGACGGTTGGATGCATAACCGCCACTACATATAATAAAACTAAACTACATAAACTATACAAATAAATACATTATACTATCTAATATATCTAGCTTATATTCATTCTAATATTCCCTCCCGTAAGCTAGATGGCACCAAGATGCAGGAGCCCTTTGAGACGGAGAAAGTCTTTAGGTTGCAGCGCTTTTGTTAGTATATCTGCAGCTTGTTCTTTTGTCGTACAGAACCTGACTTCAACTTCATCTTCTTTAACAAGATCACGAATGAAATGATACTTCACTCTAATATGTTTGCTTTTCCCATGATAAACAGGATCTTTAGCCAGACAAATTGTGGATTTGTTATCACAGAAGATTACCGGTGGGCAATCCATATTCATTTTAAGTTCATTGAGTATTCCCTTTATCTAGAGTGCTTGACATCCAGCCATGGACAGTGCAATGTATTCGGCTTCGGTTGAAGATAAGGCAACGACCTTTTGCTTTTTTGATTGCCATGCTATTGCTCCTGATCCTAAATGAAAAACATATCCCGAAGTGCTTTTACTATCATCCACATTTCCAGCATAATCACTGTCACTAAATCCAACTAATTTCCCTTCACTTCCCTTTGAGTAGATGATTCCATGGTTTATTGTCCCTTTTATATATCTTAAGATTCGTTTTCTTGCTTCCCAGTGACTTTTCTTTGGTTTCTCCATAAACCGGCTTATCTTGCTAACGGCAAACATTATATCAGGCCGAGTATTCGTCAAGTACATGAGACATCCCACTAGACTTCTATATAAATTTTCATCCACCTCATCTCCAAGGTCATTCTTTGATAATTGTTCACCATATTCCATAGGTGTGGAGATTATTGTTACATCTTTCTATATTGATTTTTTAAGCAAACCTTTAGCATATTTCTGCTGAGATAGAGTAATATTTCCATCTTCATACTTGACCTCCATGCCCAAGAAATAGTGTAGAATTCCCAGGTCAGTCATCTCGAATTCCTTCTTCATCGAATCCTTGAGTTGATCTATCATGTTCAGAGAATCACTGGCGATTATAAGGTCATCAACAGACAGATAGATCACCATCTTAGAGGTTTGTGCATTCTTGATAAATAGAGTATGTTCATATACACACTTCTTGAACCCATTTGAGCCGAAAATTCATCTATCTTGTTGTACCATGCCCTTGGGGCTTGTTTAAGACCATATTGGGCTTTCTTGAGATGGCACACCTTTCGTTCTTCCCCCATTTTAATATATCTTTCCGGTTGTTCAATATATACCTATTCACTTATATCTCCATTTAAGAATGATGTTTTAACATCCATTTGATGTAGATTCCAGCCATTTCGTGCCGCCAAAGCCAGTATCAGTCTAACTGTATCAAATCGTACAACAGGTGCAAATACATCTTGGTAATCCACTCCATACTTTTGATTGTAGCCTTTAACCACTAATCTCGCTTTATACTTATCCACATTTCCATGCTCGTCATATTTAGTTTTATATATCCATTTACTCCAATGGGTTTTTGATCTTTTGGAGGATCAACTAATTCCCATGTATCGTTTCTTCTAATTGACTCCATTTCCATGTCCATTGCTTCTCTCCACTTAGTTTCCTTATGGGCTTCTCTGTACGTGGTTCGGTCTGCATCGGCATATAATACGAAATTTGCTGCATCTTCAGTTGAATGTTGATTACCATATAAGTCATCTACTTGTTCCTGTGCGAGAGGTTCCGAATCTGCATATACATCCGCGAGACTTCTAGTTCTTAACTCAGCATTTTCCGATGATGATGACGAGTCTTCTTCTTTATGATTTTGATTCGGTCCTATTGTTTCCTCGTTATCCGATTCATTATTGCCTTGATCATTATTTTGGAATGCAGAGTTATCTCCTTGCCTTATCCTGATTTGTAACATTTGCATCCGGAAAGTTCAGTTGAATATTTGCATCTTTTACATGTCTTTTAGTTCCTTCCCAGTCCTGGCTTTCATCAAAGATTACGTCTCTACTGATGATGGTCTTGTTGGTTATTGGATTATATAATTTATAAGCTTTACTGGTTTCACTGTAGCCTATCACGATTACTTTCTTTGTTTTATCATCCAACTTTCCTCGATTTTGCTTAGGAACATGAGAATATGCCACACATCCGAAGATTCTCAAATGAGCAACATTTGGTTTCCTTCCACTCCATGCTTCTTGAGGAGTCATGTTTTGTACTCCTTTAGTAGTTGCTCGATTAAGAAGATAGGTTGAACATGATACCGCTTCAGCCCAGTAGATATTTGACAGGTTTTTCATTTTCATTATGCTTCGACTAAGTTCGAAGAGGGTGCTATTTTTCCGTTCTCTACTCCGTTTTGCTGGGTGTGTAGCTCGTAGTAAGTTGGTGATGAATTCCATTATCTTTAAGGAAGTTTTGAAACTCATGACCACAATATTCTCCTCCTCTATCCGTGCGTATGGGCTTTATCTTAACATCAGCTTGATTCACTACTAATCTTTTGAAGTTCTTAAACTTTGTTGAAGCCTCGGATTTTAGTTTCAAGAAATACACCCATGTTTTCCTTGAGAAATCGTCTATAAAGGTGATGAAGTATTTAAATCCACCTATGGATTTGGTTCTCATCGGTCCACATATATCAGAATGTACTAATTGCAATGGCTTGGCAGCATGCCATGTTGCTTGTTTAGGAAATGCTTTTCGAGCATGTTTTCCAAACAAGCATCCTTCACATACACTCTGTGATGATTTGGAAGCCGTCTTAGGTAAACCTATTACAACTTCTTTTTCTCCCATGTTGTACAAGGTCTCGAAGTTTATGTGACCGTATCGTCTATGCCACAATATCTAGGTGTCTTGGGTCATTACATTGCAGACTCTTGGAGTAACATCATAGTTTAAGTTTAATGGAAACATTTTGTTTCCTGTCATCCTAACTGTTCCCATGTGCTTTCCCGTTGGATCTTTGATAACACACTCATGATTATGAAAGTTCACTTCATATCCTTTTTGCACTAGTTGTCCCACACTTAATAAGTTATGTTTTAGGCCTTCACATAGAAAACATTCGGTACTCTTTTCTCTACTCCTCTAACCTTGATGGCTACATCACCACTTCCTAATACGCTGAGCCTCTTGTTGTCTCCGATTCTTACTTCCTTCTTTTCTGATTCATTTAGTGTAATGAACAAACTCTTGTTCACGGTCATATGATTGCTACATCCACTATCTAAATACCAGCAATCCTCTTTCGTTATCTCTTCTACGTTAAAGATCATAAATAGGGTTTCATCATTCCTATCTTTCGTCTCATCTTCATGTAACAGAGCATTGTTGCTCTTATCATTTTCGTCTCCCTTTTGACAAAAACGTGTCGTGTGCCCCAGTTTTTGACAATTATAACAGCGAATTTGTCCGCTAAACCTTCCTCTTCCCCTGCCTCTTCGTTTTCCATTGAAATCTGATCTGAGAAATCTTGATCGATTCTGATTTTGGCTTTGTATTTGAAATGCTTGTTCGACGGGTACATCATCATATTGTTTCAACCTTAATTCATGAGATTGTAAAATCCTAAGTAACTCTTCTTTCAACATGACTGTTATGTCTTTCGACTCTTCTATGGCTACTACAACCGATTCATATTTCCTTGTTAAACTACGAAGAATCTTTTCAACTATTCGTTGTTCTGTAATGTTTTCTTCATTTAATCGTAATTGATTCACTATAACTGTAGTTCTATTGATATATTCTTCTATAGTTTCACTATCTTTCATTCGTAATGCATCAAACTCACATCTTAGGGTTTGTAATTTTACTGTTTTGGATGTTTTGCTTGTTGCGATTCGTGTTCTCCTCTGTATGCCTTGTGAAGGATGTCCCACACTTCTTTGGATGTTTTGCTTGTTGCGCTTCGTTCAAACACAGTTTCATTCACTGCCTGAAATATTATATGAAGCGCTTTCTTGTCCTTCTTCACTTTCTCCCTGTGACCATTTTGATCATTTTCTGAAGCCCCGGCCGCCAGTTGATTGTATCCTTCTTCTACACTGGTCCACAGATCTTGTGATTCTAACAATGATAGTAATTTTGCCCCAACAGTTTTGGGATCTGAGTTTGGATTCCGCCATTTGATGTTGTCATTTGAACGAGAAAAATTTGATGGGAATTGTAGCGATTACGATGTCAGTGAGTGCGGATCGTTGTGGCTCTGGTACCACTTTATTGAGATTAGTATTCAGATTAGGGTTTCTTTGGGCATAAACGAATGAATGATGTTCGTATATTCGAATTGGTGAGTCATATCTTGATACATACATAAATATACATGACGGTTGGATGCATAACCGCTACTACATATAATAAAACTAAACTACATAAACTATAAAAATAAATACATTATACTAATTAATATATCTAGCTTATATTCATTCTAATAGTCTGCCTTAATAAACAACATTCGAGTGATTCGTTTTCTAAGAAGAATGTTGTTAATTGTTTTGAAGTAACATAAATGAAAGTTACGGGCAGTAGGAATTGCTTTCGGCTAAAGTGGGATTGCTCTTGACAACCAAAGTGAAAGTTGTTGGATTTAATTGTGGAGGCAAGATTGGTATGGACAGGATCCTATTCATTATTTGTTGGGAAAATAAGTCTCTATTACAATTATACAAGTTTGCATTTGTAATATCTTATCACGAGAGCAGAGAGCAATAATATTATATCTTGGTTGGAGCTCGTGGACATAAGTCAGCTTAGGCGAAACCACATAAATCCTTGTGTTTTTTTTTTGTGTGTTTGTGTGTGTGTGTTTTTGCAAGCCATTCTTAACAAGTTGTTTCAGAGCTCTCATGCTCATGAATATTATTCAGTCTTTCCAAATTCTCCAAGGTTCAGTGTTCGTTTGTTACACACGCGAATATCATATCGACGACATTAGGTTTTCGAAGGCAGGTTCTAAGTCGTGACCCAGTTTTCCATTCAAGTTCAAATTGCCAGCAGGAATCAAACTTTGTATCGTCGGGATTGAACAACAACACATCAATGTTTTCGATCCGTTATCGAGCGTTCACTTGGGAGAAGCAATCAACAGAGAATTCGCATGTCAATTATTTTACCCCATAATACGTTAGGTTTTTTCACCAGCAGTCGTAGCCACTTAACATTGATCTATCGTTGACTTCAAGATAGTCAGAAACCCTAGTTGCCGATTTGTCTTAGCCACCGCAAGGGTTTGTCGTCGAGAACAGCCAGAGTATTTTCGGGGAATTTATCCGATGTTTTGGTTGATTATCATTGAGATCTGTGTTGAGTTAGGGTTTTCTTTTCGAGACTAGTTTTGACCAAGTTAGTGAGTTTGTTTTCATGTATTGTTATTTTGAAGAACATCCGTGGTTTTGCAGTTTAGCAGTTCAATTATGAACATATTTAAGTAGAACAACCATTAAGTTCAGGCCTGAGCCATTGTTATGTATGTTCACTATTTTCAATCTTATTTTTATTCTGAAGATGGAAAAAGACGTGAAGGTTCAGATTGAAAAGTTCAATCTACGGATTTTAGTTGGTGTAAGATGTAGATTGATACATTACTAGTTTAGAAAGATTTGGATATTATGTTATTAGGGGTTACAACAGAAAAAATGGAACTAGCAAATTGGGAAACAAAAGACAGTAAAGCCAAGGCAGGCTTTACATCTAGCATCATATAAGAAACCACAACTAGTGATATGATATTAGCCATATCTAATATGCTCTAGAATCTTTGAGCAGCTAGTAAGGTCTTTCTGATTCACGGGTTGGTAAATACTAGTATGATAGAAGACAGTTCAGCACTAACATGGCACATCAACAAGTTGAATTCGGTTTTTGCTACTCTTGTGCTAGTGGACATCAGATTGGAAGATAAAGTTCAAGCATTACTTTAATTATCTTCTTTTCTAGATAGTTGGGTCGGAACTGTTACAGCAATTCTGTTGAAATATGATTCAAACTCCATTTGACATGACTTGCACGTGGTGTTATATTTGGTCATCAGAAGTTCAAGTCTTGTTTACCAGTTCTTTTGTTTACGTTATTAATTAACTGAATAAGTTTGTGAGATCCACAATTGTAGGTTTTCAGTTTTATACCGTTGTAATGTTGCTTATAAAATGCAGCCTCTGTGCTTATTTTCTGTATTCACTTTTGCATAATAAAAAGCCTTGAGTATTGATCAAAGTGAGCATTTTTTGTTGCACAATTTTATAAGTTTTGATATCAACAGTGGTATGAGAGCTTGAGTGTAATCCATTCCTCCATTCCTTTCATTACTCACTCATTAAATGACCGATCAAACAAGTAATTTGTCCACTGCTCCTACACCGATTCCTGTCTTTAAGGAGAAGGGTATGAACATTGGAGCATACGTATGAAAACCATTTTAAAGTCTAGAGATCTTTGGGATCTGGTGGAGCAAGGAGTCAACAATGCTGAACCTGATGTGAACAAACTCAAGAACGCTAAGAAAAAAGATGCTCATGCCATGGCCATTATCCAACAGGCCGTTCATGATCATCTATTTTCTAGAATTGCAGCTGCTGAATCGTCCAAAGAAAGTTGGGATATACTAAAGATGGAGTATCAAGGAGATACCCAAGTGAAAGCTATAAAATTGCAAGGGTTAAGAAGTGAGTTTGAGAATCTCTCTATGAAAGACAATGAAACAGTAGGAGAATACTTCTCTAGAGTCATGGGAATGTGAGCCAGAAGAGAGCTTATGGGGAGATCATTTCTGACCAAATCATAGTTGAGAAGATACTTTGAAGTTTATCTCCGAAGTTTGATCACATTGTTCCATCTATTGAAGTATCCTTTGATTTGTCCAAACTCACTCCTGTGAGGTTGATGGGGTCCTTGCAATCACAAGAAGAAAGAATAAATAGTAGATCTAATGAGAAAACAGAAAAGTTTGAAGAACATGCCCTGCAGGTTATGCAAGAAAGAAATCAGTCATCAAATGCACATAGCAAAGGACGTGGAGGTTACAGAGGCCGAGGTAGAGGAAGATCATTTGATAGAAGTAAGGTAGCACAATGTTATACATGCAAAAAGTATGCTCATTTGTCTAAAGATTGTTGGTATAATGAGGAGGTACGAGTCAATCTAGCTGCAGAACCAGTGGAACAAGTAGAAAGCAATAATAACAGTGAGGATCAGCACTTGTTTATGGTATTTACACAAGAAGAGGACCAATATCTGCTTATGGCAGTTGTATCTGAACAAGAAGTCAACAATCTATGGTTTCTTGATTTAGGATGTTCCAGCCATATGACAGGTTCCAAGGTTAGTTTTGTTGAACTTGATGAAACATTCAAGATGAGTGTTCAATTAGGCAATAAAAAGACTCTTGCAGTTGAAGATAAGGGTGTTGTTCGAATTTATACTGGCCCAAACTCATACAAATTGCTTAATGATGTATATTATGCTCCAACCTTGGAGTATAACCTGTTAAGTGTGGGTCAGCTCATGAAAAAAGGTTATTCATTGCTATTTAAGGGCAATAGCTGCACCATTAAGAACCAAAGTACTGAATTGATGAAAATCCCTGTTGCTACTAATAATATGTTTGTTGTGGATGCTTCAAAGGTAGAATCCAGCACTCCCAACAAGTCATCACTTCTACAAGTATGGCACAAGAGATATGGACACTTAAACTGGGGAAGTTTAAAGCTGCTACATGAGAAAGCTATGGTTGTTGGTTTGCCTCAGATTAAAGGTACATGCATATGTGAAGGGTGTATTCTAGGCAAGCAGATCAGGCTACCCTTCAAATCTACTTCCTGAAGAGCTACAAAAACATTGGAACTGGTGCATGCTAACCTATGTGGTCCGATGCAGGTACCCAGTCTTTATTACTTTCTCTTGATAGATGATGTGTCTAGAATGTGTTAGGTATATTTTTTAGCAAAAAAATCTGATGCATTTGAAAGATTCAAAGTAATATAAAGCACTGGTTGAAAAGCAAATTGAGTGTAGCTTGAAAGTATTAAGAACTGATAGAGGTGGAGAATTTTGTAGCAATGAATTCAAGTCTTTTTTGTGAAGCAAATGGTATTAGAAGGGAACTGAGTGAACCTCATACACTACAACACAATGGTGTTGTGGAAAGCAAAAATAGGACTATCATGGGTATGGCCAGAAGTATGTTAAAAGAGAGAAGCTTGCCAAATCATTTCTGGGCAGAAGCTGTTGCCACAATAGTGTACACTATTAATAGAGCTTCAACCTCAGCTGTTCAAAATAAGACCCCTTATCAGGTATGGTTTAATGTGAAACCAAATGTCACTAATATGAAGATCTTTGGCTGTGTTGCATATGGTCATAAGTTTGCTCAGGGAAGGAGGAAGCTTGATGATAGATCAAACAAAATGGTCTTCATTGGGTATTCCTCCAATGGTACAGGATATAGACTCTATAATTCTACTACTAAGAAGATTGAAACCAGGAGTTTTAGTGACACAATGATTTTAGAAGACAATTCATGGGATTGGCAGAAGGTGCACAAGTCAGAAAAACAACTTTGTATGAACGAATGTACTCATATCCTTTTCCTGAGGAGCATGCTGAGAGTTCATTAGATGAAACCATCAATGATGCTGCACCTTCTACTTTGGGAGGAACAGTATCACCTAGTGTTACAACCCCTCAAGGCAGTACTCAGCAGCCTCACATCTACTGACAGTTCAAGTTCCAGTTCATCAGCTCCTCTGAGAGTTAGATCCATGGCTGATCTTTATGCTAATACTCAAGAAATTACTGAGGTTCCTTCAGACTATTTTAACTGCCAGTTTGCACTTGATATTGCAGATCCTATGAATTTTTCAGATGCAGCTAAGAAGAAAGAATGGCAGGAGGCCATGAAGACTGAAATAAATGTTATCACTAAAAATCAGACTTGGAGTCTGGTTGATCTTCCAAGTGGCAAAAATGTTGTGGGTTTGAAATGGCTTTATAAGACCAAAGTGGGTCCAGATAGAAAGATAATCAAACACAACGCCCGATTGGTAGGTAAGGGGTACTCTCAGAAATATGGTGTTGATTATGAAGAAACATTTGCTCCGGTGGCTAGATTTGAGACCATCAGAATTGTAATAGCAGTTGCAACATTAAAGGATGGTTACTACATCAAATAGATGTAAAGTCGGCATTTTTGAATGGTGACCTTGATGCAGAGATTTATGTTGAACAGCTAGAAGGTTTTGAGGTGAAGGGACAAGAAGACAAAGTTTATAGACTGCACAAAGCTCTCTATGGTTTAAAACAAGCGCCGAGATCATGGTATGCAAAAATAGATGGGTATTTCAGTGACAATGGTTATATTAAGAGTCTCAATGAACCTACTCTTTATGTTAAATACTGTTCAACTGATGTTATCTATGTCTGTTTATATGTGGATGACATCATTTTCACAAGTTCTAGTGAGGTTCTAATTGCAGAATTTAAAGCTGGAATGAAGCAGATGTTTGAACTGACTGATCTGGGTCTACTTCAATACTTTCTCGATTGGAGGTGAAGCAGTCTCATGATGGTGTTTTTATTTCACAAGAAAAATATGCTCAAAGTCTGTTGATCAAGTTTGGTATGAATAACTGTAAAAGTGAGGATGTTCCTATGAGTGCTTATGACAAGTATCAGGCTGATGATGGTGAAGACAAGGTTGATGAAACAAATTATTGAAGCTTAGTTGGTGGCTTAATTTATCTAACTCACACACGGCCAGACTTAGCTTATGCAGTGGGAGTTTTATCTAGGTTCATGCAGTCACCATCAAAAATTCATGCAGGTGCAGCTAGGAAGATTCTAAGATATGTTGCTTCTACATCTGAGTATGGTATTTGGTACAAAAAGGATAATCAAATCAAGCTTGTTGGATATTCAGACAGTGATTGGGCTGCATGTGTAGATGACAGGAAAAGTGTTGGTGCCTACGTGTTTGTTATTGGTAATGGAGCAGTATCTTGGAGCTCAAAGAATCAAAATACAGTTGCTCTTTCTAGTACTGAAGCTGAGTATATCTCAGCAACTAGTGCAACTTGTCAAGGTATTTGGATCAGAAGAGTTTTACAGGATTTAGGGCACTTTCAAAGCAATGCAACAGTAATTTGGTGTGATAGTCAGTCAGCAATCAACTTATCAAGGAATCCAGTGCAACATGACAAAGCAAAGCATATAGAGTTGAAGTATCATTTCATTAGAGACATGGTCAGGCAAGCGAAGGTGATTCTTCAGTTCTGCAGTACAAGGGATCAAGTAGCTGATTGTTTAACCAAGGCTTTACCAAAAGAAAAGTTTGTGTTCTTTCGTCGTCAGTTGGGAGTGCAGAAGTTTGAATCAAGGGGGTGTTGAAATATGATTCAAACTCCATTTGACATGACTTGCACGTGGTGTTATATTTGGTCATCAGAAGTTTAAGGCTTGTTTACCAGTTCTTTTGTTTACGTTATTAATTAACTGTATAAGTTTGTGAGATCCACAATTGTAGTTTTTCAGTTTTATACCGTTGTAATGCTGCTTATAAAATGCAGCCTCTGTGCTTATTTTCTGTATTCACTTTTGCATAACAAAAAGCCTTGAGTATTGATCAAAGTGAGCATTTGTAGTTGCACAATTTTATAAGTTTTGATATCAACAAATTCAAGTTCAATAGGTTCCAACGATTTTACTTTAGAGGGAATTCGTGATGGTATTCTAAGCTAGAGCATTAGAAGAAAAATTATTTGGGTTAATCATCGAGTGAAGCACTGAACATTGGCAAGTGAAGAAAGAATAACATGGGTAGATGAGTAGGAACAAAAAGAGGAGTCAGTCTCGGACCCAGGATGATCTAATCTGTTGGAAATGCAAAGAAGTTGGACATTATAAGAATCAATGTTCAAATAAGAAGAGAGAAATTAACTTTGCAACAGACCACTTAGTAGATTATGAAGCTTTAATTTGTAGCGTGGAGAGCAATATGGATTTGGGTGCTTCATTTCACACTACACATAGTAGTGAAGCCTTGCAGAATCTGAAAGAGGGTGATTTTGCAGGAGATAGATCCACAGCAACAGGTTAAATTTAGGTTGAACGTGCTAGAAATTTTTTAAAGAAACTTGTCAAGGGTTAGTAGGAGCATTTGGCTATAGCCAGCCAAAGCTTTAGTAAGAGTTAGCAGACAGTGGGTTAAAAGAACGAAAGTTCCAGCGGTCAAAGTCACTCTAGAGGATTGCCTACTATATAGAGAGAGTGTTTGTTCTAAGTATATCTCAAGATCTATGGTTCGTGTCAGTATGAGTATGAGTATGAGTATGAGTCGGTAGAAATAGAGGACGAGTCAGAGGTGGGCACATCCATGATTGGTGTGTTGGAGCACGGGGGAGCTTAAACAGGCCTTCAAGTTAACTAATGAGAAAGCCGTGGCACTAGGAAGATTACGAGGGTACAAGTGTTCTCAGCGGGTGGTAGTTTGAAGATTATCAAGCCGCCAAGAAGAAGATTCTTGGGTTTAGTTGTGGGGTCTAGATTGGTTTGGGCAGGATTGAGCCGTTTTAATTAGTTTTAGCCTCTTAGCCATTTCTTAGGGGATAATCTAGAATCCCCAATACTCAATTATAAGTACATGTGCTAGTACTTGTTAACTCTTGTCACGAGAGCATATAGAGCAATCGGATATTATATCCTGGTTGCAGCCCATAAATGTAGGTCAACAATGTAAATCCTCGTCTTCATTATTTTTCTGTTGTTTGTTTTTGTGTGTGCGCTTACAATCCGATCCTAACAAAAGTTAGAAGTGACATTAGTCACATTACCAATAAAGACTATTATCTACTTTTCCATTAGAGTGGAATTTTCCAAGGCAACAAAACTGAAAGTTATGACTGACATTAGTCACATTTTCAGTATAGATTATCAGCTAATGAGTAATAGTTAGGATCATTAAAGTCCAATATATCATTGATTTATGCGTAGTTCTTGAAAGGGGAAGTGCATAGTTTCTGTGATTAGTTCATCTTAGTTTTGTGTTGATACATTGATCCGTACGTAGTGATCAAGATACTGAATTGACTTTCAAGGTTGGAAGGGTTGAGCAAGTGCTGTGTCTCCATCTATAAAAATGTGGAAGGTGCAGGTTTCTTCCAAGCAATTAAACAAGATTTTGGTTAAAATAAGATGCATAAATCTAAGGAATATACTCATTTGAATTACTTAATGATTTGATTCAAGAAAAGGTGTCAGTGAGGTAATCTATGATATTTTCCATTCTTACTTGTTGGATTCATGCATATGGAGAGACATTTTCTAAGCATTCAGGTCCACCATCTGAAAGGTTGTCCACCACTCTTGATGGCCATACAAAGGCTGTTAATGCTTTACACTGGTAAAAACTAATCATAAATCCACTGTCCTAATTATCATTCAGATGGTGCTTCAATTCTTTGACAATTTGTTTATACTTTATACATTCTAAGAAAATAAAATAAACTCATGAGCTTCGTCAAACTTTTATTCACGATCCTGGTTGAGCCAAAACTCGTCTTGAATGTATTATCACCGATTAACCAGCTTTTAGTTAAATTTTTCATTAGGGTAATCTTTAATCAGGTTAATTGGAAGTTTGGTAATTAATGGTTGTTCTGATGACTCCGAAGGCTAAATAGCATGGACTATTTGTGAACATAACAATATGAAATCGCTTGTGTTTATTTTTTAAAACATGCTTCCAAAGGTCAACATAAAAGATTTCGACCCTCCTGCTATCTTATAATGCCGAAAAACACTTCCTAATTTCCGGAGACAAGATTACTTCAATTCATCTCTTAGATGTACCATCAAACCCATCCAAGACCTGTCTGGTTTGTTTGAGGTTTCATACTCAATATCCAACCTCCAATTTCAACACAAGGCTTGACAAGAGATTAGAACGGCCTTTTGACGTAGGTGATTGTCACAATAACATGCATACTAATACATTCATGGTGGCATTAACAAAAGTAGGCAAAAGAGATGATGTTACATAATGATTAAAACACACAATTATTTTCATTGCCTTCAACTTGGTTCTTACCAATTTCTGGATGGATGAATGGAGGAGGAGACATGACACATTACTCGCCTACCATCTCTCTCCTTTTTTAGGTACCCTTTGTTTGTAGGGACCATCTTTAGTGACTTTGATATTGAGAGAAAACAATAGCCATCAAGGAGACAATTTGGAAAATTATAGAACTTAACATGTGGCCCCTATGTCTTTCGAAAATGTTTTTATTGGGAAAAATAGTATACTGCAAAGACCATAGCATTGGCACCCAATATTTGCCTATGTTTTCTTATCATTATCTATATAAACTGACATGAATTTGTCCCCCACATTTCTTATCTGCACTCCCCAAAATAAACAATGCTAGAAAGCCATGGATTCTCAAACAATTGTAATTATCCACTCTTTAGAGTTTAAACTTTCAAGTTTCAACTAAAGTTTTTTTGATATAACCGATCATAGAACCGGGCGTCACCTGGACATCCTAAGGAAAAAAAACTTGCATTTCAACATGGACAAGAAGGTTGACTGGTAGAATCACTCCAATAAGATTCGTCTCATTTAAAAAAGATTGACAAAAATGATTTGTTACTAAAACTCATTCGCTCCGGCTATAGCTCTTTTTACATATTCGGTATCAACCTTAAGGAATTTTAACAAAAACACATTAGGATGATTTAGATTTATATAAAGATATATTCTAATGGGGCATGAATTTCAAAAGGTAACTAAAAAAACATCATGCTTACCAAAACATAACATAAAAATAGAAGTTGATGTCGAACTTCCAAACTGCAACCAGTTCATGTATCCTTGATGTCCATACTAATTGCCCAGAAATGTAATCGAGCTTCATATTCCAACATATGATCATGAAAAAAGAGGCCATTAATAGTTTATACGCAAATTGGATTTAAATAATCCGAACCAATTGTTTTTTGCCAATAATGATCGTAACTGAGTTTATTCTTGACAGTGGTCCCAACTTTTTCATTTTGTTTGTATAATGGTCCGCCGTTAAAAAAAAGTTAACAGAGTTAAGTTTTTTTTCCAAATTACAAACCCGTTTTTAAGGCTTTTGATCAGAACGAGAATACGGGTCGATTGATGTACAACTTACCTCAAAACAATGCTCCAAACGACGAAAATGGTGCTTCATCTCGGGTATTTAAACTTCCAATTAACAAAAATCAAGCCGTTTGGAGCACCATTACAAGGTAAGTTTTACATTAATCGACTTGTATTCTTTTTCTGATAAAAAACTCTATAATATCGTTTTGGAATTCCGAAAAAAAAAACTTAACTCCGTTGAGTTATTTTGAACGAAAAAACATTACAAAAAAAGAGAAAAAGTTGGGACCACTATTGAGAACAAACTCAGTTAGGATTATTATTAATTAAAAACAGCTAGTTCAGATTATTTAATCAAATTTGTCTTGTTTACATTGCATGTACATTTGCAAGTACTTGAATTATAAGTTTTGATTTTATTATGCATACACTTAGAAAAACATAAATACAAATTATCTTTAGACCGAGCGCAGTGGTGGATTGAAGTGGCGTGAAGAAGGCCACATCACGCCGGAAAACACCGGCACACCACCCTCCTGTGACGTGATCTTCAAATATTGGTAGCAGGCATGACTATGAAAACGCTGCTTTTGATGTTGGTTTAAAAAACAAAAACCATTATGCAACGGCTAATAAAAAAATACCTTTTTTATTATTTACAATTTAGACCTATATAAACGCCTTTCAGCCCACATTTTTAAACACAACTCTACAATCTTTACAAATCCCTCAATTTATATTTTTATAAAACATACCATGTATCCATTCTGCTCAACATGTGACCCGTCTCATCCAACCTACCCAAATTCGTCTCGCTCGAACACCACCCAGTGATAACTGTTGTGAGTGTCATGCAAAAACCTAATTAACCTAAGTAGCTAGGGTAAGCAGGGTAACGAATCCAGAGAGGAGTCTGGTGGAAAGCGTTGTAAATTAAGTACTGATTAACTATTTGCAAAAATATAAACTTGGTTGTTTGAGAGTTGATTAAACTAAGAATTACTTAAAATGAAGTTGTTAACAATTGGAGAAAACAATGGTTCCTCTGTATTTAGATTCAAAGCAAACGTTAATTATCTATTTAATCGTGACAATTACATAGATATGATTGTTCAATTCAATTGATTGGTTGTGATTATTCAAAAACTACTTATTTCGATTGCACAAACAATGAAAGGTTATCATAGGAACAACCAATCGATATTATCAACCTTAACCCTTATAAAATATATTCCAATTACTAGCACTCTCGGTAATTGAATGAATAAGAACCAAAGTCTATGTAAAATCAATCCATTACAACTAATCAATCAAATCCAAAGGTAACAGGCATCAAATGCTTAGATTACCATGTTCACGAATAAGTTTAAACACATAAAAACCATTAACTTATAAGAATCCTCCACCCGGAGGAAACCGTAAAGAGAGTAGCCGCTTATCTTGTTCCATTGATCGCCAAACGCTTGATTCACTGTTGATTGCATCTTCTCTTGTGGATTTGGTGAGGATTTTGATGAATCGAAGTGAAAAAGATCCAAACTTTCCGCTCCTTGATACCAATTTTCGTCCAAGAAAGTGTCCCTCCCCTTTAGGGTTTTAAAATCCATTTTTTATAGCTCAAACAACTAGTTCGACGTCTTTTATTCACCATCGTAGCCTACGACAGAGGGCCGTAGGTTACGGTCCAAACATTCTACTTCCTTTCTTATCACCTACCGTAACCTACTGGTTAAGACCGTAGGCTATAGTCCAAGTCTGCTAGAACCTTCTTCATCTATCATCCTCAACCGTAGGCTACGGTCATAGGACCGTAGCTTACGCCGCGCTTCCATGCTCCATATTGGCTGCATTCCAACTTTCAGCTAATGACCGGAAAGCCCCTAGACTTTGGTCTTTCTTGTTTCTCGCAATTCCAAGATACTTTCCAACCCAAAACAACTCCTGAATACTTCCTTTTTCTATGTAACTCATTCACAAGCGTTCCGTTTCACTTGCAAGCGTCCTAACTTCACCGAATTAAGCGATTAACCTGTAAAACCACAAATGCTCGTAGTTATCACATTCGAAACACATAACCGCCTAAAACACAATAAAACACATAAAATAAGCACTTTAACACTCGAGTTTCATCCTCTCCATCACCCAACCACCACCAACGTTCAATTACCAAGATTGCGATCCGAATATCATGGAGTACACAAAAATATTAAACTTTAAACATGCCCAAACAATACTTTGAATGCCAAGTCGGTTTTGCGTCAAATATGAACATCATCTTGGGGCGCGTATAGATCCCAAGACGAAGACGAGCCCAAGATTGAGACTATCACACCCCGACCCGCAGCGGAATAAGAGTCGGGCATAATTGGGTTATCACCAAAGCTCATGATATTTACTAATATGTTTCATATTTATTTAAGTCAAAATTACATTCCCAATAATCCAAACATGTCCATACAAATACAAAGAAAAATAACCAACTAAACAATTCCAAGCTCTAAATCATTTTATTCTTCTAGGCCAATCCTATGTGTTTCTTGCTGCAGCTGGTTCACCTGTATCATGTGTAAGAATGGGGGTTTTTGGGTCAACATAAGTTGGCGAGTGATCCTTGTTAGATAAACATTTATTATTGATTTTCTTGTTAGTTTATCAATGAAAAATTGTGCAATAATCATAAGTGAGCAAATGTAAATAATCAAACAGTAGCAATAACAATCACAAACTATAACATACAATAACATACAATAACATACCAACATCATACAATAAATAACATGAATGTAACTGTGCGATCAAGGCTCAATCAAACGGAGCCGATCGTATTGCATGTACTGAAAATGATAAATGTCTGTGCGATCAAGGCTCAATCAAACGGAGCCGATCGTATGTTGGCACGCCAGGTTCACGCTCATAATGTAATGGGGAACATGCTCAACGCTCATAATGTAAAGGGGAGCGGCGGCCTATGAAATTGCATGTACTGAAAATAATGAATTAAATCTAACAATAACCACACAAACAATTGAATCAAATTGAATACACATTTGTTTATGATATGATGTATGCACAATGATTTAAGTATAATAAGTGGCAAGACACATGATACACCCCAAAAACGTGATTAAAAAGGGGAATTTGTAAAGATTCACTTACATTGGGTGCGTTTGATTGGAGATGGTGAGATGCGCACGAGTTGAAAGGATTGAACAACGGGATTTAACTAACCTAAATAATAACGGAAAATATAGTAAATGAGTGGATTTTATTAATAATTTTAATAAGATTTTTAGATATATTTTTGTGAGTTTAAGGCTATTTCCTATCTTTAAAAACATTATTTTTAAGTATTTTTAATTGGTTTTTAAATTAAATTAAATAAATAAAAATATAAAAATATGTTGACTTTTTGCGACCGTTGACCGTTTGACTTGTTGACCGGTTTTATTTGTGTAATTGTATGCGCCGGGTAAGGCTCGAACCCGAGACCTCCCGTTCGCGTGCACGCAGCTCTACCAACTGAGCTACGTGTCTAACCCGAAATAATTCTGTTTTTAATTATACTTATATATTAACTCAGCTTATTCAAAATTCTTTTATTTTCAAAAACATTTTAAATCATCGAACCGGTGCCATGTACAGGTCTCGAACCCGGGACCTGTGCTTTAACGCTACACACAGTCCACCGCTGGACTGTGTGTCTAACTTAGTTAATATACAGATTCTTATTATACTTAACAACTAACGTAGTTAATCCGGTTCAGTTAGAAAAATAAAACATCTTTATTACAGAGTGGGTGTGTGTATCAGGGATCGAACTCGCGGCGTGTGCGTATTATTTGCATACAGTCCACCGCTGGACTGTGTGGCTAACCCGAGATAATATCCAGATTTTATTAAACTTATAATCAAACTATCATCGTCTTCTTCATTTCAAAATTACAGACTGCGATTACACCATTATATCTTGTTTAATTCGATTGATAAACATTGTACAGACTAATATGAAATGGCAGAGACGATATTTAGAAGTAAACATACCGGTGAACGATTTATTTCGGAATTCCGGCAAGGCGTCGGCTCTGTTTTTATGAACTTCAACCGAGCAAGAAAATTAACCGTTTTGATTAGCTAATCGTGGAATTGAAGTGCTAAACAAACGTTAACAGAGTGTTTGAATGCCCTTACCGTTTCACAGATGAAAATAAGGATTTCCAGAAGTTTTCCGGCGAACTGGAATTATCCGATAAAAAGTGTCTGAATTTGATTTCAATTGAAAGGTCTGAGTTAAAAATAGCTTAACAATTGTTAGACCACGACGGTATTGAAAGACTTACCGTTTTGATGGAGAATACGGTTTTCCGGTGACTTGCAGAAACTTTCCGGCGAGTAAAATTTGATTCTCCGGCGGACTGAAACTTGAGCGAAAATGTAATTGAAAGTCTGTAGATTATGTTTGAGTCGTGAAGGAGTACAAAGATGGAAGTAAAACTGGAATTGAAGATTTTCGGTTATAAAAACCGATCCACTTCTAGAATTCAAGTTCATTCAAAGCAACTTGATTGAAAACGTCGGTATATCAGTTATACTCAGTGAACCGCGAGTATTCAGATCGTCTTTGAGCGTTTGATAACCGATTTCAGTTACAGTTGGCGTAACCGGTTGATTTATGTTTGTAGATAAGATTTATTTGTTTCGTAGAGTTGACAGAAAACAACAAGTGGCGGAGTGGTTATGCGTGTGAGTGTTAGGTCTTTGGAGTTCAAAACCCGGCTGACCCGGGTTCGAGTCCCGGCAGCCTCATTTTATTTTTATTTATTTTATTTTTACTTTTTATCAATTATAATTTTTATAGTTTAGTTTGTTTATTAATTATGTATCATTAAAAATCAAAATAGCCATAAATACGCAACGTGACATTTATAACTTGATATTCGATTACAAAACAGAGCGGGTTTGGAAACCCGTTTTTGACAAATGTTACAGTATCCCCTGCTTTTAGGAATTTCGTCCCGAAATTTAAGTAGTAGTAGTAGGAAAAAGGTGCGGGTATTTTTCGCGCATCGAGTCTTCACGTTCCCAAGTAAACTCAGGTCCCCGTTTCGACTCCCAGCGTACCCTAACAATTGGAATGCGACTTCGTCGAAAACTTTTTTCTCCAAAATCCATGATCTCTACAGGTCTTTCAATAAAATGCATAGATTCATCAATCTGAATATCTTCCAGAGGAATGTGGAGGTTTTCATCAGCGAGGCACTTCTTCAAGTTTGATACGTGGAATGTGGGATGAATCCTGTTGAGTTCTTCTGGTAGATCAAGCTTGTATGCTACAGGTCCTACTCTTTCGAGTATCTTGAAGGGTCCTACGTAGCGTGGTGCTAGCTTGCCTTTTTTACCAAAACGAACTACTCCCTTCCACGGTGATACTTTTAAAAGTACATAATCACCAATGTTAAACTCTAAAGGCTTCCGTCGTTTATCTGCATAACTCTTTTGACGACTTTGAGCCGCAAGAAGATTGTTTCGAATTTGATGGATCTTGTCTGTGGTTTTTTGAATCAATTCTGGACCAGTGATTTGAGCTTCCCCAATTTCGTGCCAACATACTGGAGATCGGCACTTACGACCATATAAGGCTTCAAAAGGTGCCATGCCGATGCTTGACTGATAGCTGTTGTTGTACGAAAATTCAACAATGGTAGATGTGATATCCCGGGTTTTTCGGATAACTTAAACGCGACACTTGTCGAATAATATATATGCTAAGTATTAAACGTGCACGAATTAAATGAATACGTGTTGTGTGTTGTGTGATTTTTTTAGTTATAGAGTAAGTATGATAGATATGTACACGAACTGAACCGAACCGCGACACGAATCAGCTTTGATTCATTGTGACTCTAGGAGTTAACAAAGTGTTAAACTTTAACTCAACTACTCGGCCGAGAACAACCTAAACCGAAAACCATTGCATGCAAAACCTAAAACCATTCGGCCAAGATCAAACCAAACCAACTCACCCTAGTCCTTGGCCGCGAGATCAAACCCAAACCAAACCAACTCACCCTAGTCCTTGGCCGCGAGATCAAGCCCAAACCCAAACCAAACCAACCCAAGTATCATCGGCCACGTATGCTTACCCAAACCGTAACCACTATTCCCTTTGCGCCTATATATACGACTCACATGCATGTATCCTTCACGATTCTACAAAACCCTAATAAGCAAACAGCCGACGGCAGCTTTTCTTCATCATATCAGTCGCAAAACAGCCGCTCCCCACTCTTCTTCACGGTCGCAAACAAGCCCCTTCTCGGTCGCGATTTACCTTCAAGCCGAATCATTCACATCCAAGTCTCGGCCACTTACCTTGTCACTTAAGGTTAGGATTTATCTTTTGTTACAAGATCATGTTCGGATATATGTGTTTGAATGTAGTGATTGTGTATTTTGCGGATTGATTATGTTAGATTGAAAGCTTGATGTTTGTTCAAAATCTGGAAAATATAAGCTGTGTTTTGATTTATAAAAACTAGAGATATTGATTGGGGTTTGCATGGATAAGTTATTAGTAGTAATCTATGATTAAAAATCGGTTCTTGATCGCCTAGGATAATCGCATGAACGGGTTATACAAGTTTATGATAAAGATATGCTGAAAACAGTCTGCTGAATAATAGTTACAGCCGACTTCATCTGGCTGTAACTCGGTCGTTAGTTGTCGAAAAACGGATTTTCTGATGTCTAGAACGTAGAGATTTGAATAAGGAATCTAATGGCGCTGGATTCATAATTTTCTGAAGTCGTTTGAAAGGGACAAATAAGTTCAGTAACTAAAGCTGTGAAAAATTCTGAAATTTTGTCGGTTGTTTATCAAGTTGGATTTTAAAATCAGTAGGGAGTCGAGTCATGAATTTTGTACAGCAACTAGGTATGGAAATTTCTGGGCAACTCCAACTGGAATTTTGTTAATTGGACGATCAGTGATTTTTAAATAAATTCTTCCGTGGACTGCAGTCAGAAAGCGGTAAATCTGACTGCAGCCTAGTATATTAATATTTATGGTTAATTGGTAAAGATTTAGGACTTGGGAAATTTATATAAATTTCTATGGTATAAATGTCACCTACTGTAAAAATATTGGAATTTTTAGAATGTTAGAACTATTTTATAAAAATCTTAGAAAACAGCTGAATTATGAGTGCTAAGCTGAAATTGGAAAACTTGTGATTGTGTGCACCAAAGTGTTGCATGGATTGGATTACGTTCATGATAAGTTGTTTGATTGCTATGATCACATGAGGATATTTGCATGCATGTTTGAGTGTTAGATATGTTGTTTGTGTGTATCACTTTGTGCGTAAATTATGTGTGGAATTTGTATTGGTGTGATCACACACTGACGTGAAATCAATTGGTTTGTTAGGACGCAATTAGCGGTCCCATCCTTTACAACTTCTTGCTACACTAACCGAGCAAATAAAGGTGAGTTCACGGCCCCTAACTTTATCCGGTTTTTAAACAACAGGGGGAGAAACATGTATACACTCTCAAACTCAATCTCTTTACGTTATACGAATTTAACGTCACATAACTATACGGTAACTAAGTTAATGTTAATCTAATGTTATGGTCACTAAGCAGCTTTATCACTTAAGTCCTCGACAATCTCTCGGATCGTTAGTATTTGGGTTTAATAGCGGGGGAATTATAAGTAGTACTACTGGGCCCGACGATCCCCATCCGAGCTAGTCGCGCTAGCCGACCGGGTATGGTCAACGGATGAATAATTGGCCTAACATCGCCATGGTCATGTGATAGGCCTGGCAAAACGGAGGCACAACAGTCAGCTTCGATCGCGAACTCTTACGTGACATAACTTTATGCTAGCTACCTATATATATTAACATTGAACTTGATTACGAAACTACGATATTATCCCGGGTTGGGGGATAATGGAAACAACAACTTAATATTCCGGGTTTGGAATATTGGAAACAACAACTTAATATTCCGGGTTTGGAATATTGGAAACAACAACTTAATATTTCGGGTTGGAATATTGGAAGCAACAACTTATTATTCCGGGTTGGAATAATGGAACTGATACGTTATCTCGGGTTAGGGATAACGGAGAAAACAAACTATAACTGAACAAACGAATTTATGAAAACCTGTGAACTCATTCATCTTTAATGTTGACACTTGTTTCTTTACATGTTTCTCAGGATGCTAGGAGCTCTAGGTGCACGCACATGCATTGAACAAGACATCTTTTATCGAGTCTTATTTATCAATATTGTTTTGGGATTTTTCATTTGTTTTGGCGTTAGTGTTGGCGCCCGCTTCACTATTTATTTATGCTTCTGCTCAACTTTAAAACTTAATGCTCTGCTAAATATTGGTAATTAATATAAAATCTACAACGAAAGATTTTGGAAAACGTATTATCAAATCATGTAGAGTCGTTCGACGTACTAGTGTTTCAGATTCTGGTTTGTTCACACGCCTCGCGGTAAAACTCCGCAAGTGGAAGTTGAGGGTGTGACAGTAGATGAGCGTCCCAATTTCCCTTGAAGTCTATGACACATGCTCGAAGCATATCTTCAAGAGTTTGAATGGTTCGTTCAGATTGACCATCAGTTTGAGGATGATAGGCGATACTGAGATCTAATCGCGTACCCAAAGCGGCTTGTACTGCTTGCCATGTTCGGGAAGTGAAACGACCATCACGATCAGAAATAATGCTTAACGGTACACCATGTCGGCTTACGATTTCGCTGATATAAACACGAGCTAGCTTTTCGTTCTTGAAATCTTCACGGATAGGAATAAAGTGAGCTGATTTTGTAAGTCGGTCAATGATTACTCATATAGTGTCATACCCACCAGAAGTGCGAGGTAACCAGGTAATGAAGTCCATGGTTATGTTTTCCCACTTCCGTACAGGTATTTCAGGTTGGACCAGAAGTCCTGAGGGTCTTTGATGTTCAGCTCATATTTTGGAACATGAAAGGCACTTGGAAACAAAATCATCAATATCCTTTTTCATCCTAGGCCACCAGTAGGTGTATCGAAGGTCTTGATACCTCTTGTCGGCTCCTGGGTGTATAGAATATCGTGTTTTGTGCGCCACATTCATAAGAAAATCACGAAGGTTGTTGTGGTCAGGAATCCATATGCGATCTAGATAGTACCGAATACCGTCAGATTTAGTTTCAATTTTAAGTTCAGCTCCACAGGACAGCTCCTTTCGTACATCATCTTCCGTTACTGAAACATGTTGGGCTTCTCGAATTTGATCTTTAATGTCGCTTACGATTTTATGCATAATAGTTTTGAGGGAACTGATACGTTTGTAATGATAAGGTATGTATCATAGAACGAAAACTTCAACCATAACGATAATTAAACCTACACGGAACTTTTCATAACCTCCTGGTAATGCTTTTGATCCTTTGCCAAGAATACTTATATATAGGAAGTACCAGCGTCGTATCCACCATATTCTTGTCAAATTTTGGTTGGCTTTATCAGTAAATCATGATCAGTTCTATGTGACTCTAAAACATAAACAAATACAACAACCAAAGCTTGAGTCTCAATTCTGAAAGGATACATGACTGAATGATGACAGTACCTCTCTCATTTGTTATGATGAAGGGGTCAGTTTATGTAAAAGTGTGACACAACCCAACTTCTTTAAATGATGAGATTGAGATACGTCGAGATGTATGATGATATGAATGTTAAATCAATGAGTATAGAACAAAACTGTAATATCAAATCGCATTAAAATTTTTGGATAGATAATTTCCAAATTTTACAACTGGGATACGGAAAGATTGAGATAACATAAGGAAAACATTAAAACTAGACGATTGGAGTTGAGTCTTGATTCTTGGTGAGGAAAAACTAGTTGGGTGATTCGTTTGGGCCGTTATTATTTTCAACAGTATTGGCGTTGATGTTGTAAGCTCTTCCTCTTGCAGGTGGAGGAGCTTGGTTCGCTTGATTCACCGGATTGGCTTGGGCCTGATCATGAATAATGTTTACCAGCCTTGGACAAGTGTTTCTAAAATGGCTTGGGTCTCCACAATTGTAACAAGCCCACATAGGTTGTACAATAGGATAGTTGGGTTGGTAATATGTTTGGGCTAAATGTTGGGTGGGTGGTAATAGTAGGGGTTGTTGGGCTTGACCCATTATTTGTTGGTGGGTTTGGGTTGAAGGCTGGTGGCGGTTCGTTCGCTGAGGCATGCGGCAGGTTTGAACAGTATGACCTGCGCGACCACAGCCGGTGCAATATTGGCAAGGATGATCAGGAGAATGGTGGTATTGGCAACGGTTGCATTTTGGTAACGGGCCAGAGTATGGTCTTTTGTATGGTGCAGGTGAAGGGGCGACTTGGGTAATGGGTGCAGCAGGAATAGGGAAATTGGTTTGAGTGACAGCGAAGTTTCTGGTGTTGCGCTTCCTCTTGTTAGCAAACTTAGAGGAGGAGATGGAATGGTTTGAAGTTTGACCCTCCACAGGGGCTTTCTTTTTCTCTTCTTTAAACTTACCGCTGCGAATTCGATTCTCGGTCAGTTCAGTCGCTAGCTCCATAGCAGCTTCAAGTGTTGCTGGCGAAATGCTGAGAACTGAATCTTGAATTTTCGAGGGAAGACCTCGAATATAGTGCTCGATCAAGCGATAAACTGGGGTAAACAAATTAGGGACCATTTGGTTCAACTCTAAGAACCTCTTGTTGTAGGTGGTATGATCTCCCTCCTTTTGCTTTAAAGAATGAAATTCGTCCTCCAACTTTTTAATTTCACTCCTAGGACAGAAACGCCTAGTCATGATTTCCCTTAACTCCTCCCATGTTAAGGCCATTGCATCATCAATTCCCCTCTTCCCCTTTTCAGTATTCCACCAGGTGAGAGCTACCCCAAATAGTCTCCCGGTCGCGTATCGAACCTTGCGATCATCGGGACAATCGCAGTTGAGGAAGGTGTTTTCCATTTCCTCAAACCAGTGGAGGAGAGCAGTGACACCTTCAGTCCCTTCAAATTTAGGAGGGTCACAAGACTTGAAATGTTTATATGAGCACTTGCTGGTAGGAGGGTTGCCGATGTTCTGGTCGTCTTGCTGGGGAGGGTTAGTGGGATTTGTGGCGAGAGCTTGTTGTACTTGAACCACAATGTCAGGAAGCACCGCGGCCATTTGTTTCGCGATCTGAGTGGCCAAGCGTTCGTGAGACCTTCCTGATCTTTTACCCCCTCGTTGTTGTCTAGCCGACATCTACAGGAACATACATACGAATATTGTGAGTTTATGGAGTCTTTTTAGGTGTCATGTGTCTTTAAGAAAATGAAAATAACATAAATATCAATAATGCAACTACATCCATAGGATGTCCTGGGTTTGCTCATGTTGGGCCTCAAATGTCCCCCATACCTTCACCTGTATAGTCATGTGGGCCCCCATGACTATTGGCTTGGTAGGATTCACATTAGTATTGGCGATTTAACACTCGCATCACCCGAATGCAAACCACAAAATATGTTTACGAGATGTATGGTCGGAATGTGTCCAGGTGTAGACACAGTGACAACTCAAAGTGGGGTTAGTTCACACGACGTTTGGTATAGCATGCTTTGGCCTAATAGGTACTTCGTACTCTCATCGTTAGTCCCCAGGTAGACAAACTGGTCCTTTATTTTGGATTTATACGAATGCCAGCCTAGACAGGACGTTCCGACTACCGGTACTGGTACCCTTCCAGTTACTACATGCCCGTCATGAGAACTCACTTTGATGAGATTTGAAAATACAAAAATCATTGTAAAAGCAATCATGAAAATGATGTGGTGTGTGCTTTCATGTATATGATATGTTACGAGAATATGATTCATGATAGGCATTATATGATAATATATACTTATGAACATGCTTGCATAACATTGAATGTATCATTTAACATAAAACATATAAACATCATGAAATTTGGCATGTAACACACTAAAATCTTAAAAATTTCTAATCAACTATAGTATAGGCTCTAAGGTCTAATAACCTATCCTATATCCCTATAGTCATGGCTCTGATACCAATCTGTCAAACCCCGACCCGCAACGGAATAAGAGTCGGGGCATAATTGGGTTATCACCAAAGGTCATAATATTTACTAATATGTTTCATATTTATTTAAGTCAAAATTACATTCCCAATAATCCAAACATGTCCATACAAATACAAAAAAATAACCAACTAAACAATTCCAAGCTCTAAATCATTTTATTCTTCTAGGCCAATCCTATGTGTTTCTTGCTGCAGCTGGTTCACCTGTATCATGTGTAAAAATGGGGGTTTTTGGGTCAACATAAGTTGGCGAGTGATCCTTGTTAGATAAACATTTATTATTGATTTTCTTGTTAGTTTATCAATGAAAAATTGTGCAATAATCATAAGTAAGCAAATGTAAATAATCAAACAGTAGCAATAACAATCACAAACTATAACATACAATAACATACAATAACATACCAACATCATACAATAAATAACATGAATGTAACTGTGCGATCAAGGCTCAATCAAACGGAGCCGATCGTATTGCATGTACTGAAAATGATAAATGTCTGTGCGATCAAGGCTCAATTAAACGGAGCCGATCGTATGTTGGCACTCCAGGTTCACGCTCATAATGTAATGGGAAACATGCTCAACGCTCATAATATAATGGGGAGCGGCGGCCTATGAAATTGCATGTACTGAAAATAATGAATTAAATCTAACAATAACCACACAAACAATTGAATCAAACTGAATACACATTTGTTCATGATATGATGTATGCACAATGATTTAAGTATAATAACTGGCAAGACACATGATACACCCCAAAAACATGATTAAAACGGGGAATTTGTAAAGATTCACTCACATTGGGTGCGTTTGATTGGAGATGGTGAGATGCGCACGAGTTGAAAGGATTAAACAACGGGATTTAACTAACCTAAATAATAACGGAAAATATAGTAAATGAGTGGATTTTATTAATAATTTTAATAAGATTTTTAGATATATTTTTGTGAGTTTAAGGCTATTTCCTATCTTTAAAAACATTATTTTTAAGTATTTTTAATTGGTTTTTAAATTAAATTAAATAAATAAAAATATAAAAATATGTTGACTTTTTGCGACCGTTGACCGTTTGACTTGTTGACCGTTTTATTTGTGTAATTGTATGCGCCGGGTGAGGCTCGAACCCGAGACCTCCCGTTCGCGTGCACGCAGCTCTACCAACTGAGCTACGTGTCTAACCCGAAATAATTCTGTTTTTAATTATACTTATATATTAACTCAGCTTATTCAAAATTCTTTTATTTTCAAAAACATTTTAAATCATCGAACCGGTGCCATGTACAGGTCTCGAACCCGGGACCTGTGCTTTAACGCTACACACAGTCCACCGCTGGACTGTGTGTCTAACTTAGTTAATATACAGATTCTTATTATACTTAACAACTAACGTAGTTAATCCGGTTCAGTTAGAAAAATAAAACATCTTTATTACAGAGTGGGTGTGTGTATCAGGGATCGAACTCGCGGCGTGTGCGTATTATTTGCACACAGTCCACCGCTGGACTGTGTGGCTAACCCGAGATAATATCCAGATTTTATTAAACATATAATCAAACTATCATCGTCTTCTTCATTTCAAAATTACAGACTGCGATTACACCATTATATCTTGTTTAATTCGATTGATAAACATTGTACAGACTAATATGAAATGGCAGAGACGATATTTAGAAGTAAACATACCGGTGAACGATTTATTTCGGAATTCCGGCAAGGCGTCGGCTCTGTTTTTATGAACTTCAACCGAGCAAGAAAATTAACCGTTTTGATTAGCTAATCGTGGAATTGAAGTGCTAAACAAACGTTAACAGAGTGTTTGAATGTCCTTACCGTTTCACAGATGAAAATAAGGATTTCCAAAAGTTTTCCGGCGAACTGGAATTATCCGATAACAGCGTCTGAATTTGATTTCAATTGAAAGGTCTGAGTTAAAAATAGCTTAACAATTGTTAGACCACGACGGTATTGAAAGACTTACCGTTTTGATGGAGAATACGGTTTTTCCGGCGACTTGCAGAAACTTTCCGGCGAGTAAAATTTGATTCTCCGGCGGACTGAAACTTGAGCGAAAATGTAATTGAAAGTCTGTAGATTATGTTTGAGTCGTGAAGGAGTACAAAGATGGAAGTAAAACTGGAATTGAAGATTTTCGGTTATAAAAACCGATCCACTTCTAGAATTCAAGTTCATTCAAAGCAACTTGATTGATAACCGATTTCAGTTACAGTTGGCGTAACCGGTTGGTTTATGTTTGTAGATAAGATTTATTTGTTTCCTAGAGTTGACAGAAAACATCAAGTAGCGGAGTGGTTATGCGTGTGAGTGTTAAGTCTTTGGAGTTCACAACCCGGCTGACCCGGGTTCGAGTCCTGGCAGCCTCATTTTATTTTTATTTATTTTATTTTTACTTTTTATCAATTATAATTTTTATAGTTTAGTTTGTTTATTAATTATGTATCATTAAAAATCAAAATAGCCATAAATACGCAACGTGACATTTATAACTTGATATCCGATTACAAAACAGAGCGGGTTTGGAAAGCCGTTTTTGACAAATGTTACAGAGATGGTGCCAGAGACATAGCCTAATCGCGAACCCAAGCCCTCTCAACATGGAAGATGATCACATAAGAAAAAAGATGTTTCCGCTCCTCAGGTGAAAAAGACCTACCAAGTGTGAACGGGGATCGAGCTCCCAAATTTTCTTTACCAGTGATTTCCATAAATCTCTGTGTACGTCGAACGATTGAAGCCATACACCATTTTATATCTATCAACTCCATTTCAACTGGATCAATTTGATCGTAGTCTTCACGTGTCATTTCAGAAAATTTCTGATCTTTCCAGCAACAAGACTGTTATATGACTCAAGAACTGAAGCAAGTAGTGACATATGTTGTTTTGCTGTCTTTTCGTCAAAATTTTGTGCGTTCTGAAAATCAACGGCAATATTGCATCGCAAAACTCTTTAACTTGCATTGGATGAAGGAGTGGTTTGATTGTTCTGAGATTGATTTGATCCAAAAGAAGATTGTTGACTCGAAGGTGTATTTGGATCAACTGTTGAGAATGATTGGAAACCACTTGGCTGAATTGGAGGTGTGCTTGGTGAACTATATGCACTGAAAGCAGTTTGAATCTTTGGCGCTTGGATTTGAGCAGCAGAACTGTTTTTGAAGTAAAAATTAACATCTTATTGCACTTGACCAGTCTTGTTTTTAGCCATCTTTTGCATTTCTAATTCATGACCTTCCAACCTTTCGATAAAGCGAGGCAGCGAGAAATTGCTGTATTCAACTCCATTCTTTAAGATGGTTAAGTAAGTTGACCATTCACCTTGTGGCAGAGAATCAGCTAGCTTATCGACAAGCTCTTCATTTGTCTTCACAATTCCCATTCTCTTCATATGAACCACCCGATGACAGTGTCGCTCAATCAGCTGCTTTATCGTTTCTCCTTTGATTAATGTGAATACATCGAACTATTTGCTTAATAATGCTCTTTTGCTCTTGCGGAGTTGAGCAGTACCTTGAAATTTGAGTCGAAGAGCGTTCCATAAAGATTGTGCATCATCATCATGTTGCAGTAAAACCAAGATGTCTTCTTTAATCGATTGCTGAAGAATATTCATCATTTTCTTTTCGTTGATAAACCTTTCCCGTTCAACATCAGAGAATTGAGCAAAGGTCTTTTCAAGCCCATTTTCACCAACTGGTGCGATATATTTTGCCTCGATAGCAAACCAGCAAGTAAAGTGGTTGGCTTGAACCCAGTTCATAAACCTTTCACTCCAACTATCAAAGTCTTCTAGATTCATAAGCTTTGGAGGTTTTGTCATTGTTCCCATTTCATTCTCTAGATTGATGTTTTAGGCTGCTGTAGTGGTAACGACCGATGTGGCGAACGCATTGTAAAATTCATCGGACATTTTTCCTGTGAAAAATTAAGAACACACTTCTCGAAAACAAAAATGATCAGATTAGAAAATTTTTATGCGGGCAAGATGTTTCGTACGAAACACATATTTTGCACGAAACAGATGTTTTTGTACGATTCAGGTTTTACTCATAAAAAACATGATTTCATACGGATCAAACCATTTTGTACGAATATGTGTTTTTGGAAGAGTAATTTTTGTGCGGATGAATTTTTGTACAAATAAGTTTGAAATTCTGAAAAATTGTAAGATTATGTGAATATTCACTGATTCGTATGAATTTTAAGCTGGTTCGTACAAAAATCACAACAAATTTATTTCGTGCGAAACTCGTACGAAAAGATTCAAACTTCAAACTGATTATATTTTATAGATTTCAACATGATTTAGTTCAATTTTAATTCCGAATTAGGATATGGATTGATTAGATTGAAGATTAACTTGAATTACTAAAATCCTAGTCCATTTTGTCCATGAATTCGTTCGAAATTTGTCCAAAATCCAGCAAAGGTCATAAAAATGATGAAGATGAAGATATATCCAAGTCTGAACACTCAGTAACTCGTAACTACTTGTTGTCTATCTGTAGATCAGATCTCATGGCTCTGATACCACTTGTGAACGGGGATCAAGCTCCTGAAATGAGCAATCGACCTGATCTCGCTCAACAGTGCAGAGAGAATAGAGAAACTCATTTCTGTGCGAAACACAGAGTATTTATACTCAACTTATTTGGTACGAAGTATTCTGAGCCGCACAAAAATTACTCTTGTTTCGTACTGAAATTAAGATCTTCGCATGAATTTCGATTTCGTGCGAATCAAAACTAAAAACTTTAAACTTTTCAATTTTATTTTTGTATTTTCATTTTTATCAATCATTTTATCTGTTTCAAAAATCCACTTGACTAACCAAGTCCAAGTTAATGACCCTGATTATCCAATTTGTCTTCCAAGTCCAAGTTAATGACCTTGGTTTACCATGTTTGACCAAACAGATTTATTTTAACATGTAAAGTTTCAAATTAATGAACTTTCTTGACATTAAGATAAAACTTTTTGCTAAAAATTAGCTCCCAACCCATGATTTCAAGTTTTCCTGAGCAAGATGTTGCTTATGAATTCAACCGTCAGTATTTTTATCATCGGTAAACAAAAATAAGACTATCAAGCTAAAACAACTAAAAATCTTTTTGAGTTTTAAGATATTTTTCAAAGAATAATAACAATTTTGTGAATTTTGCGTTTTTAGAGGATCATTTCAAACATTTATATAAGTCATCAGTACCGTTGATCTGGAAACACCCTTTTAAGGTTTTAAACAAATTTACCTAGCCAATATATTTGTCCATTTAAACCTCTTCTCGTTTCTCAACTGTTTCAAGATATTTTAAAGTATTATTAGAAACATGAAATAACTGTGTTTCCCATCTCAGAATATACTCATGTATCAAGATTCCCAGAATGTCATTTTACAGGTGAATATATCGAATTGATATCTGTATATAGGGTGAATGCGAGACCTTGAGAACTCAGGTTAGTACTACCGTACAGACAAAGAGATGAAGGCTCGTCTTCAGGTGGTGTTCCATAAAGGAATCTTTTGTACTGCAAATGTCATAATTGCTTCAGACATAATCATTTTGTATGCAACTTTGGGAAATATTTCAAAAACATTATAAGAGTTCTAGGCCATTGCTTCCGCAAAATCAGAAGAACTCAAATAATATCCCAGATGTCAATCAAATATAAAGACCTAGTATCGCAGAATCTGGCATTCTCTCAAACGAAATTTCGGAGTACTAAGTCCATATACCCGAGAGATGTTAATCCACAAGTTAATCAGTTTTGTGTTTTAGGTTTATATCTCGAATACAATTTACTTAACGAGTGAAGTCTATTGGCATATCTATAGTAAGACTTGCTTAATTACTTTTAAAACCAATACAATTCTTTAGCATACTGTGACTATCATTTTTGATTTACTATGATCACTCTTTTTACACAAAACTTTTTTTGCCTTTTTTAATGTTTTTGTATTTTCCTCAAACTTTCTCCCCCTAAAATCAAAAACATATTTTTGGATTTTTTAATAACTGATGCCAAATTCACATTAAGTCGTCATCATCCTCAAACTCAACCTCAAACACATCCCCTGAGATCATATTTTTAAACCATTTAGCTTTAACAAATTTTTAAACTTTGTTTTATCAAAAGCTTTGCTATAAAAATCTGCTTTTTGGTCATCAGTGTGTATTTTCTCAATTCGCACCAACTTTTTCTCGTAGCAATCACGAATAAAGTGGTGTCGAATATCGATATGTTTAGTACGTGAGTGTTGGCATGAGTTTTTAGTGATATCGATCGCGGCCTGGTTATCTACATATATAGGCCTATCAATAAATTACAAACCGAAATCTCTCATCTGTTGCTGTATCCAGAGAATCTGAGCACAACAACTAGATGCCAAAACGTATTCAGCCTCACAAGTAGAGAGAGCGACTGCGGTTTTTTTCTTGCATTGCTACGTTACCAAACGGGTTCCGAAGAACTAGCAGCCGGCCGTTTAGACTTTGTATTCAGTTTGCAGCATCCGAAATCAGAATCCGAGTAACCTGCAAATTAAAATCATCATGTCTAGGGTACCACAAGCCGGTGCTTGAAAAACCCTTCAGATATCTCATTATACATTTGACGATAAGTAGGTGTGACTCTTTTGGATTAGACTGATAACGGGAGCACAGGCATGTTGGATACATGATATCTGGTCGAGAAGCTGTAAGATACATCAAGGATCCGATCATGGAGCGATATAAAGTTTCATCAACTTTGTCTCTAGTAAGATCTGGACAAATGTCGTGATTTGGAGCTAACGGGGTAGATGCTGGCTTAGCTCCTGTCATACTGAATTTCTCCAATATGTCATGAACATATTTCGTCTGATGAATGAAAATACCATCATGAAACTGATAAACTTGAAGTCCTAAAAAGAACTTCATCTCCCCCATTGCGCTCATTTCAAATTTGCACTTCATGAATTCTTCAAAGTCTTTACACATCTTGTCATTTGTCGATCCAAAGATGATATCATCCACATATATCTGTACGATAATTAGATGCCCATCTACTTCCTTTGTGAAGAGGGTAGAATCTATTGTTCCCCTGATAAAGCTTTGTCTAGAAGATGACTCGATAGTGTTTCATACCAAGCTCTCGGGGCTTGATGAAGACCATATAAAGCTTTGTTCAAGAGGTAGACTTTATCTTTGTGCACTGGATCCACGATCCCCGGTGGTTGACCGACGTACACCTCCTCTTTCACTTTTCCATAAAGGAAAGCAGATTTAACATCTAACTGGTACACCTTGAACCCTTTCCACGAGGCAAAGGCCAAGAATATGCGAATCGCTTCAAGACGTGCAACTGGGGCGTAGACTTCAGTATAATCTATCCCTTCTTGCTGATGAAAACCTTGAACCACAAGTCGAGCTTTGTTGCGCATTACGACTCGTCGATCTCTCTTTCACACTTGAAAACCCATCTTGTATTAATCTTTTTGTGATGATCTGGCAGGTCAACAAGCGTCCAGACTCCAAGTTTCTGGAATTGGAGTAATTCCTCTTGCATTGCATCCATCCAACTTTCTTCTTTTTACGCGTCTTTCCAGCTTCCCGGTTCAATATGAGAGACGAAACAACTATGAGAAAATCGGACTTGAAGTGGAGCAATACTATTATAAAAACAGCTTAGATCTTTATTGATCTGATTGCGAGTTTTCACTCCAGTTTGTAAGCTGCCTATGATGTTCTCTGACGAATGATATGAAAGTGTTCTTCGTATCACTTCAGTTGGAACATCTACTTGTGGTTGCAAATTTGTTAGAATTTCATCGACAACCGGTACAGATGAAGAAGCTTTATTCCTAGCATTAAACTGATCAGCCTGTTGTTCCAGAAAGCTTTCAATCTGTTTAGATCCTTCATCAGAACTGGATCCTCCATCGTCGAAAGTTGGTTCCCGATCAGAGTCAGCATCTGCATTTAGCTGGGCAGATGATTCAGCAGCATTGACATTTGGAGCAGGAACCAGATTTTGAACAGAAGAGCTTTGACTGACATCAGACGTGTTAACTGGTAATGATGTAGAAATCACCAAAGGTCTAGGAACTTGTTTATAATTAGATAACTGATGTTGTTGAAATAACATAACAAGTTCTTCTTCAGTTGGCACATCCGGTAGATCAAACGAATTCCACAATCCATCATAGTTAAACAGCCACGGATCCCCAGGTTTTTGTGTCGGCATTGTATATCTTTGACGATATATGTGCTGCGCTAGAACTACCTGGTTCAGACTCGGCAAGAAGACACGTTTTTGAGGAGTAGCGTAACCAACAAAGAAACCCTCCAAAGATTTGGCTCCAAATTTACCAGCCGGGTCCAAGATGGTACATGGTGATCCAAAAGGTTCCAAAAATGCTTAGTTAGGCTTTCGTTGATTTAGTAACTCGAAACATGTCTTTTGTGAGGCTTAACTGTCAACACACGATTTAGGGTATAGCATGCTGATGTTACTGCTTCACTTCAAAAACTGATCGGTAATTTCGAATCAGCTAACATTGTTCTAGCAGTTTCTATCAACTTGCGATTCTTTCATTCAGCTACTCCATTTTGTTGCGGAGTATAGGGGGCGCTGAATTCATGAAGAATCCCCTTTTCATTGCAAAACTCTTGCATCCTCTTGTTCTTCAACTCCGTTCCATTATCACTGCGAATTCTCTTAATGGGCAAATGATATAAATTCTCAAGTTTTCTGAAGAGGATCATAAGAGTTTCAAACGTTTCATCCTTACTCTCAACAAAGAACACCCATGAAAATCGAGAATAATCATCTATAACGACAAGACAGTATAGATCTCCAGAAATACTTTTGACATTGACTGGTCCAAAGAGATCCATGTGTAGTCTTGCTAGTGGTAGCTTTATCGAATTCAACAGCTTTCTCGGGTTTGATTTCTTATGCTGCTTCCCCTTTTTGCAGCTAAGACAATCATCTGATAGATGAAAACTTTCCAAATTGACACCCTCCACTAAGTCGTTATGCACAAGAAAATTCATCTTTCGAAGATGAATGTGCCCCATTTTTCTATGCAATAAAATTGACTCTTTCTCGGTAGCTTTGGAAACAAAGCATTGAACTTTCTTTGATGTGGTATAAGCGATGCTCATGTTAAGAACATATAAATCATTTTCTCGCGGAGCTCGCATCAAAATCCATTCTTCTGGAATCTTGAAACCGGGTTTTAGAATTAGGCATTCTTTATCATTAAAATGTGTCGTGAACTTCTTGTCACAAATTTGCGAGATACTAAGCAGATTGTTCTCAAGTTCGGCGATATAGTTCACTTTATCAAACGATACAACTCCGTTTGAGAGAATCCCTTCTCCGACAATTCTACCTCCCTACGTTCCAGCAAATCCTACATATCCTCCATGAATAGCTTTAACATCATTGAGCAACGCAAGCATTCCTGTCATGTGGCGAGATGCTCCACTATCCATGATCCATTTTGACAATATCGAACGTTGGAGCCCCTGCACACATGATTATCAAACTTTATTTAAACAAAGAAACCCAAGCTTGTTTGGTCTTGGGTGGGTTTGGAATATCAAACTTTGGACCTACTTTGTTCTTTTCAATCTTTTTAAGCTCAATTTTGTTTGGAACAGAAGATTTGGGTTCAACCTTGAATGATTTGGTTGTAACAATTTTAGCGACCCATTTCTGTGTATGTGGTTTAGCCCTTTTCACATAGAAATTTGAATCTACTTGTTGAATTTTGTGTGATGTTTCACCAATTTCAAATTAAGATTGAGGTTGAATAATTGGTTTAACATTTTAATGAGATTCAATCTTTCTTTTAAGAATTTGTTTCGGCATAAACATGGGTGCTTTTTGCTTTTCATCCTTAGTGAACTTTTTCGGAGTAGAAACTTGTTTTGAACTTTCTTGTGAATAGTATCGTGCGATATGTCCAACTTTCTTGCATTTAAAGCATGTCCTGTTGTCCTTATGACAGAGGTATCCAAAACCTGTTTCTGTTTTTGTTTCTCTTATTCTTTAAGAAAATCATCATTTGATTGAGTTCCGATGACATCCTTTTCTTTCTCGGTTGTTGTCCCAAACACAAAATTGATTTTCTTTGTAAAATTCAATTTTTGGGACCTGTTGGTTTTATGTTGCTTTTGGAAACCCAACCCTGCTCGTTTGTTTTCCGGATAATCTCCATTTTTTGGATAGTAGGGTCGGTTGTTAGTTTTTGATTTAGAATAGAAAGATGCATCATGTGTATCTAAATCATCATGACTTACCTCCATCAGCTTGAACATTTTATCTACACAATCCTTTTTCACATTCTTGATTGGAAAATCCTCATCCGAAAACAGTTTATCAGACCCTTTCATTTTATAAACTATAACATTGGGATCATCATTTAAAATATTTTCTGATATATCATCACTTCTCAGATTGTTCAGGCTCAGACACTTCAGATTCATTTTTAACACTTTTTCAACCACATTATTAACCACTTCAGAGTCACATTCACCATCATTTTTAGTGTAAGTTACATCGATATCCATAGGCAACTGTTCAGTTTTCAATTTAAGATTTAGCGCCTTTTCCACCCCAGATGGATTTTTGCAAGCATAATTGTTCCACATGGGTGGAGGAACTCGATCATAACTACCACTTTTTGTTTCACCATTTTTAGATTCCACAGTATTTTTGATTTTTGGTAAAATGTGATCTATGACGTATGAGCTTGTGGAATAACTAATTAACAATTTGTTAAATCGTTCGGTTTCGATTCTCATTTTCTCAAGCTCACTTTTGAGCTCAACAATAGTGTTTAGATGAATATTAATTGCCATTTGTTTATCCATCACTGTTGCTTTAAGCATCATAAGTGTTGCGTCATTTTCTCTGAGTGCTTTATTATATTGTTTAACAGACGCACTCAATTTGTCATAAGCTTCCTTTGTGGATTTGTAATCGCTTGACAAATTGTCTGTTCAACTTTGCAATTCAGCAAATCTTTTGTCCTTTACAAGACACTCACCACACGGTTCTTCACAGTTTGAACAAGATTTTTCATTCTCAGATGACTTGTTTACCTCATTGCCATTGGCCATGCACGCTTTAATGATGTCTTCTTTCAGCAATTCCTTTTTCTCATCAACTTTGACATCTTCAAACGGTTTCTTTTGCTCTTCATCTGTTGAATGTTGGCTAGATGTGAATATCCTGCAAAATTTTTTAAAACATCGTTAGGCAAAAGATGTTTGAATGGACCATTCAAAAGTTCCTCCTCCTCTGATGAAGTATGATAGTAATAATCGTCATCCTCAGGTCCTTCATCAAAGGATGCCTCCGATTCTTCTTCCGGTTCCTCAATAATTTCAGCCACCAATGCCAAACTTTCTCCTTTCGAAATAAACTTGCTCCAATTAAACCCTTCGTCTTCTTGTGTAACAACAAAGCCTTATCTTTAGTTTCAGGTTGCTTATCTTCAATACGATTCTTGTTCTTGGTTGCGGTCGGTGGTAGATTGCTCTTTTGTAATAATCATCAGCGAAAGGATTATAATTTCCTTGAACCTCTCGGTTTGGACATTCTCTTTTAAAGTTACCTTTCTCCCGACACTTGAAATAAGTAACTTTGGATTTATCAAATCTAAGTTTCCCATCCAATCCTCCCAAACTTCAATTTTAAATTTTATAGATTTCAACATGATTTGGTTCAATTTTAAGTCCAAATTATGATATGGATTGATTAGATTGAAAATTAACTTGAATTACTAAAATCCTAGTTCATTTTGTCCATGAATTCGTTCGAAATTTGTCTAAAATCCAGCAAAGGTCAGAAAAATGATGAAGATGAAGATATATCCAAGTCTGAACACTTAGTAACTCGTAACTACTTGTTGTCTATCTGTAGATCAAATCTCATGGCTCTGATACCACTTGTGAACGGGGATCGAGCTCCCGAAATGAGCAATCGACCTGATCTCGCTCAACTAGCAGAGGCGGAATTCATTGCTAGAGAGGTAGAAATGACAAACAAGATAGTACTTACTGTTTAATTGCTTCTGATGTATTAATGATGTTCAAATACAGACGCAAGTAAACAAATTGGCAGAGCTTCGCCGTACCAATTGACAAATCACTAACTAGCTCTAACACAACACTTCCCTATTTATAGGTCGACATGACTCGTACCGAAGTGCGTGCAAAACAAAACAACTATGTTTCGTACGAAATTGTATTTCGTACGAGTGACTCACTCGTACAAAATCTGTATTATTTCGTGCGAATCACCGTGTTAAAACATATAAAATTTACTTTTCACATTTAAACATTAATGTGTAAACTTTATAAACATTACAGATATATCCTAGACGTAGGCAATAGACATTATGCACCAACACCAAGCTTGATCAAAAGACAAGGAGTTCAAGCTTACACGGGCTTGGCTTGACGTATCGTAATTTTTTAATATTTTTTAATATTTAATATTATTTTTTGTTTCAAATTGTAATTATTTTTAATATTAAAGTACACTAATATATTTACTAATTTTTGTAGCCAACAACAAAAAATTACCCATTTTTTGGGAAAACGTTCGGGCAAACCTTTTTGATCTCATGGGTAGAGGGGCATATCAGGACAAGGATCAATATCAAAACAAGTGTACCAATATAAATGATAAATGTCATTCATATCAAAACAAGTGTACCGTTATAAATGGAAAATGTCATTCATTTGAAGTGGTTTTTCAACGTATGAAGGATAACTGGGGTAGCGGTGAAAGCGGCATGAATTTATTATAAAAAGAGTTAGAGGAGTACAACTCAACGCGAGGGACATTCCACTACATTAGGTGTTGGGAGCTTCTACGTGAAAGTTCTAAGTGGGCCGACGTACCAACCATGGTGTCTAGTAGTATGTGCAAGGTAAAACGGTCCAAAACCTCCTCTTTGGTTGGTTCGGAAACGCCCATTTCCGATGCTCGAAATGTTGAACTAAACAAACCTAACAATGTGGATGACGAGGAGGAGGAAATGAAGTTCCCCCGACCGCCCGGTAGAAGAGGTGGTGGAAAGGGCGAAGTCGTCTTTGGCGGGTGCCGAAATGAAAGAAGATTTCGAGGAGGTGAACCAAAGACTTCAAGATATATGAGACCTTGGGCATAGGCGTTTGGAAACATTGCAAGAAAGAAACGCTGGAAATAAACAGTTCTTTGCGATCCAAGAAGCGAGCCAAATGGAGAGAAACATCTTCTAAACCGATCGAGGACCTCCAAGGAGATGCCTAGCTTGTATCTAGCACAAATTCGTAGGCAACAAATCCATGATAGATACAGACTTTAGAGCTTTATCTTTTTAATAGTTCGTATATTTTTTATTTTTAATACTTTTGAATATTTATTCTTTATTTTCTAGTATTTTATTTAATGTTAATGTTATTTTATTATTTAATGAAACATTATTTTTTTTTTCTAAAAAAAAAAGAAATTAAAATTAAATGATTGGGTAATAATTGCTAGGGGCATTATACCACTACACCAATTTTGAAGTTCAAGCCCTATAATTCTCCTTGCTGACTAGGACGTCACGTATTGTATAATGCCCAAAGAAGATACTTGAAGTTCAAGCCCCCACTATATATTGTCTTAGGGGGGACGGGGTGCAATTGTGTGAGTTAGTGCGGGGTTGGGGTTCACTGCACGGACATCACGCTGCCGGCCCCCATCGGTGTGTGATGAATGGCTATTATCGGGAAGTAGTCACCGAAGTGGAGAAGAGAAGAGAGATGGTTAATGGTGAGCCCCACTCTCTTACAACCAATTATACATTTAACCTTTTTTAAGAAACGACTGACAAAATCCTCCAAATCCGAAGTAATCTTCTTCAAGCTCGTAGTCGTCAAAAGATTTACGCTGACAAACGACACAAGCCATTGGAGTTTTGTGTTGGTGATCGAGGACTTTTGAAAGTATCACCGTGGAAGGGAGTGGTTCGTTTTGGTCAAAAGGGCAAGTTAGCACCACGCTATGTGGGACCATTCAAGATACTCGAAAGAGTAGATCCTGTAGCATACAAGCTTGACCTACCAGAAGAACTCAACAGATATTCATCCCACATTTCACGTATCAAACTTGAAAAACTATCTTTCTGACGAAAATCTTATATTCCTTTGGAAGATATTCAAATTGATGAATCAATGCACTTCGTTGAACGACCAATGAAAATCACGGACTTCGGTGAAAAGCGTTTGAGACGAAGTCGTACTCCAATAGTCAAAACGAGGACCTGAGTTTACTTGGAAACGTGAAGACTCAATGCGCGAGAAATACCCGCATCTTTTTCCTGTTATGGCTACTACTTAAATTTCGGGACGAAATTTCTAAAAGTAAGGGATACTATAACATTTGTATAAATCGGGTTCCGACAACCCGCACTGTTTGCTAATCAAAGTATTTGTTTATACGTTCGATGCGTATTTTCTAAACATCAATTATTAATATAAGTGGTTGAATAAAATAAGTTATAATTTATAAATAATAATAATAATAAGTGAATTAAATGAAACTTAAAGAAAAACAATTATAACAGAACAAAAAAATTAAAATGGTAAACCAGGGATCGAACCCGGGTCACCCGTGAATATACTCACACCACACACCACTGTTCTACACACATAATGGTGATGATATCTTGGCAAAAATAAGTTATATGCCGCATCGGATCCTCAAACCAATTCAAGTTTTACCGCCCAAACACTGGGCAACCGTAACCCTAAATCCGGCAATCAATGGTCATCATTTTTAAAATAAATCCAATCAATAACCGACCTCAATCATGTCTTGATTTAGATTAAGTTACAAATCATGGGTGCGATCAGTTCGTAACCAAAAATCACTTAAATGGTTTTCCAAAACCGAAATCGCCATTTCATCTATATATAGCAGACAGTAGGTTGTGTAATAGGCGCTCAGTAACTCATTCAAAATCTCGAACACCTCACTCACATTCTGCGTTGATTGCTGCTCTCGCGGAGTTCATCACGATCGCCGGGATTTGGGTATAGCTGCGAAAAGGTCACCAGAGAATCACACTCCATCGTTCGGTATAAAATCATCTTCACTATCCTTATGATTTATTATTATAAGAAGAAGTAAAGAACAAATCTGATGAAAACAAGATAAAACTTGTATCAGTGAGTTTTAAGTAAAGAAGACGAAGTGTATTCAGGGTATATATATATAAATAAAATTGGTTATAACACCGGGTTAGACACATAGTCCAATGGATGGACTACGTGCATGTGAAGCATAAGACCCGGGTTCGAGCAAAGCAAGTGATTGTTGTTCTGGATTTTTTAAGGAATCTGTGTAAACTGTGAAGACATTGATATGTGAATTAAAATCCTTGTATTAAACAAGTTAGACACCCAGCCCAACTGGTTGGGCTGGGTGCACAACAACCTAAGATCGCGGGCTCGAGTTAAGTTCATCACACCGGTTCGAATATTTAAAAACCTTTTTAAATTAAACAATTTCTGGATTGATCTAAACAGAGTATAAGTATAATAAAAATCCAAATACTTTCAAGTTAGAAACGTAGCTCAGTTGGAAGAGCTGCGTGCACACGTACGAGAGGTCTCAATTTCGAATCCCGCACACGACGCCAATAACTCCAGTGAGCCGTCAGACTCCCTGTACAGGAAAACAATTTTTTTATAATATTTTATTTTCAGCCATTATTATTTTTATTAATTTCAAATACCTAAAAATATGAATTTTGTAGGTTTAAAAACCCAATAAACACTACAAAAACAACTCAAAAATCTAACAAAAAGTATTAAATTGAAATATTAAATTTATATATTTATTGAATTATTACGTTATTACTTAGGTTAGTTTTCCTTCGCCGGTTAAATCCTCAATTCGTGCGCATTATCTTTCAAGCAAGGAACGCACCCACGGTGAGTGAATCCTTACAAACTCCCTTTTTAATTTCATTTTGGGGTGTATCATGTGTCGTACATGTTATACATATTTAACTAAACACTTGTGCAAAAATCAACATGTGATGAAATGTGTATTTTTTTGTTATGTGTGGATACATTTTTACATTTCAGTGCAATCATTCATTAGGCCCATCAGTTCCTCGTGGGATACGAGTTGAGCATCAGGTGCCTCATTAGATCAGCTCCATTTGATTGAGCCTTGATGTCAAGTTCATCATTCATCATGTCATGTGTTCATTGTGGATATTATATGGTTTGTGATAGGTTACTTATATACAAATGCTCACTTATGATTCATGCGCTATTTTTATTTAAATATCAAATTTATAAAAACCGGATTCATTGCAAATAGATGTTAAGTTTAATAAAAACCGGAATAATAACCAAGATAGACACACAGTCCAGTGGTGGACTGTGTGAACGTTTAAATCACACGTCACGAGTTCGAGTCCAGATTACCGCACCGGTCCTGACAATTATCAAACTTTTTATATAAGGCAGAAATGAAATTATTTAGTTTGTATATAAGTATAATAAAAATCAGATTATTTACCAAGTTAGACACACAGTCCAACGGTGGACTGTGTGTTAACCTAAACCACAGGTCCCGGGTTCGAGAATTGTGGAGAGCACCGAGCGTGATAATTAAAAACGTTTTTAAATAAATGATTTTCGGATTAATTCAATTAGTTTATAAATATAATTAAAAACAGAAATATTTCGGGTTAGACACGTAGCTCAGTTGGTAGAGCTGCGTGCACGCGAACGGGAGGTCTCGGGTTCGAGCCTCACCCGGCGCACACAATTACACAATCAAACCGGTCAACAGGTCAACGGTCAACAAGTCAACGGTCAAAAAGTCAACATTTTTTTTATTTTTATTTATTTATTTTATTTAAAAATCAATTTAAAATACTTAAAAATAACATTTTTAAAGTTAGAAAATAGCCTTAAACTTACAAAAATATATCCCATAATCCTACGAAAATTGATTTAATAAAATCCACTTATTTACCGAACCATTATGTTATTATCTAGGTTAGTTTCACTCGTGGTTAAATCAAACTTCATGCACATTCAACATCATCAACCGAACGCACCCAAAGTGAGTGAATCTTACAACTCCCCTTTTTAATTACACGTTTTGGGGTGTGTCATGTGTTACAAAAATTAACTCGTTTATTTAAACTTGTGCCATACCATATTGTGATCTAAACTTAGAATGTATATATCGTTTATAGTTATGTATTTCATAATGTCAAGTTATATGCAAATCATTCATTAGGCCCATCAGTTCCTCATGGGAAACGAGTTGAGCAACGCGTGCCTCAAAACAATCTATTATTGTATGTGTGTGCATTATTTAATATTAAGTGATTGGTGAATAAGTCTACATCTATATTTACTCATATGTGGTTGTGCACTTTATTTTGTAATCAATTTAATAAACTTGTTCAAATGTTTTTCATAGGATTCACTCGCCAACTTTTTGTTGATCCAAAAACCATTTTTACACATGATACAGGTGAACAGGATGAAGCAAGGAAAAACATAGGAAATGCCTTATAAGAAAACAATGAAGTCTAGAATGATGTTTAGGACATGATGTAATTATGATTGTATGTTTCCCTTTAAATTGTAATAATGAATATGAAACGTTATAATAAATGTCATGAGCTTTGATGATAACCCAATTATGCCCCGATCACCTTTTCCGCTGCGGGTCGGGGTGTGACAGATTGGTATCAGAGCCGTGACTATAGGGATATAGGATAGGTTATTAGACCCTTAGAGCTTATACTATAGTTGACTAGATTTTAAATTGTTTATGTGGTTACATGCAAACTTATGATATTTATTTGTTTCATATTTGTTTATACTTACAGTCAAACATACATACTTACATACACATTCATCATACATATTTCAATGTTCATATAATCAAATCATCTTCATACTTTCCTTATTCAAAGATTTTGTCGCAATTTTCAAATCTCATCAAAGTAAGTTCTGCGACGGGCATGTAGTAACTGGAAGGGTACAAGTACCGGTAGTCGGAACGTCCTGTCTAGGTTGGCATTCGTATAAATCCAATATAACGGACCAGTTTGCCTACCTGGGGACTAACGATGAGAGTACGAAGGACCTATTAGGCCAAAGCATGCCACACCAAACGTCGTTCGAACTAACCCCACTTTGAGGTGTCATCGTGTCCATACCTGGACACATTCCGAATATCATACGTTACATATTTCTCGATTTTCTCCGGGTTTTAGTGTACGTAACAAGGCTAACACATGCGAACCATATGAAAAACCCGGTATTCATGGGGGCCCACATGATTACGAAGGTGAAGTATCGCGGCATGCAAGGCCCAATTACGAGCAAAGCCCAAGACATCCTATGGATGTAGTAGATTTATTATTTTATATTTATTTTATAAATGTTCATTCCTAAATACGACACCTGATCCTAAATCATCCAACTCATACTCTTGATATGTATTCCTTGTAGATGTCTTCTAGCCTCGCTCGTAGGAAGATGAGAGCAGGAAAAGCCCGTGAGCGCATGGCTGCCCTAATCGCTCAACAAATGGCTGCCGTAATACCCAACATTGTAATTCAAGTCCAACAAGCCCTTACCGCTAATCCTGCCAACCAAGAAGATCAAAATGTTATCAACCCTCCCCCAAATACCACTAAATGCACCTACAAGCATTTCAAATCATGCGACCCTCCAAAATATGAAGGGACTGAAGGTGTCACCGCTCTCCTCCATTGGTTTGAAGAAATGGAGAACACTTTTCTAAATTGCGATTGCCCCGATGATCGCAAAGTGCGATATGCTACTGGTCGTTTATATGGAATAGCACTTACTTGGTGGAATACAGAGAAGGCTAAACGAGGTGTTGAAGATGCTATGACTTTGACTTGGGAAGAATTGAAGGAAATCATGACCAGACGGTTTTGCCCAAGGAGCGAAATCAAGAAATTAGAAGATGAGTTCTATTCGTTGAAGCAAAAGGAAGGCGACCACACCACATACAACAAAAGATTCCTCGAGTTAAATAAAATGATTCCCAACTTGTTCACTCCTCTTTACCGTTTGATCGAGCACTACATTCAAGGTCTTCCGTCAAAGATTCAGGACTCTGTAATAAGTACCACGCCTGCAACTTTGGAAGCAGCAATGGAGTTAGCTACAGAGCTCACCGAAAACCGCATCCGGAACCAAGACTTCAAGGAGGAGAAGAAGAAGGATAAAGCATCAACTGAAACTTCAAACTCCACCCGAACCGAATCCCCTTCTCAACCCACTTTTAAGAGAAAACGAGATGGGCAACTTTTCGCTGTCACACAACGTAATCAACCAATTTCACAAGCCATACCCATCCAAGCTATCCCAATCACTCAAGTAGCACTCAACTCAACTTACCCAAATAAGAAACCATACCTTGGACCTCACCCTCGATGCAACACCTGTTTTTATCACCATCCCCCTACCTTATCTTGTCGACTATGGCGAATTGTGGACGCTATGGTCATTTGAGCAAGGTTTGCCGCACCCCTCAAAACCAAATCTCACCCCCTCCTCAAAACATGATCCAACCTATCAACAACCCCAATACCCCACATTACCTTATGTTCGAGCTTGTTTTAATTGTGGCGACCCTACCCACTTTAGAAACACGTGCCCTCGATTGGTTAACATCATAAAGCTCAAGCTCAATCAAACCCAGTTAACCAAGTAAATCAAGAAAACCCAATCACTAGGCCACCAGCAAGAGGAAGAGTTTTCAACATCAACGCCAATCCTGTCGAAGATAATGACGGCCCAAACGAAACCACCGAACTAGTCCCCTTCACCAAAAATCAAGATTCAACTCCAACCGCTTAGTTTTTTTACGTTTTCTTTATGTTATCTCAATCTTCCCGTATCCCAATTATAAATTGGAATCTTATCCAAGGATCCTAATGCGAATTACTATTTCAGTTTGTTTATGTTTTAAAGTCACATAGAACCAATCATAACTTAAGGATAAAGCCAATGAAAATTTGACAAGAATATGGTGGATACGCCGCTGGTACTTCCTATATATAAGTATTCTTGTCAAAGGATCAGAGGCATATCTGGCGGTTATGAGAAGTTCCGTGTAGAATTTAGTATTGTTTGGATTGAAGTTTGTTTTGTACTCACTGATTTAGCATTTATAGCATCTCATCATTTAAAGAAATTGGATTGTATTCCATTTGTACATAGACTAACCTCTCCATCACAACAAACGAGAGAGGTATTGTCATCATTCAAACATGTATACTATCAGAATTAAGTCTCAAGTTTTGGTTGTTGTGGTTGTTTTAGAGTCACATAGAACTAATCATAACTTGCGGATAAAGTCAATGAAAATTTGACAAGAATATGGTGGATACGCCGCTGGTACTTCCTATATATAAGTATTCTTGTCAAAGGATCAAAGGCATTATCAGGCGGTTATGAGAAGTTCCATGTAGGATTTAGTATGTTTTGGTTGAAGTTTGTTCATCATACATTTCAGCGTATTCAATTTCATCATTTAAAGAAGTTGAGCTATGTCTCACTTCCACAAGGACTAACCTCTCCATCACAACAAACGAGAGAGGTATTGTCATCATTCAAACATGGATACTATCAGAATTAAGACTCAAGTTTTGGTTGTTGTGTTTGTTTTAGAGTCGCATAGAACTAATCATAACTTGCGGATAAAGTCAATGAAAATTTGACAAGAGTATGGTGGATACGCCGCTGGTACTTCCTATATATAAGTATTCTTGCCAAAGGATCAGAGGCATTATCAGGCGGTTATGAGAAGTTCCATGTAGGATTTAGTATTGTTTTGGTTGAAGTTTGTATTATACTCACTGATTTAGCATTCATATCATCTCATTATTTAAAGAAATTGGATTGTGTTCCATTTTCTACATAGACTAACCTCTCCATCATAACAAACGAGAGAGGTACTGTCATCATTCAAACATGTATATTATCAGAATTAAGACTCAAGCTTTGGTTGTGTGATTATTTATGTTTTAGAGTCACATAGGACTAATCATAACATACTGATAAAACCAATGAAAATTTGACAAGAATATGGTGGATACGCCGCTGGTACTTCCTATAATAAGTATTCTTACCAAAGGATCAGAGGCATTATCAGGCGGTTATGAGAAGTTCCATGTAGGATTTAGTATTGTCTTGGTTGAAAATTTGTGTTACCAACACTGATTTTAACATTCATATCATCTTATCATTTAAAGAAATTGGATTGTGTTCTATTTCTACATAAACTAAACCTCTCCATCATAACAAACGAGAGAGGAACTGTCACCATTCAAACATGTATGCTATCAGAACTTGGACTCAGATATTGGTTGTTGTGTTTATTTATGTTCTAGAGTCACATCATAGAACCAATCATAACTTACTGATAAAACCAATGAAAATTTGACAAGAATATGGTGGATACGCCGCTGGTACTTCCTATATATAAGTATTCTTGCTAAAGGATCAGAGACATTGTCAGGCGGTTATGAGAAGTTCCATGTAGGATTTAGTAATTTCTTGGTACATTGGTTGTGGTGTTTATTTATGTTCTAGAGTCACATCATAGAACCAATAATAACTTGCGGATAAAGTCAATGAAAATTTGACAAGAGTATGGTGGATACGCCGCTGGTACTTCCTATATATAAGTATTCTTGTCAAAGGATCAGAGCCATTGTTAGGCGGTTATGAGAAGTTCCATGTAGGTTGTAGTATTAGAAATTTTGTTTTAGGATATAACCTTATCTTTCCAAACATATCAAAACTCTTGCGCAAGAAATCATACTTAGTGAATCAACTCTGCTTATCAATATTTTTACCGTAGGCAACAAAAAGCGATTCCTGTAGCAGGGTACTCAACCCTTACAAGGAACGTTACCGCCTCACACAAAATTTAAACCCTTACTCTTTTCTAAGTATGTAACCGTCAAATTAAACACCATCCTTTTTAGACAAATATGTCACTACTTAAATTTCGGGACGAAATTTCTAAAAAGCAGGAGATACTGTAACATCCGTCAAAAAACCGGATTTACCAAACCCGCTCCGTTTATTAACCGAACAATCAGTTAAAAATTTCGTTGCGTATTTAATGCCCAAATTAATTTTAAACGATACATAATTAATAAGTATATTGGAATATATAATTTATATTTGAAAAAGTATTTAAAATAATGAAATAAAAATAAAAGGCTGCAGCCGGGTTTCGAACCCGGGTCAACCGGTTATCAGCAATGCCTTAACACACACGTGCTCAACCACTCCGCCACTTGTGTTTCTTGTTCATATACATAACATGAATCTCGAATTCAAAACTGACGCGCCCAATCGCAGTCGTCGGAAATCCCGACGATTTCGCCGAGATTGGACGGTTTATTCTGTTTTAACCGAAGCCTTAACTATTACATCGGTTATAACCGACGTCTGAACCCGCGACGCAAGTCATAACCGCTGGAAAACTTATTGACCGACGAATCAAGACGGAAAACGGACCAAATTCGTCGATGTTCTGCCCTATAAATACACCCTCTAACTTCTGTTAGCTTTTTCGCTCACAATCACACTCTTTCCCGACGTAATTTCACTCGCCGGAAAACTTCTGCAACTTGCCGGAAAACCGAGCCCTTCACCTCTGTGCATTACTCTAAAAACTGAACACCCAGAGCTCATACCGAAGCCACCCACACTCATCTCAAGCTCCCTGAAGACCCTCTGCCGCAGGACACACGTCGCCAGAATAATCTGCTGTCATCGGAGTTTCGCCGGCGAAACTGAGGAGCCCTGTTCGGTATATCTTACACTTAATCTCTCATTCTTTTTATTAATCTTACATGTAATTAATCACAACACCCTAAAGAAACTTGATTAAATCGTCGAACCAGTCGGACATTGGTTCTGGCTGAAGCTTAACGAAGAAGATGAAGTTTTCAGTATTATATAAGTTTAATTTAAATCAAGATATATCTCGGGTTAGACACACAGTCCAGCGGTGGACTGTGTGCAAATAAACACGCATACGTCCCGAGTTCGATTCTTGTCCCACGCACACTCGCCTTAATAAAAATGTTCCTTTTTTAAACTGAACCGGATTCATTGCAAATAGATGTTAAGTTTAATAAAAACCGGAATAATAACCAAGATAGACACACAGTCCAGTGGTGGACTGTGTGAACGTTTAAATCACACGTCACGAGTTCGAGTCCAGACTACCGCACCGGTCCTGACAATTATCAAACTTTTTATATAAGGCATAAATAAAATTATTTAGTTTGTATATAAGTATAATAAAAATCAGATTATTTACCAAGTTAGACACACAGTCCGGCGGTGGACTGTGTGTTAACCTAAACCACAGGTCCCGGGTTCGAGACCTGTGGAGAGCACCGAGCGTGATAATTAAAAACGTTTTTAAATAAATGATTTTCGGATTAATTCAATTAGTATATAAATATAAGTAAAAACAGAAATATTTCGGGTTAGACACGTAGCTCAGTTGGTAGAGCTGCGTGCACGAGAACGGGAGGTCTCGGGTTCGAGCCTCACCCGGCGCACACAATTACACAATCAAACCGGTCAACAAGTCAACGGTCAAAAAGTCAACATTTATTTTTATTTTTATTTATTTATTTTATTTAAAAATCAATTAAAAATACTTAAAAATAACATTTTTAAAGTTAGAAAATAGCCTTAAACTCACAAAAATATATCCCATAATCCTACAAAAATTGATTTAATAAAATCCACTTATTTACCGAACCATTATGTTATTATCTAGGTTAGTTTCACTCGTGGTTAAATCAAACTTCGTGCGCATTCAACATCATCAACGGAACGCACCCAAAGTGAGTGAATCTTACAACTCCCCTTTTTAATTACACGTTTTGGGGTGTGTCATGTGTCACAAAAATTAACTCGTTTATTTAAACTTGTGCCATACCATATTGTGATCTAAACTTAGAATGTATATATCGTTTATAGTTATGTATTTCATAATGTCAAGTTATATGCAAATCATTCATTAGGCCCATCAGTTCCTCGTGGGAGACGAGTTGAGCAACGCGTACCTCAAAACAATCTATTATTGTATGTGTGTGCATTATTTAATATTAAGTGATTGGTGAATAAGTCTACATTTATATTTACTCATATGTGGTTGTGCACTTTATTTTGTAATCAATTTAATAAACTTGTTCAAATGTTTTTCATAGGATTCACTCGCCAACTTTTTGTTGATCCAAAAACCATTTTTACACATGATACAGGTGAACAGGATGAAGCAAGGAAAAACATAGGAAATGCCTTAGAAGAAAACAATGAAGTCTAGAATGATGTTTAGGACATGATGTAATTATGATTGTATGTTTCCCTTTAAATTGTAATAATGAATATGAAACGTTATAATAAATGTCATGAGCTTTGATGATAACCCAATTATGCCCCGATCACCTTTTCCGCTGCGGGTCGGGGTGTGACATGCCACACCAAACGTCGTGTGGACTAACCCCACTTTGAGTTGTCATTGTGTCATACCTGGACACATTCTGACCTTATACCTTACAATTATGTTTTACGATTTTCATTCGGGTGATGCAAGCATTAACAGGCCAACATCAATGCGAACCCTACCAAGCTCAGTAGTAATGGGGGCCCACGTGACTACCAAGGCCGAAGTATGGGAGACATTTGGAGGCCCGATCCTAAGCAAGCCCAAGACATCCTATGTATGTAGTTAATTTTCTTGTTTTCATATATTTTGAATGATATTTTCACTTTTTATGACACATGATACCTAAAAACGTTCAATTCATAATCTCGCTACGTATTTCCTGTAGATGACTGCTAGACATTCTCGAGGCGGTAGAAGGTCAAGAAGATCTAGCGAACGTATGGCCACTCAAATCACTCAACAGATGGCTGCCGTACTTCCTGATATCGTTGTTCAAGTTCAACAAGCATTTGCCGCCAATCCTATCAACCCCACCAACCAAGAAGCGCAAAATATCGCCAATCCTCCTCCCAACACCACTAAATGTACCTACAAGCATTTCAAATCCTGCGATCCCCCAAAATACGAAGGTACTGAAGGTGTCACTGCTCTCCTCCATTGGTTTGAGGAAATGGAAAGTACTTTTCTCAATTGCGATTGTCTCGATGATTGCAAGGTGCGCTATGCTACTGGTCGGTTGTTTGGAGTAGCACTTACCTGGTGGAAAACAGAAAAAGGGTAAGCGAGGTGATGTAGTTGCTATGGCCTTGACTTGGGATGAGTTGAGGGAAATCATGACAAGATGTTTCTGCCCAAGAAGCGAAATCAAGAAGTTAGAATATGAGTTTTATGCTTTGAAACAAAAGGAGGGAGACCATACCACCTACAACAAGAGGTTCCTCGAGTTGAATCAGATGGTCCCTAACCTGTTCACTCCGCTTTATCGTCTAATCGAGCATTACATTCGAGGTCTTCCCTCGAAAATTCAAGATTTTGTGTTAAGTACTTCACCTGCAACACTCGAAGCTGCCATGGAGCTGGCTACTGAACTTACGGAAAATCACATTCGAAATGGCAATTTTAAAGATGAGAAAAAGAAAGATAAGGTACCTGCTGAAACTCCAACCCCAACTTCAGCAGGTTCGTCTTCCAAATTTGCTGGAAAAAGGAAGCGCAATGGGAAGAACTTCGCTATTACCCAAACCAATTCCCCTATCACTGCTGCCCCAATCACACAAGTCGCCCCTCAAGCCACCACATTTAAGAAACCATACACTGGTCCTCACCCAAAATGCAACCGATGCCAATATCACCATCCTGCTGAGAACCCCTGCCAATACTGCACAATTTATGGCCGTGTAGGTCACATGATTCAAACTTGTCGTATCCTCCAAAAGCCAAACCGCAACCCGCCTCAAGCCCAAATCAATAATCAAGTGGTGGGCCAAGCCCAAAACCAACCCTCCTTACTTTTACCACATGTTCAACCCATGGCTCAACTCAATAACCAACCCAATTATCCAATGACGCAACCTGTCAGAGCATGCTTCAACTGTGGCGATCCAACCCATTTTCGTAATACATGCCCACGCCTGGTGAACATCATAAACGCCCAAGCTCAAGCCAATCCGGTGAATCAAGCCAACCAAGCTAATCCACCTGCTAGAGGAAGGGCTTTCAACATCAACGCCAACCAAGCTGGGGCTGATAACAATGTGGTTAATGGTACGTTTCTTATTAACGGTAGTTATGCATCCATACTATTTGATATTGGTGCGGATAAGAGTTTCGTGTATTTAGAGTTCGAATCCATTCTTGATTTTCCATGCGTTAGTCTCGCCGAACGGTTCACGGTGGAAGTTGCTGATGGTGAACCTATTTCGTTAGACTCGATTGCTCGTGATTGTACTCTTACTCTTAATGACCACAATTTCTCTGTTCATCTTATTCCTATGAAGTTGGGTAGTTTCGACATTATCATCGGCATGGACTGGCTTAGTCAACATCACGCCGAAGTTGTTTGGTACGAGAAGTTTATTCGAATTCCTCTCACTGACGGTCAAACTCTACGTATCTTTGGAGAAACTCCTTCTAAAGGGCTCAAGTTGATGTCTTGTCTTCAAGCTCGAAGATATCTTCGCAAAAATTATGACACGTTTCTAGCTCATATCGTCAAGAAGGAAGGCAAGGAAAGGAAGCTCGAAGATATTCCCATCGTTAATGAATTTCCTCAAGTTTTTCTCGACGACGTTTCAGGACTTCCTCCTGTGCGAGAAGTCGAATTTCGAATCGATCTTGTACTTGGTGCTACACCAATCGCAAAATCTCCTTATCGGTTAGCCCCATCCGAGATGCAAGAGTTAGCTAGTCAGCTACAAGCGTTGATTGACAAGGGATTTATACGTCCTAGCTCGTCACCTTGGGGTGCGCCTGTTCTTTTTGTAAAGAAGAAAGATGGAACTTTTCATATGTGCATCGATTATAGAGAACTCAACAAGCTGACCATCAAGAATCGCTATCCATTACCTCGAATCGATGATCTTCTAGATCAACTTCAAGGTGCCACTTGTTTTTCAAAAATTGACATTCGTTCTGGTTATCACCAACTTAGAGTGCGAGAAGAGGATATTCCAAAGACTGCTTTTCGAACCCGTTATGGTCACTATGAATTCATGGTTATACCTTTTGGTTTGACCAATGCCCCTGCTGTCTTCATGGATCTAATAAATAGGGTGTGCAAACCCTACCTCGATCGTTTCGTTATAGTTTTCATTGATGATATTCTTATCTACTCCAAGACCAAATCCGATCATGAGCGACATCTTCGACTTATTCTAACACTCTTGAGAACCGAAAAGCTTTATGCTAAGTTCTCAAAATGCGAGTTTTGGTTAAAAGAGGTAAAATTCCTTGGTCATATCGTTAACGACAAAGGGATACATGTCGACCCTGCAAAGATCAAATCGGTGCAAGAATGGCAAGCGCCCCGTACTCCTACTGAAGTTAGATCATTTCTTGGTCTAGCTGGTTATTATCGTCGTTTCATTGCAAATTTTTCTCGTATCGCCGTCCCACTCACAGCCTTGACTCACAAGGGAAAACCCTTTATCTGGGGACCCAAACAAGAAGAGGCTTTTCAAGTGCTGAAGCAAAAGCTTTGTGATGCACCTATACTCACACTTCCTGATGGTTGCGAAGACTTTGTGGTTTATTGTGACGCGTTAGGGCAAGGCTTATGTTGCATTCTAATGCAAAGAGGAAAGGTAATAGCCTACACCTTAAGGCAACTCAAAGTACATGAGAAGAACTATACTACTCACGACCTAGAACTTGGAGCAGTCGTGTTCGCCCTTAAGATATGGAGACATTATCTCTATGGTACCAAGTGTGAAATTTACATTGACCACAAGAGCCTCCAACATATATTCAATCAAGAGGAATTGAACATGAGGCAACGTCGATGGGTCGAACTCCTAAATGATTATGATTGAGAAATCCGATATCATCCTGGTAAGGCTAATGTGGTGGCCGACGCTCTCAGTCGAAAGGAGTATGCAAACTCCATTCGTATTTGTGTTTTCAAATTGTGACTGATCTTCAAAATCGAATTAGAGCAGCTCAACATATTTCCGTCACGGAAATGACATGCGAGATGAATTGTCTTGTGGAGTTGAAACTAAACTAGAGTCCAAGTCGGATGGTATTCTCTATTACTTAAATCGTATTTGGGTACCTAATCGTGATGATCTTCGTGTTTTTCTCATGAGAGATGCACACAAAACTCGATACCCTATACATCCAGGAGCCGATAAGATGTACCAAGATCTACAATACTCCTACTGGTGGCTTGGTATGAAGAAAGATACCACTATTTTTGTTTCTAAGTTCCTTACATGTTCCAAAGTGAAAGTTGAACATCAAAGACCTTCAAGACTTCTTGTCCAACCCGAAATACATGTATGGAAGTGGGAAAATATAACCATGGATTTCATTGCTGGGTTACCTCGCACCTCCAGTGGGAACGACACCATCTGGGTTATCATTGATCGTCTTACTAAGTCAGCTCATTTCATTCCTATCCGTGAAGATTTCAAGAACGAGAAGCTAGCTCGTATCTATATCAATGAAATTGTAAGCCATCATGGCCTACCTTTAAGTATCATTTCAGATCGAGATGGTCGTTTCACTTCACGAACATGGCAAGTCGTACAATCCGCTTTGGTACACGTCTAGATCTCAGCACTGCCTTTCACCCTCAAACTGATGGTCAATCTGAGCGCACCATACAAACCTTTGAAGACATGTTGCGAGCATGTGTCATAGACTTCAAAGGAAATTAGGACACGCATCTACCGTTAGTGGAATTTTCGTACAACAATAGCTATCATTCAAGCATCGGTATGGCTCCTTTTGAGCCTTATATGGTCGAAAGTGTCGATCCCCTGTATGTTGGCACAAAATTGGTGAAGCGCAAATCACTGGACCTGAATTAATTCAAGAAATTACTAACAAAATCCTCCAAATCCGAAGTAATCTTCAAGCAGCTCGTAGTCGTCAAAAGAGTTACGTTGACAAACGATGCAAGCCATTGGAGTTTTGTGTTGGTGATCGAGTACTTTTGAAAGTATCATCGTGGAAGGGAGTTGTTCATTTTGGTCAAAAGGGCAAGCTAGCACCATGCTATGTGGGACCATTTAAGATACTCGAAAGAGTAGGTCCTGTAGCATACAAGCTTGACCTACCAGAAGAACTCAACAGAATTCATCCCACATTTCACGTATCAAACTTGAAAAAGTGTCTTGTCGACGAAAATCTCCATATTCCTTTGGAAGATATTCAAATTGATGAATCAATGCACTTCGTTGATAGACCAGTGGAAATCATGGACATTGGTGAAAAGCGTTTGAGATGAAGTCGTATTCCAATAGTCAGGGTGCGTTGGGAGTCAAAACGAGGACCTGAGTTTACTTGGGAACGTGAAGACTCAATGTGTGAGAAATACCCGCATCTTTTTCCTGTTACGGCTACTACTTAAATTTCGGGATGAAATTTCTAAAAGTAAGGGATATAATAACATTTGTATAAATCGGATTCCGAAAACCCACACCGTTTGCTAATCAAAGTATTTGTTTATATGTTCGATGCGTATTTTCTAAACGTCAATTATTAATATAAGTGGTTGAATAAAAAAAGTTATAATTTATAAATAATAATAATAATAATAATAATAATAAGAAGAAGAAGAAGAAGAAAAATAATTATAACAAAACAAAAAAAAATTAAAAGGGTAAACCAGGGATCGAACCCGGGTCACCCGTTAATACACACACACCACACACCACTGTTCTACAGACATAATGGTGATGATATCTTGACAAAAATAGGTTATATGCCGCATCGGATCCTCAAACCAATTCAAGTTTTACTGCCCAAACACTGGGCAACCGTAACCCCAAATCTGGCAATCAATGGTCATCATTTTTAAAATAAATCCAATCAATAACCGACCTCAATCATGTCTTGATTTAGATTCAGTTACAAATCATGGGTGTGATCAGTTCGTAACCGAAAATCATTTAAGTGGTTTTCCAAAACCGAAATCGCCATTTCATCTATATATAGCGGACATTAGGTTGTGTAATAGGCGCTCAGTAACTCATTCAAAATCTTGAACACCTCACTCACATTCTACGTTGATTGCTGCTCTCGCCGGAGCTCATCACGATTCGCCGGGATTTCGGTATAGCTGCGGAAAGGTCACCGGAGAATCACAGGTATAAAATCATCTTCACTATCCTGATGATTTATTATTATAAGAAGAAGTAAAGAACAAATCTCATGAAAACAAGATAAAACTTGTATCAGTGAGTTTTAAGTAAATATGAAGAAGTGTATTCAGGGTATATATATAAATAAAATTGGTTATAACACCGGGTTAGACACATAGTCCATGGATGGACTGTGTGCATGTGAAGCATAAGACCCGGGTTCGCGCCAAGCAAGTGACTGTTGTTCTGGATAAAAACTCAATTTTTTAAGGAATCTGTGTAAACTGTCAAGAAGTTGATATGAGAATTAAAATCCTTGTATTAAACCGGTTAGACTGCACAACAACCTAAGGTCGCGAGCTCGAGTTAATTTCATCACACCGGTTCGAATATTTAAAAACCTTTTTAAATTAAACAATTTCTGGATTGATCTAAACAGAGTATAAGTATAATAAAAATCCAAATACTTTCAAGTTAGACACGTAGCTCAGTTGGAAGAGCTGTGTGCACACATACGAGAGGTCCCAAGTTCGAATTTCGCACACGACGCCAATAACTCCAGTGAGCCGGTCAGACTCCCTGTCAGTCTGACAGGAAAACAATTTTTTTTATAATATTTTATTTTCAGCCATTATTATTTTTATTAATTTCAAACACCTAAAAATACGACTTTTGTAGGTTAAAAAACCCAATAAACACTACAAAAACAACTCAAAAATCTAACAAAAAGTATTAAATTGAAATATTAAATTTTATATATTTATTGAATTATTACGTTATACTTAAGTTAGTTTTTCCTTCGCCGGTTAAATCCTCAATTCGTGCGCATTATCTTTCAAGCAAGGAACGCACCCACGGTGAGTGAATCCTTACAAACTCCCTTTTAATCACATTTGGGGTGTATCATGTGTCTTACATGTTGTATATATTAACTAAACACTTGTGCAAAAATCATCATGTGATGAAATGTGTAATTTTTTGTTATGTGTGGATACATTTTTACATTTCAATGAAATCATTCATTAGGCCCATCAGTTATTCGTGGGATACGAGTTGAGCATCAGGTGCCTTATTAGATCGGCTCCGTTTGATTGAGCCTTGATCTCAAGTTCATCATTCATCATGTCATGTGTTCATTTTGGATATTATGTGCTTTGTGATAGGTTACTTATATACAAATGCTCACTTATGATTCATGCACAATTTTTATTTAAATATCAAATTTATAACAACTGATTAAATGTTTTACTAAGATTCACGTGCCAACTTTTGTTGACCCAAACATTTGTTTTACACGTGATACAAGTGGACAGGCTGAGGAGAGGATCACATAGGACTGGCCTTAGAGGATTAATAAAATATATTCTGTTTTGAACAATGTTTCTTGTGCTTGTATGTTTCCTTGTTATGGATTATTGAAGTTTTAATTCCAATTTAATAAATATGAAACTTTTTAGTAAATGTCATGAGCTTTGGTGATAACCAAATATTGCCCCGACTTTTATTTCCGCTGCGGGTCAGGGTGTGACAATTTTTGAGTTTGACTTCGACCTCACGTCAAATTTTGGCGCCGTTGCCAGGGAGTAGCGCACAACGTGTGTTTACTATAGTAGTTTTGTTTGATATTTTCGGGTTTGCACTGGTTGTGTTAGTGTGCAGGTACTTACATGTGTATGCATACTAGAGGCTCTCAAAAGTCATCACCGCTAGCCTTTGATCTTGAAATTGAATGAATGTTGAGAAGAAACTGAGTCTTACTTCGAGTGAACAAAATCATTGGATCTCCTACTACACCAAAAACCACCATGGATCCACCACCTCTCACTATGGGTCAAACAATGCTAACCACTCCTTCTCCAATTACTACAAACATTTTCACACCATAAAGCGAAGTGTAACCTACCAATACCACAATTCCTATGAGCACTCAGCATACTTTTAGTTACCCACCCTCATCCATTGTACCACCATTTAGCCATTATTTCCCAACTGCGGGTCCATCATCATCCCAACATAATCAACCACTTTCGTCTCAACAAAACCCACCCATAGTCTATACTACCCTGGTTCCACAACAACCATCACCTCAAAAATTCCAATACCAACAACCTGCATATTTACAATAAATGGGGGCACGTCGGGATGGGTATGACGATGGTTTTGATGATGAGTTTGAAAGGTATGAAGAGGAAGGATACTACGTGGGGGGTGAGGGAATGTAAATGGGAACTCAAGGTGGAGTTGTTGATGCACCAAGGCAACAATTGGAACCTGTTCAAGAATTTGTTAGGCAACCAAAAGTTATTCCACAATAAATTCCTCAACAAGGGCCTCAGTTTCAAAGGCACCTCAAAGGCCAATGCAAAGGCAAATGGGTCAACCAAGAGTGCCTTTGGGTGTTCTGAGAAGACATCACCGAGAAGTAGTAAGGGGAATTTGAAGCTCATTTTAGACCCGTTACTACTAACAACCCCTCTTCGGTGGTGATTCCTCATCATCCGGATGGAAGAACATTTGAGATTAGCCAACGCGCTTCAAAGTTGGCAACGGAAGAACCTTACTTTCATTTGGAGGCTTATGACTCCATATGTAATACGATTGGAGGTCAAGGTTTCTCATCCGACGATGTTAAGTGGTACTTTTCCAATTTTATTTGGAAGATAAGGCAAAAAGATGGTTTTATACATTGCCTTCCACATCTATTTATTCTTGGGCCTATAAGCAACAAAGGTTTTTAGAAGAGTTTTTGACGGCTCAAAAGACCAATGATGCATGATGGAGTTTGAGAAGCTTTCAACAACAATCGGGTGAGATGTTTCATGTGGCATTTGAGAGGTTTAATATGATGATTAAAAATTTTCCGCATCATGGTATTGCTCTTTGGGAATTGTTAATTGCTTTCCATGAGGGGTTGGGATCGGAGGATGCTCGTGACTTGATGTCTATTACTAACAGTACATTAAGTACCAACTATGAATAAGATGATTGGGAAGTTTTAGAGCAAATGTGCTTACATCGAAGAGGAAGGCTCAATCATCAAGAGAGCAAGGCATGTTATCACGAGACTGCAAGTACATGTCGTAGATGATGGAGGAGTTCAATCTACTATTCCGGTATATGATATTTGTACTAATTGTAATGAATTGGGTCATGCAACGGATACTTGTTTGGTAGGTCAAGAGCAAGTTGAAGAAGTAAATGCGATTCAAGGCTAAGAGGGAGGTGGTAGGAATTTTAACATGAACTCAAACACCTACCACCTCGGGTTGAGAAATCACCCAAATCTTCGCTATGGAAATCCGGCTAATCAAGCCAATCCTAATTTCCAAGGAAATTAAGGAAATTACGTTCCTCGCCAACAATTCAACAACCAAGGTACTTATTGGGCGGGGACACTTAAGGGTTTCAAAAGCAATTTCAACCGGGTAATGAATAAGGTGGGTCTCCGGGTCAAGTTGCGTCAAGTGGAAATGAAGTCATGGACATGCTAAAGATGATGTAACAAGACATGCAAAGGAGAAATCAGCTTGATGAGTTTCGCATGCAAAAGGATGAAATCCGTGACAAAGCTATTCAATCATTGACCACTCAAATAGGTCAACTTGCAACCGAAGTGGCGGATTTGAAAAAGAACAAGGGCCAATTTCCAAGCCACGCCAAGGTAAAGCCTTCCCATAGTTCTTCTCGTAATATTCCTGTTAACCATGTTAGTGTTTTGAGAAGTGGTAAAGAGTATAAAACCAACCCATCACCGGGTTTGGTTGATGGGGTGGTTGAGGATATTACAGGGTTGGAAAGTGATGAGGAAGATGCCTCACCCACAAATGTTTCTAAAGAACCTTCTTTTAAAAAATTAACTGAAAAATCGGGTTTGAGTGAAATTTTAAACGACAAAGAAAAAGGAGTGGGGGCAAGTCAAATCCCATTTCCTTCGGCTTTAGTCGACCCGGGCAAGAAAAATGTTATTTTAAAACGGGTTCCTCAAAAAGAGGAAATGTGGGAGGTGTTTAAACAAGTTAAAGTAACTCTTCCTTTACTTGAGGAAATAAAGCAAGTACCCGCTTACGCTAAATTTATAAGAAAATTGTGTACTCAAAAGAGGCAACAAAAAGTGCCTAAACGGGTCGATTTAACTGAATGAGTAAGTGCAGTTTTGAAAGGTGATCTTCCTCCTAAGCTCCAAGACCTGGGAACGCCTTTAATAAATATTCAAGTTGGTGACTTTCAAATGTCAAGGGTGTTACTAGATCTTGGAGCCGGAGTAAGTATTTTACCTGGGGACTTATACGACCAACACGATTTTGGTCCATTGAAATGGGTTGAGACAACGGTTGTTTTAGCCGATTTATCTCATAAGCTCCCCCAAGGGATTGTGCGGGATGTGATAGTAAAAGTGGAAGAATTTTACTATCCCGTTGACTTTCTGATTTTGAACTACTCGTCGGTTAACCCAATTCAACAACAAAATTTCATACTGTGTCGACCTTTTTGAACACCGCTCATGCCATTATTGATTGTCAATTTGGTATGGTCGACATGGCATTGGAAATCAAAAAATGAGATTAAATGTTTATACTAACGTTTCTAACTCTTTGGGTGGTGATGATGTTTTATGGAAGATTTAGTTGATAGGTGTGACCCGCATGATTATTAGGAAGATGCTTTCGAAATGTGTTTTTGTAATGTTTCTGAATAGGTACACGTGTGTGCTTTGAGGATGGAAGAGTAAAAGCAAGAGGATTTGGCGGTTAGAGAAGGGGGACCACCGTGGACCCAACAAATTGAAAGTCTACCGGCTGAGATTAACTCGGACACAAAGCCATCATTGGAGTGTCCGCCGCAAGTTGAGTTTAAAGACTTTCCATGCCATTTGAAATATGCATTTTTGGGGAACAATGAGACTTTACCGGTCATCATTGCTTCCAACTTGGACGCGACTCAAAAGCAAAGTTTGTTGAAAGTGTTAAAGGCTAACAAGGCGGCTATAGGATGGACGACTGCCGATTTGAAGGGCATTAGTCCATTTATAGTCATGCACAAGATTATTACCACCGAGGATGCGAAGCCAATCCGAGAGACACAAAGAAGGTTGAATCCTCATTTGAGGGAAGTGGTGAAGAAAGAGGTAATTAAATGGTTGGATGCGGGGATCATCTATCCCATATCGGATAGTGCTTGGGTGAGTCCTACAGGGGTGTACCTAAGAAAGCCGGTATTCAGGGTGAACAAATCGCCACCTGCCCGGTCACTGGGTGGCTAGTGTGCATCGATTATTGAAAACTGAATGCCGCTACTTCCAAAGACCCTTTCCCATTACCCTTTATTGACAAAATTATTGAAAAACTTTGTGGTAAAAAATATTTTTGTTTTTTTGATGGGTATTCGGGTTATAATCAAATTGCAATTCACCCGGATGACCAACACAAGACCACCTTCACATGTCCTTATGGCACTTTTGCTTTTCAGCGAATGCCATTTGGATTGTGTAATGCCTCGACCACTTTCCAACGTTGTATGATGGGTATTTTTTCAGACATTGTCTGGGATTCACATGAAGTATTCATGGATGACTTTTCCATTTTTGGCCCAAATTTTGAATTTTGTATTGACGAATTGGTAAAAGTTTTAAAAAGATGCGTTGAGACAAATTTGGTGCTAAGTTGGGAGAAAAGTTGTTTCATGGTGGAAGAGGGTATTGGGTTGGGGCATGTGATTTTGGAAAAGAGGATGGAGGTGGACAAGGCAAAATAAGGGTAATGTCATCTTTGCCTCCACCGAAAAATGTTAAAGGGATAAGGTCGTTTTTGGGACATGCGGGTCTTATCGAAGATTTATTAAAGGTTTTAGTGTAATTACTAAACCTTTATGTAATTTGTTGTTAAAAGATGTCCCATTTGAATTTACTAATGAATGTTTGCAAGACTTTAATGTTTTGAAGGAACAGTTGGTGAAAGCTCCTATCTTGCAACCACCAGATTGGACAAAGTTGTTCGAGATTATGTGTGATGCTAGTGATAGCACTATTGGAGCGGTTTTGGGTCAAAGGGTTGATAAGAAACCGGGGGTGATCTATTATGCAAGTAAGACACTATCCGAGCCACAACTTAATTACACCACCACAGAAGTGGTGTATGCCTTGGATAAGTTTCGGTCTTATATTTGGGGGGCAAGGTGATCGTATATTCGAACCATAGTGCGTTTCGATACTTGATGGAAACGAAGGATGTAAAGCCTCGTTTGATTCGTTGGGTATTACTTTTGTAAGAGTTTGACTTGGAAATCCGAGATAAGAGAGGTTGTGAAAATGTAGTGGCGGATCATTTATCCCGGATCCCAATGGAAGGTATTGACGACGACTGAAATAAATGAGAGGTTTCCTGATGAGAAATTGTTAGCCGTGTCCACTACACCGTGGTATGCTCATTTTGTTAATATCTAGCCACAGGTGCAATTCTGGGTTTTATTGGCCTAAAATTTTCAAAGACGCATGTGAATTTGCTCGGCATTGCTTGAATTGCCAAAAAGTGGGGTAGTACCTCAAAAAGGGATGAAATGCCCTTACAACCCATTTTGGTAGTAGAAATTTTTGATGTATGGGGTATTATTCACAGGCCCTTTCCCGAGTTTGAATGGGTATTTGTACATCTTGGTGGCGGTGGAGCATGTTTCAAAATGGGTCGAAGCAATAGCTACAAGGACCAATGACCATTTGGTGGTGTGCAAATTTGTTCAATCTAACATATTTGCTCGTTTTGGGATTCCTCGCTCATCATTAGTGACGATGGTTCACATTTTAAATTTTCAATTTCGGGAAGCTATTAAAACGCTATAATGTGAATCACCGAATTGCTACCCCTTATCACCCGTAAACGAGTGGGCAAGTTGAAGTGTTCGACCGAAAAATTAAAGAGAATTTGATGAAGACGGTGTGGGTCGATAGGAGAGATTGGTCAGGGAAATTGGATGATGTGTTGTGGGCATATCGGACCGCCTACAAAACTCTTATTGGTACACTCCTTATCGGTTAGCGTATGGGAAGGGGTGTCATTTATCAATGGAGTAGCGCATCGTGCACTATGGGCAATCAAGAATGTCAATGTGGATTACATGGAAGTGGGTGAGTTGAGGAAGCTACAGTTAAATGAGATAGAAGAAACCCGGATGAAGCATATGAATGTGCATCTGCATATAAAGACAAACTTAAAAAAGATAATGCAAAGTTAAGGAAGAGAACTTTTGGAATGGGTCAAAAGGTGTGGTTGTATAATTCAAGGCTTAAGTTGTTCCGGGTAAATTAAAAAGCAAATGGATGGGGCCTTATGTCATTACAAGAGTGGGTCGGTTTAGCGATGTTGAAATTGAAGATGTTCAAGATCAAACGAAACAAGTAGTGAACGGACATTGGCTAAAGTCGTACTTGGAAGGCAAGGATATCAACATGCTTGATGTTGATGAGATGGGTTACTTTCTACGCTCACCGGATGAGGAAACAACTTAAGAGGCCAAGGTTTGCTTAGTGTTGCTGTAGTTGAGTGTAATTTTGTTTTGTTTGGTTTTGTTTAGTTTTAAATTGTTATCGTGTTCCTTATGGAGTGCGTTTGACCCAAGTGTGGGAAATTCTTGCGAATTTTTCTTTAACACGGTGTTGGGGACAACATGGGTCTTTCATGGGGGGTAGGGTAAGTTGTTTTAAAAATAATTTAAAACCCTAAAAATTACAAAATAATAATAAAATAAAATAAGATTTTCAAAACCAAAATGCCAAGTGACCACCGTAAGCTACGGTACCGTAGCTTACGATAGGTGTTGGGCAAATAAAAGCATTACGATAATAACCTACTGTCTTACTGTAAGAATTTTTTGCTAGAGGCTACCATAGCCTACGGTGCCTACTGTAAGCTACGTCAGACCCTACGAGGTGGGGTCAGTTTTATTTAAAAAAATAAAAATAAGCCACATACGGGTTTACTCCATTTTAACCACATATTCATCTTCTTACACTCCCATCTTCCCCAAACAAAACCCTATATTCCATAGCCTAAGACATTTGCCCTTTTCTCAAAACTCAACCGAATTAAGTGATTCTTGGGTCAATTTTGGCTAAAATTTCACAAGAATTCTAAATTTGAGCTTGCATTGTAAAGAATCTCAAGTTTTGGTGGTCAATTTTGAAAATTTAGGTTCGAAAATTTAGGGTTCTTTGTGGGTTTTTGGTTTAACTTGAAGTGTTTAGTAATCTCATCTTCTACAAAGCAAAGGTATGCATTTTCTTATCATCATAAGGTTGCATTGCAAAATTGTAAGTTGTTCATGCTATATTTGCTTACACAGTTGCTTATAGTCTTTTAGATGGTATGAACGTGATGAATTTGAATGGGTTATGGTTGTAGATGCTAAGTCATTTGGTAAAAGCATAATTTTTGGGCAAACTTTTACTATTTAGTCAAAATAATGCCGAAATTTTTACAAAAGATGAATACCATGTCTTGCTTGCATCCAAACCATAGTGATAAGCATGTGTGGGGATGTTTTGGGGATCATGAGAAGAAAAATAATTTGTTGGTTGTTGTTTGTTATGTCTTGTAAATGGGTCGCAAGGTAAAACGGTGGCCAGGTCTTCAAGTAACCCGGAGGATCAACCTAAACGAAGAAGGTTGATATTGCAAAGGGATGTGCAGGACGAAGAAGAAGAGCAATAATAACAAGAAGAAGAGGAGGAATATGTGGTGGATGAGAAACCGAAATGGACGTCCGGTTCTTTGGCAGATCAACCGGATAAATGGCAACCAGAGCTCTTTCACGATCAAATTAATTCTTTGGCTTACCGTAAAGAAGCTTTCATATGCGAGAAATAAGTCCCAGAAAGGGAGTTTTGGTCCATTTGGGGAATATGGTTATATTCAAGCACGTGCAAGTGAAGTAATAGCCATTATGGGTGATCGTGGGAGACTTGTCAATTTTTCGGATAGTTAGTTAAATAGATATTTCTAATTATATCTAGGATTTTGAGCTTGGTTTAGAACACACAGTACATACACAACTCGCACAATGGTTGCTCTCGAAGCTGCTCTCATACACACACACTATAATTCAATTGTAACAAGCTCAAGATCATCCATAGTTGTAATCTTTTTATGCAATATAGTTGGTGAGCAGTAGTTTCCATCACCCAAGGTTTTTTATGTCGAAGATCTTCAAAAGATCAAGGGCTTTTTCCTTGTATAAATCCTTGTTTTAATCATTGTTTACATTTCACATTTGTTCATACAATTGTTCAACGCATTAGCACTGTACCTCACAATTAAAGTTTGGTTACATTATCCTTAGACCGATTTTTGACCAAAATAAAGATCTATTTCATTCATTTGTTCATTACATTCTCTCATTCATTCCATTACTCGATATCAAATAGACCCTTAGGTAGTGTTTGGTATGTAGGAATGAGAAGCAGAATGAAATGGGTCAACGAAGGAATGAAGAAAGCGTGTTTGGTTGGTCAATGTAATGGAATCACTCATTACATAAGGCATTTCATTCCCTCAAAATCATTCCATCCAAACCCCATGTCTTTTTTCATTCCATCCCCTTTTGCACCCTTCATTAACAAAATCCAAAACCCACCACTGTCGCCACCACCCACCACCATCGGCACCACCCACCACCGACACACACCGCAGCCGCCACGCACCGGTCGCCGCCACTCGTAACCCACTAGTCTTTTTGCGTGATACCTTTGTTGTAGCCATCGCGTAGAACAAATCTTGCAACTTTGTTAATGAACTTGTGGAGCATCAAACATCGCAATCAGGTGAGTTTCACGCCCCGTTTACATGTTTTTTTCTTTAAACCAGGGGAGAAACATGCTACTGAAATTTTTAAAACTTTATTTTCTTGCTATATGAGTGTCATTTGCTTTAAACTTGATTTGGATAACTTGAACTTATATTTATTTAACTCTGGAATAGAGTCGTTAGACAAAATTGAATAGCGTTATTCAGGTCGACACCCCCACTCTTAATTATAGTAGTATTAGCTAAACTACACGAGGTCCATAGTAAACTAAACGACACTTGAGTGAATATCTCCAATTTAATGAAACTTGAATCTGTGAACTATGCTGAACTTTGAGCCCAACTATTTTGTTTGCAAAACATTAACAAGGGCATAATAGGACGTTAGTAGGCTAAGTTATAACTTATGTGATTTATATCTATTTAAATGTGATATACATGTTGCATGCTAGCAAAGGCAGAACATTATTGATTGAAATTTGTACGCTTTAAATGTGTATGCTCATTATATTTATAGGTAAAAACAATTGAGCATGTTTTTAAAGTGAAAAACAATTGAGATAGCAATGGAGTTTGACTTGGTAGAGATTGCATTTGAGCACTAGACTGCATAAGCATATTACTTATTTGAAATATTACCATGATAGTGTTCGATTCGTCACATCCCCGCATTTTCGCTATGATGGGGGTGTGACATCATGTAACCAAATAGTTCATCAATTACAAAAAAATTATCAAGTAACTTTTTTTTCAATGTATAATCTAAATTTTAAATGTTAAACTAAATAAGAGCAGACTCGGAACGTTCCATAACGCTAATACTTGCAGAGATGGGACCTTTGACAACGAGCTAGTCGAGTGGCATTTTTATTTAAAATATAACTTTCAAACATACACACATATATATAATATATATGTATATAGGGTTATAGTAAAATGAAAACTCCCTTGAGTTATGAGAATATATAGAACTGGAAAACAAAGCTTTTTCAAATTTCTTTACCGAAAATCCTAAAAGAAGTCATGTCTGCTCCATAAAACATCGCCCAGAATTTTATTTTATTATTTACATGTGTTTTGTATCATGTACAGTTACAGTTATGCAAAAACTGGTGATAAAACACGCACATAAAGTAGGAGTTCTCTAGGTTCTCACAACTCAAGAGGATTTCTCTTGATCTCTATTATATGTATAGTGTGAGGTTCAATACGGAACACTAAAAAGTGGAGAACCGGAGAAAAGTGTGTGTAGTATATATCTACACTAAATCAATTTGTTAAATACAACACAATTTAGCTCAAAAGTTCAAGTCCCAAACTCAACCCTCATGCGAAGAAAGTAGTTTGTCACACCCGAATAATGTCACATTATTTGAAAAGGTGTTGGGTGCTCTGCACGAACATACCAGAGGGATCGGGTGTAAGCCTCCTTCATCTACATTGTCGAGTTTCTTTGATGAGAAGGATTTTCAAGCTCCACGACTTACACGGGTAAAACTAGCTTACTTTATTCTAAAGTCTTATATAAGGATCAATGAGTGCATGTTAGTTTTGTAAATGTGATTTATGTTGGCAGTTTGCTAATTGGGTTAATGTTGATATGTTGGTAGTTTGGTATTTTGATTAATGTTGGTTATTTTGGTACATGTTAGTTTAGTAGATTTGTTAGATGTTAGTAGTCTTGTAAATCTTAGTAGAATTGGTAAATATTTGGTAGATTGTGAATTGTTTTAAGGACTTGTTTTACCCATTTAAAAGTGTTTGAATTGGTAATTTGTAGTTTGGTTAATTTAATATGTTAAGGACTTGTTTTGCCCTTTCCTCAGCCAGAAGTAGGAACGAACGCTTTGCAATTTAGCATCCCGAGCTACATGAGTTATAAATTAGTTTTCTTTCAACATTTAAGAAAACAATAAATAAACAAATATAAGAGAGCCCACCACCAACACCATATGAGATGAATGATGTTCGTTAAAAGAATAGACAGTGATAAGAGTAGTGAGTGGTTAACCGGATGTTTACTCCGGTAAGGGTCCTACCGGCCGGCTTTACCGGCGACATGAAAAGATGGACTAAAAGGTTCACCTCATGTGGGGACCCCCTCTTAATCACACTCCCCCTCTTGTTTGTTCTTAATTAGGGGACACTAAACATCATTAGTATTTATGCATTGCTTTACACAAGACACAATCTAATCTTAGTCTAAATATCTAATTGCACTTTCTTTTGCTTTTGGAATCACAAAGTCAAATTCATTTTCTTTTCCATTTTCATTATATGATCCATCTTGTCATGTTTCAACTTTGGATTAATGTTTATCTTATACACTCATCTTTTATGGTCCATAATCAATTTCTCTTGGGTCTTGATTAACCCACTTATTTCTTTTTCTTTTCCATTTTAAGTTGAATCTATGTCATTTCAATTGCCGACTTTAAAGTTTCTTTATTTGTCAAGGCCTCAAATTTGTCTTGATTATTAACTTTAGTTTACAATAGGATACATAAAAATATACATAATTAAGAATAATAACGAAGGGATTCGTCATTTAACTTCAAGAAATTAACCAGACCATGCTCTTTTCCAGTCATTTTGGTGCTTATAATAATATAATTTGCAATTAACGGTACCTTAGTAGTACATGTAGTTTAGTAACTTTAAGTAGCACTAATGAATATGTCACAAAATGGTGTACTTTTTGATACAGGACTTGTTAATCATCTAGTCTATAAGCATCAACCTATATTGTTTCTCAAGTTCATTGTCTGTTAAAAAAGAAGTAAAAAACTGCTTATAAAAAGAGAGTTTAAGTTTTCTTAAGCTATGGTCTAACTCATGTGACATTCTCCTATGTCGCCCTGAATGTCTACCGGTTGATCACGTGTTGCAACTTTAGCGAGATTTTGATAGAAGCCCATTAACGGTTTCCAAAAATACAAATTTTGTGCATCTTAAGGATGATATATAATCAAATACAGTGGCGCATTCATTACACAATTAAATTTAAGTAGAGAACCGCATATATAGGTATGAGTTCGTAGTGCTTTAAAAATATAGAAGAAAGAAAACAAGGTAATTAGGCCGGTACACATGGTTTTGGTACATTATTATACGCAAAGTTGGACACATCATTGAAGTTAAATGCATTTGTGTAATACAGGGAAATGTACTTGCATAATTACATAGCTTTTGTGGGTCGATCGATGTGTTTAAATCTAAAGTAGTGACTTTAGCAGTGGAACAATTGTAATTAATATATGAAGTTACAACATGAATGGAACATCAAAGGAGAAAAACGAAAGATAAGTACCAAAAATAGTTTCCACTAATTTTTTTAATATCAATATCTTTAAAATACTTATGCTAAGAAAAAGAAAACATTCTAGTAAATCCAAGAATTTATGCTCTATAATAGGGTATGCTTTTTGCTATATAATTAAAAGAAAATGATTCTTTTACACGGTATGTATGATACACTATTAATTATAACAATAAGTCAAACGTAAGGTGGAGTCATGTGTCACCGAATTTTTCGGGTTAAGGGGCAATGCCAACAAACATAAACGGGGTTCAATGCACGTGTATGCACTACTCTAATTCTATTTGTTAAAAATTATCTAGAAATGTGGGAATAAGGAACTAAAGAAAAGAAAATTCATCTTTGTATGTGATCTGTAAGAAGTAAGGAGGGTCCTAAAAGAATCACATTAAAAAAAGAAGGGACTCGTGTTGGACTAGAAATTCTTCTACAACAAAATTTCTTTTTTGAAACAATTTTTCTTCTTCTCTCTATATCACAGATGATGCGGTTGAAAAGTGTAGTTGGCCCAAATAGCGTTTGTTAACCTGTGCAATTAACATGCATATGTCATTGTCATCGGAAATTAAATGATGAGAAGTTGTTTTGTTACTTGATTTGTTGTGTATATAGGTGCAAGGTATGAACTAAAACACTTGTGGATTTAGTATATATAATTTGATCATCTAAAAATGCTTAGATTTACCATGCCACCAGAAATTGCACGTGCTTGTCGCGAGTCCCTGGAAAACACATATGTGTACGTTGATTGTTACTATAAAATGTATCACGAAAATCTCAAGGATGAGAGGAGATGCATAAATTAATCAACTGGAAAGGTCATTACACTACAAGAAAACTGACTTTCAATGATGGAAACGAACTTGTTGAAAAGTTCCGTCGGATAAATACTAACGGATCGTCGACTAATACCATCATAAAACAATTTCTATATTTTTTTTCCAAATACAAAGAATCCATTGAAAATTTCCGACATTCTACAAACGTCAGTCTTACTTCGGTGAGAGAATATCAATATTTAGCTTCGCTAGATCTTTTTCCAAGTTTGATCCCTGATCAGCTGTTCGGACATAACCTCCAATGGTCTACCCTACGAAACTTCGTTATTTTCCAAAATTACAGTCATCCACGCATAGGATTTTGCAGTAATGATTCCTTTTTTTTTCAGGTATACATTTCCGATGGAATCCTGTCGGTGTTGAATCTCAAATTTTGTATGTAACAATTAAGCTAACCGTCTTTCCTCAAACACATATTTTTTGTCTTTCTTCACATATTGTTTCCAAAATTTTGTTTCCCTTTTTACTTTGATGTGGTTGATATGTGTTTTTCATTGATTATAAAGAATGCTCTTATTGTAGGAATTTTTGGTCTCAGAAGTCTTATATGAGGAATGCAATGTTTAATCTATCATCGGAGGAGCAAAGTAGGAAAAGTGTTGTCTCCTTTATAACTTTCTCATTAGAAACTCTACGGCAAAGTAGTAAAATGTTGCCTTCTTTAAAACTTTATCAATAGAAACAAAAGTTGGTTTTTGAACGAGAGGTTCAAGAACAAAAACCTAGGCCCACTGCTCCTATTAACCAAGGAATGTTGATCAGTTCTGTTTAAACATAATGGAAAACATAAAGAAATACCTGTGACGTCAGACAGACCAGCTGAGAATCCAGTCAGAGACGCAGCCATGAGGTTTGACACATTTGTCAGTGTGATCTGGTTCCTCCTTATGGTGTAAGATTATGATGGTAAGAACCGAACTAGGGATGAATTCGGTTTAGGTTATGAAGAGAGAGGTGGGTGGCGACTTTGATGATAATGATGTTATTGTAAGTGTCTAACCCTAATCTTCTCTAATCATCTCCTTATATATACACCCAGAAGGAAATCCTAATTAGTTAATAAGGGTATTATGGTCCATCAACAATTACCAACTAATATATAATAGGATTAATATATTTTGATCTAATATAATATAAATGATTATAATGGCTACATGATTAAATATTATAAATATTATATTTAACTTTACATTCTCCCACTTAGCCGAGTAATCATTTATCATGAGTATTAGAATAAGCCTGATGAGGAGTTAACACTCATTTTAGCTTTAAACCAAGAACCGTAGCAGAGAAATACAGCCGTTGAATCATCATTCGACTCAGGACCCACATTAGTCATACTACAGCCTCAATTCAAAACCTAAAAGTTATGATCAAAAATATGTAAATAAGCCCTTATACCGGCAGAACATATGTTAGAGACATACAAAATCAAACTGAGGAAATTTCATTAATTAAAATAAGTAAGTACAAAATGCCACTAAATAAGGTCTTTAGTAAGTCCCATATTTGAAACATGTTCTTCGAAAACTTTAGGTGGGAGACCTTTAGTCATCGGATCCGCAAGCATATTTTTAGTACTAATATACTCAATACAAAGATTATTTTCCTCAACCCGTTCACGTACGAACAAGTATTTTGTATCGAGATATAAACCAGCTCCAGTCGAACTGTTTAAGCAATGCAGCCCTATACTTTCATATATTCAAGACTCGGTTTCCTTCCTGTCCAAAGTTCATAAGGAGATGTAGGGACAGACTTAGAAGGAACTCTATTGAGTATATGAACAGCTGCTTTTAACGCTTCAGTCCAGATGAATAATGGTAAATTAGTGTTGGCTAACATACTGCGCCCCATGTTCATAAGGGTACGATTTCTTCGTTCAGCGACACCATTCTGTTGAGGTGTACCAGGCATGGTGTATTGGTTTATAATCCCCTGGCCCTTACAAAACTCATAAAATGGACCAGGAGCTTGACCCACATCAGTATGTCTTCCATAATATTCACCGCCTCTATCTGATCTCACAACTTTAATTTTACGATCTAGTTGTTTTTCAACTTCAGTTTTATAATCTTTAAAAGTTGTAAGAGATTCATATTTTTCCTTAATGAGATACAAGTAAACATAATGAGAATAATCATCAATGAAAGTGATATATGAAGTATGTCCAGTTATGCCAGCGATTTGGTAAGGACCACTAGTGTCAGTATGAATGAGTTCTAATAAATTAGAGCTCCTAGTGGCACCTTTCTTATTCGCTAATGTCATTTTACCTTTAAGACATTTGACACATGTTCCAAAATCAGTAAAATCGAGAGGAGGTAAGACTTCATCCTTTACGAGTCGATTTAATTGTTCTCTTGAGATGTGGCCTAAACGTTGATGCCACAACATGGATGAAGTCTCTAAGTCTCGATTTTGTTTCATATTTGTGAGTGATTCATTAATATTATATGACAACAAAGATTTTGAAAAGTCATCATCTAGTTCTAATATATAGAGACCACCATCCAGAATGCCAATACCATAAACCACAGAATCATAGAGAATATAGAGTTTGCGATGACCATGAGTAATATCAAAACCATCTATGTCTAACTTTGGTCCTGATACAAGGTTTCGAGTTACCTCAGGAACATATAAGGTATCATAAAGTTTAATACATAAACCAGTTTTCATAAACAATTGTAAAGTTCCTATGGCCCTCACTTCTAATTCTCTATCATCCCCCACTTTAAGTGTTCTTTGGTTTCTTCCCAGCCTTCGGATTGTAAAGAATCCCTGAGTAGAGTTAGTGACATGAGTCATAGCACCATAATCAAACCACCAAGAATTAGCATGAACATTTAAATTATAGGACTCAAGTATCATAAAAAAATTGTTACCTTTCTTAGCCTGCCACTCCTTAAAGTCATGGCATTCCTTTTGCTTATGTCCTGTCTTTTTACAGAACGTGCAGTAGGGTTTGCCTAAGGAGTCTTAGAGCTGGAAGGCGCACTTGTACTAGGATTGGGCTTTTGGACTTTAGAAACATCCTTCCTTGGATAAGTGTTCTTCCTCTTCTTAGAGCTGGCGGTAGTAAAGTGTGCAACATCAGTAGTTCGATCCATCTTCATACGCTCCTCCTCCTGCACGCACATGGCGATCAGCTCACTCATCGACCATTTTTCTTTCGGAGTGTTGTAATTGAACTTGAATGCTTCATAGGACGAAGGAAGCGAAGTCATGATTAACTGAATAAGAAAACCATCACTAATCGCCATGTCTAATCCCTTGAGCTTATGGGCCATGTCGTTCATCATCATGATGTGTTCACGGATGCTGCTCCTCCCATCATACTTAGTAGTCACCAGCTTGAGGATAAGAGTACTGGCGTGTGCTTTAGACGTTCCCTTGAACTGCTCCTCCACAGAAGCCAAGTAGGTTTTAGCATCTTCAGAATTAGGAATGGCTCCTCAAATTGCATTGCTTATGGACTACTTTATGAACATGAGAGACATACGGTCACACCTAGTCCATTTCTCATGAGCCAGCTGCTCAGCAGCAGTACTCTGAGGAGTAAGGTCTTCAGGCTTATTCTCTCTTAGAGCTGTCAAAATCCAGCAAAGCAAGAGTAAGCATGAGAGAGTCTTTCCATGAAGCAAAGTTATCACCAGTCAATGGTAGAATCCCGCAATTGGGCGCTGATAGTGGAAATAATATGAGCAAATTATGATACTAAGAAAAGAAGTCTTAATGTGATCTAAGGGCAAGTTACACTAAGGCAGGCATAAGTAATGACCATTTTAGTTACGAAGCTGATATTGTCTATTACTAACATCATAATAATAGACTTAGTTAAAATTCTACTCAAATGACGACAAAACAGTTTTGACCAGAAGTGAAATCATCTAAGTATGTGTGCAAAGTAATTGTGACAAATCAGCTTTGGCAAGAAATGAGACAATCACTTTAATTATGCACTTGTCAAGTATGCTAGACATGAATGAATTAGATCAGCTTTGGCTAGAAATAAAACATTCACGTTTATAATGCACAATTAACATAGCTTTTGTAATACTTGAACAATAAATAGATGCATCAAATCACCTTTGGAAAGAAGTGATACACCAGAAGCTCATTCAAGTTAAGCTATTTGGTTTTGTAAAAAGTTATTTTATTATAATTAATTAAGTGTTTACAAAACCATTTATTTAATAGCAAACCCCTGTTAGCGCGAATCGAACTCTACGGTGAGTTTGCTGAGGGGTGCAGGGGAACATCATGTCCCCGCACGGGGTTCGGGGCGGAGCCCCGAGCTGAAATTAGTTCACAATAATAGCCTAATTTAGTAATGAGATTTTCGATGAAATCTTGGATTTCGGATGAGTTTTGGATTAGTCCGAGATAGGCATCTCGGACAAGTTCCGGATTCGTCCGAGATGGGCGTTTCGGATGAGTTCCGGATTAGTCCGAGATGGGCATTTCTGATGAGTCTTGAATTAGTCCGAGATGGGCATTTCAGATGAGTTCTGGATTAGTCCGAGATGGCATCTCGGATGAGACTCGTGTTAGTCCGAATGGTCATCTCGGATAACACTCATGTTGTACGAGTTAGTCATCTCGGATGAGATTCATGTTAGTCCGAGTTAGTCATTTCGGATGAGACTCTGATTAGTCCGAAATTTATCCTGCAAGATTTCAAAATCTCTAATAATGGTAGTAAGTTGTGATAAGTTTTGAAATTCGAAAATTAAGGGATTATCAGATTAGTTTTCCTATTTTGATGCTGATCTAAATATATCAAAATATTTCGAAAATAATATATGTTTATCTTATAACAGATTTCGAAAATTTTGTTAAATAAAAGTAGATCAAAACTGGGAAACACTTAATAATCCGCATTTAACTCCAAAATGTAGGACTTTTTCGAATTTCAAAAGAACAAATGATGAACCCTAAAACATAAACTTAATTCTGGAATCCGAAATCTGGGTTTTTTGAGTTCATTATAATGATTTCGGAACATTAACATTACCCATTTGATTTCGGAACAGTGATTAACCATTAAAACATCAAATCCGGATTTTTTAATCCACAAGTCATGTGATTTCGGAACAGTAATCATGTTCAAAATTTATGTTTTTCCAGATTTTAATCCCAGAATAATGGATACATAACAGAACTGATTTATCAATATACGCTCTGATACCACATGTTGATCAGTTATGTTTAAACATAATTGAAAACATAAAGAAATACCTGTGACGGTAAACAGGCCAGCATAGAATCTAGTAAGAGACGTAGCCATGGGGTTTGACATATTTGTCAGGTTGATCTGGTTCCTCCTTAGGGTGTACGATTATGATGGTAAGAACCGAACTAGGGATGAATTCGGTTTAGGTTATGGAGAGAGAGGTGGATGGCGACTTTGATGATAATGATGTTATTGTAAGTGCCTAACCCTAAACCTCTCTAATCATCTCCTTATATATACACCCAGAAGGAAACCCTAATTAGTTAATAAGGGTGATATGGTCCATTAACAATTACCAACTAATATATAATAGGATTAATATATTTTGATCTAATATAATATAAATGATTATAATGGCTACATGATTAAATATTATAAATAATATATGTAATCTTACAATGAGAAGAACAAAAATTCCAAAGCCAAATCCAGAAGGAAAAAACGGGTTATTCAGGAAGATGAGGTACTTGAGAACCTGGTTGAAACACAAACTCAACCGCTTAAAATTGCGGTTACTTGTTTACAAAAACTTTCACCACCTCAAACCAGTCTAGCTCCTCTGGCAACCTCATTGTTGTAAAAGATAAGCCCACTTCACCACTCTCAAATTTGGAACCAAAACTTGTAAAGGAAGGAGTTCCTTTGTTCCACAAAATGGACCAATCTCACCATCGAATCATAGAAACTAGGCCACAACTTGAGGTCCAGGAACATGAGGTACCTACCCTTAACCCACAAGATGAAGAATCATATCCAGCACAGGTAAATTCTAACGTTGTGGTCGTAGATGTAGCTATGACTATCCTAAGAAGCCCATTGGCAACTTTGAGGATAGTGATATATGCTAAAGACTACACTACGGACAACAGCTAATAAATTTCTATTAGCCTGAGAAACCATAAAAAGTAATGACTGAACTAGAGGTCCCAAGTACCAAGAAAAGGGGGCATCAAAGAGTGTGCCTGGAGTTCAAATTCCATACACACACTTTGATACAACCACCATTGGTGGGGATGCTGACGATTCCATTAAATTAGATGATGCTTAAAAAATACAAGGAATTAATGCAAGAGCTTAAGGTTGAGGTCTCAACTCTCAAGGAGGTTGTCACCAAAATACCAAAGTCTCAAGACCAGCTCAGCTGAGCCAAGATATTAACCAACAATTGGCCTCCTTATATGAGCAGATAAAATCCATAAAACACCCACCCACTACAAATCAGCTACCTGCCACTGAAAAGTCATCTACTTGAGAGGGTAAAACAATCTCGTTCATAAAAGAAGAGAGGCTCACACCCCTTCTATATACGACTGTCAAAATCACTTTCAAACCCATCATCGAGTCTCTTGAAGAAAAATTTGACAAATAACATAGCCATCTTAGGGTTCATAAGGAAAATCAAAATATTGAAACCAAATGCATTGATGATAGTCAGACATCACAGTTTGCCTCACTGATGTTACACCTCCTACCCTATGGTTCACTGAATATGCACCACAAGTTGTTGATGCCAAAAAGGGGGGAGAAAGGCAAAGAAGATAAAATCAAATTCATGTATTAAATGCGTATGTATAAGAAAGAAAGAGATGACAAGGCACTAAAAGAAGCCATTGTTGAAAAGCTAGAAAAACATAGACCTAAAGGTTCTAGAGCTGGCTCAAAAGAAAAAAGCAACAAAACACAATGCTAAAGCTTAAGGGGTTGTTATTATCAAACAAAAGACTGAGGCAGCCATAACAACTGAACAAAGTAAGAGAAGGAAGCTAATCTTACCAAAGAAAGAGAAGGAAGCTAATCTTACCTGAAGTAGAGATTGCATCTCCTCCACTAAAATCATGTGTTCACTCTCAACGTCCAATGCTGAAGATTGATTCAAACTTGAACTCCGAGGGGAATGTCAAGAAAATGGAAGCTACTCCCTATGCTAAACTTGAAGCTAATTCTAAAAATATGTCACGTGATGAGGAAATAAAAATTTGTGATAAAAGAATGAATAAATCAGATACTAAGAACATGCAGTGTATTAGAGTCTGTTAAGAAATCATTAATTCAAACAATAGATGATCCTCTCATGGCACATGACTCCCTTGTAGTATGCATTGATTTGTTGAATAAGCATGCTTATATCTAATCAAAAGCTTTGACCGTTACTAAGTGAATTGATAGAGTTAAAGCAATGGTTGCTGATCCAGTTATCATAGTGGCTTATCCAGAGTGGAAAATAGGCAGCAAAAGAAGAGTAAACCCTAAGACGGAAGCAAAAAAGATGGATAATGAGGGAAGAATTAATAGTTCCAAGGGCATGAAAGTAGAAGACATGTTTAAATTGTACTATTCTAGTTAGCACCCTGACTCTTCCTTGTACTACTAGCTAATGTACATGAACGTCAATGGGACCAACACTTAGTGAATTTACTCCACCAAACTACTTTATTGCAAGGCATGGCACTAGAATCATTCTAGTATTGTATAGGACGCAAAACTTGAATGAACATATTTTGTAGTCAAACTAACGACTGCCCTGCCCCACTTTTGTTATGTATAAACATATTGTGTGTGTCTTGTTCTTTGACTTTGACTTAACTTATCACAACATGATTTACTTATTGTGTCTAAAACTTTCGAGTTAACTATTTTTATAGTTGAAGTTTTCAAGCATATTTTCACATGATAACAACTAACTTAGCTATGGAATTTAACGTAGTAGGGACTCAGTTTTGAGGACTTGATGCTTAAACAATTTACTTTATTTGAGACATTATACATTGCTTTTATGGATTATATTTGGAACTAGACATGCAGTTGTTTGTTTTACATTTAGACATTGTGTAGAAGGTATGTCGTCACATATTTTGAATAAATTCATTTTGAGTATTTCTCTTCTATTAATGTGTCATAATATACGATTAATCGTATTTCGTGTTTTTGCCTTGGGGGTGTGGTAATTAAAGAACACAAGCTGGACGAGGGCCCTAATACAATGTATATAGAATGTCTATAAAGATCAAATCAGAATATAACTACTTAAGAATACATTGAATTTGAATTTGTTATACTAGACTTAGGTAACACACAACCAAAAATGATAACTACATACGCAATAAAATAGGTTCCATCATTAATGATATAACAATTATTTTCAATTTCACAAATCCTTAGTTCACTTTTAGGTTGAAATATTAAGCTAAAACCAATATATTGTAAGGTACTTAGGACATAACTATTATAAAATGTTAGTTTTGTATGCATATGTGGCTCATGGCCGACCCAAGTAACATAACTACCTAAGTCGGTTCTTAAGTCCCCTGTAATACCACATTTCTTAAATAAGTTTATTGTTGCGGGTCCCAAATATGATTAAAGAAGGTGGGTGTTATAACAATGAAATTTGGAAAAGGATCTCAAATTTTTTACTTCATTTAGGACCTCTTAAGTGGTTAAGCCGACCCTAACTACATTATGGTGATAACACATTTTCACTACCTATAGATATCACTTCTTCCATTCGTAATTTACATCACTTAAACCTCACAATCAGTAATAGTACTTTTACACTCAATCTATTATCTTATACAATCACTAGATTATTCCCTGTGAACTTCACGGGGTTAGACCATTTAAATTATGTATACAACAAATGTAAAATAGAAAGACTACACAAACTTCTTAGGCAGCAAATATAAATTTATATTAATCTAATTATGTCGTTAAATAAAATAAAAACAAATGTTTTCAAACATTATATTGTTTTATAATTTTTTGAATTAACAGTTGTATTTCAGGTAAATAGTAACTTAATTGATAAAACTTGCAAAATACATGTATTAAACAATGTTTATTAACATAGTAAACGACTCTATAAAAATATATGTAGCATAAACAAACAATTTGTGTTATAAAATGAACTTATAAATAGTTGTGTTCTCTTTAATCATATGTAAAAAATGTTTTGAAGTTCATTATATATTAAGTAATACATTTTAAGAAATAGATTAATTAGTTTTATTATATTAGGCATAATTCGATGAAAAAGATATATATTTTCCAGAAATGAAATCTTAATTAAATTTTGAAATCATTGGTAAATAAGTATTTTTAAAGCTGTAATTTTATTGAGAAGTAATTTTTGTTTATTTTGGAAATTCATTATTGTTTAACCGATTATTAATGCCTTTTTTAAAAAAAATTATTTACTATAAACACAACACATATTAAATGTTAGGTTTAACTATCAACATAAATCTATTTACATATTTGTATAAATAATATTAAAAGCAAATATTACCAATAAACGCATAACCGGAATTATTGGGTTTCAAAATTTAAATTTCAAACATAACTGAATATTCATATAGAAATAATTTTCATATAACATAATAATATATGTTTTAAAATTAAAAGTTAATAACATAATAACTTGATTGTTTTTAAAATTGCTAAGTTAAGATGTTAATAATGATAGGGACATTTACATATATCCTCTTCCAAAGGTCACTTATTACATATTCTTAAAATCAATTATATACTTCCCCTTTCCAAACCATTTAAATTACATTTTTCCCCTTCTTAAATCATTTAAATTATATATTTACCCATTTCATTAAGATTACTCCTATTAAATTACTATTTTACCCTTGAAGAACTTATTAATTAACTATTTATTACATAATTACATAACAATTAAAATCAATTACATATCCCTTTTTCCTAAACTATATACATTTGATAATCTTTTCTGAAAATTAAAAGGAAATATGATATTCTTTCATTATTTGCAAGGTATGGTTATAAAAATATACATAAAATAGTTGTAAGTTAAATGTTATAGTTTTCTTTATTTACAATATATATGGTTGTAAAATTGACATTTGAATCTCATCGTAAATGTTAAAACTTAAAATAGATTTATTAGAGTAAACAAAACAACAAATTAAGATGAAGCAGAGAATCCGGCTACAACTTTGGTCATCACTTCAACTCGGTTGGCCTCTCTTTCCTTTTCCGGTCACCGCTGCTACTCTGGTTGATCTTCTTCCTTCCTTGAAACCTTAAATCATAGGCCACAAATCCACATCGTCACTTCCATCACTATAACTCGTCGACATTAACGGTTGGTTATCATCACCGGCCGTCCATCGCCATCTTCGATTAGCACCATCGCTCACCATTCACTCCTCCGTCACCATTACAAAACTAACCACCACCTTATCCCGATTTCAACCCATCTCACAGCACCATTACGACATTACCATCATTGTCACCGTTATCTGATGTGAAGGGTTTGCTTATTACAGGTGAACCCTCGTTTGATGTGAAGGGTTTGTGAAATAGACAAGGGCCGTTTGATAGGAATTATAGAAGGGAAATTAGGTAATTTACATGAGTTGGGGAAATATGTAATTAATTTATAAGCTTGGGTAAATATGTAATAAGGTTACTTAGCAAGGGGATATATGTAATAAACACATTTCAAATTTCAAAAATACAAATAACTGAATATTTAATAAAAATGAGTTTCATATGGTATAACGTGCATGCTTCAAAAATAAAAGTCAGGAAAATAATAACTTGATTGTTCTTAATTTGCTCCATAATTATATTACCACAATAATAAAATATTTAGTAAGTTAATAAATGATAATTACAAATTAAAGAATGATTGAAATTGATTTAAATATCTACCATTAATAAACAAATTTCAAATTCAAAATTTTAAACATATAAATAACTGAATATTCAATAAAAATGAGTTTCATATAAAATAATATCTATGCTTTAAAATAATTTTTAAGTAAAATACTAACTTGATTGGTCTTAATTTGCTCCACAATTATATTACCACGATAATAAAATCTTTTATATTAGACAATAAAATCTTTAAATTATAAATTTATTAAATTAGGAAGTTAACATATGTAATTACAAATTAAAGAATGATTGAAATTAATTTAGAAATCGGCCATAAATAAACATATTTTAAATTTTAAATTTTCAAAAATATATATAACTAAGTATGGTTATTATTTAGACAAATGCATTAAATATAGTCAAATAAGAACTATTAACATTTACTCAATATAAATCATTAAATATGTAGAACTGCCAAATCTGGTGTATACAATTTCAAATATTTTTGAATCTGTCTAAACATGAGAGAAGAACGCTGAAAAAAATTCACTAAAAATCTAAGACCTAAAAATCTCATTAGTTAGAAAATATATTTATATAGTTAACAAACTATTTAAAAACATACTAACATGACATATTATACATATTATAAGAATAATAAAGTTTAATAAAATTCTATATAAAAAAGAATAAGTTAACATACCCAGTAGAACGATTCTGGATCATCGATAAATTCTGAGATTTATCTTATTTGGATTCATATTTACAGAAAATTTGTCGTCACAATTAAAAAATGCATTATATAATAATAATAATAATAATAATAATAATAATAATAGTAATAATAATAATAAATTATTAAAAATGCTAAATACAGATCATGGAAAATGTAATTGAAGTGTTAAATTGCATTTAGTACAAAATCTCTAATTGAAACTATTTTCATACTTTAAAAAAGACAATAATTTAAATGTAAAATACTTTAATATAATTGCATATCATTTAGCAAAAAATAACCGCACATTTCTTGTATTTCAAAAAACATATATTTAAAAATCTAATAAAAAACAAAAAATAAAATTGTAAATATAATTAAAATTTAAATCAATCTTTAACAACCGTGGATGCAAATTTGAGATATCTAAAACATAAATATTGTACTTATTCTAAAAATACATGAATACAAGCAACCGTGAACGAAAATTTTAAACAATCTAAAAAACATAAGTTGTTATTATTATAAAAATAGATGAATAAATGTATATACGTTGATATTATTATAAAAATAGAACTATCACCACCTCATTACTTTTTTTTCAAATCACGTCATTTGTATCTCATAATCAATAAAAAGGTGCTTTTACTCTAAAGCTAATATCTTGTTCTTTCATTTTAATTTATTTTGTTTATTGACTTATTATTTACACATATCTATTTACAATCTAAGATAACATTCTAAAAGATAAACTCTTTTGGTAATTCCTTACTTCCGCATAGATTATTTCCACACCAACTTTCTTTTTTATAATATATTTAAAGTATATGTTCATCACATTCATTCTAAGCCTCAGAAAGTGAGCGAGAGACACACTGATTAAAATCTATAGGGACTATCCACGTGAGTGATGCCCAAAAACAAACACTTGGTCAATAAAATATTAATGTATGAGCAAGAAACATCAAAAGTGATGCTTTCGCTATAAATTAACATTACAATTCCCAGTAATTTCTATTTGTATACAAATCAAATAAAATAATAAAAAGCACTCAATCTTCATTATGTTTGTGTTTCCTTCCAATTTTGGAAAGTTTTTTCGTATTATTTTTTTATGTAGGCCATGACAACCGTTTCCATAAAATATTATTCATAACTTTTAATAGTTTTTCTTATAATATTTTTTAATCTAAAGTTCGATATAGGCATCCGATTATGTTTAAAGGAACGTATAGGGTTTATGATTAATTCACCTATTATAAGGACACACATTATCAAATCTCGTACTTATTTAATTGTTAAATTGTATAATTTTCAACTACCTTTTTCAGACCAATATCATGACTAATCCGTTATTAATAGTGCTTTTAAATACTATTAGTTTTAATGACTGTTGTAGTAAAACTCTATCTCGAATCTGACGTGAAAGTAAGTATCACTTAAAGTAACAAAACTGAGTAATATAGTAAGTGCATAAACGTGAAATGATTAATATGTGCCAGGTGTTGGTGTGAAGTATTATAGAGATTTGGGGAAGGGGGGAGGGGTCGTTGATGATCTTCATTGGTATACACTCGATATTCGCCCACCCGCCCAACCTTCCCGCTTTCATATCACTCTACGCAAACCATATTTTCTTCTCTATATCTCTCCTACTTCATACGGATAGTATCCTCTTTTTCCATTTCTTCCTCTCCCCTCAATCCCCTATCGTGAAAACCTAGATATTCCACCCATGTGAAAGGCGGAAACGTACCCAACGGCTTATCACTTGCATCTATTGTGAGGGACGTTCGGAAGAACAAGCATTGAAGATGGTCTTAGTGGAATACTATTCAACATGTGCTAGGTATAGTTGTAGGGATGTGTCCTTATATGGGGGTTCATACATGTGCTCATTCTTTTAAGTAGCTAGTAGACTCATATGTGTCAGTTATATGTCATATAACAATTATGATGTTGGTATGTTTTGTTGTCTTGTGGTTCTTAGTCTGATGGTTCGAGGTCTTGATCATAGAATTCTAATTAGTTTAACTGGAGTTTTGTTCTCATTTTTCTGAGTTTGTAAATATGTTGGGTAAACCACTTATAGTTCCAGACATAGTGTGAGTGTGCTCTGAATGTACATACGTCATTATCTACAGTACTGAATTTGAACCTGTAATATGCTACGAAACTAGCTACCTATGATTAGCATTGTTTACATCTCTTCACAGCCAATTAAATGAACGAAAAAACCATATATGTTGCATGATAAACATTATGTGGGCCTCTTAAGAGACTAATTAGAAACCGTTTTTTGTTATGCATGTTCATATGAAACCATCGTTTTAAGTAAACATAACATGATCATGCCTATAAACCGCATGCCAAAACCTCATGAAATCATATAAGATAAAATAAACAATATAGAGCCAGCAGCTAGTCTTAATTGTGTTTTGCGGTTTCTAATTTTAGAAAGATATCTATTTTATATTCTGGATGTAGGCCATGGCACCAATGCACGTAATACATTGTTCCTAACTTTTTCTCCATTATAATTAATGCATGTAAGAATAAAATAATGTCAAAAGTCATACTACGCAGATTATGTCTTGGCAATTAAGTCGAGTTTACCCCCAAAGAGTTGTGGGCGTGGAAGAGATGGGGTGGAGAAGTCATGTCACGCAGCAAGGAGCCATGGCAATAGCGCAAACAAGGCGCGGCAGGATGTGGAGCTAGTCATGGGTGCTAGGGCTTTTGAAATTATATTTTAAACTGTTAAATACCATGAATACGCCACCACAACACACCACCACATTTTAATATTTCACCTCATCATAATACATCTCAAATGGTTTGAAATGTGAAAACCCTTATATGGTGTCTACGTGACGCCTAAATGATACATGTTTTTCATATGTCATACCTCCCATAACAAATAATGCTATTATTAACATATCTTGTTAAAAAAAAAACACAACCAAAATTTCGCCTAAGTTGAATATATATGGTTAGTTTCATTTGTGAACAACCCTAGTAAATAATCATATCCTTTGATTATCAATACACAACTGTAAATCAATGGTCATGATTTGATGATGAAAATACAATAATGTATTCTATGATTTGATGATTTAAATCAATGATCAAGATTTGTTTACTCAGTTTACAAATACATTAATGTTCACTCTACTACTCCACCGTAAATATATACCTATAGATGATGGATTATTAGAAAACAAAAAAAACTCTAAAAAAGTAAAGAAAACACACCAAAAAAATTTTTGAAGTATTATTTGCTGTAAATTTACATTTTTTAAATACTAAAAAAAGAATTATTATTACACATGTACAGCCCTCTTCCCCCCAAAAAAAAACCCTAAAACCGAAAGCCTGAACTTAAACCTCCCACCCTTCAAAAATTTAATCTCCCCATCAAACCTAAAAACTAAACCTTAAACCAAAAAACTAACATTAAAAGCTAAACTAAACCCTAAGTCTAAATTGCATGTGTAACATAACATATGTTGCACATGTGTAATATCAATTTATTAATTTATTTTTATCTTAAAAATGCTAAACCTATAGCCAATAATGCTTAAAAAAAAGTTGGTGTGTTTTTAAGCTTCTTTTGATAGTTGTTTTAGTTCTCACATTTAAATAGTTTTTTCATAATTTTCTCCCTATATATATAGTGCAAGGTTCATTGAGGATACTAAAAAAGTAGGAAACCGTGTGTAACCGACCCAAATGAACTCAAATTCGACTCATTCTAGCGGTGTTGAAACCGGCTCGTTAAACTCTAACTGGGATCTCTTAAATTTAAACTCGAAATCCTAACCCCTAACTATATCAAGGTTTGGCTTTTAGGCTTTTACATAAGGGTTTAGCTTTAAGGTTAATCATTAGTATTTAGAGTTTAGCTTTAGAGTTTAGTTTTTAAGGTTTATGGTATAACTTAGGTTTTAGCCTTATTGTTTAGTTTTAGGGTTTAACTTTAAAGTTTACATTCGGGTTAAGAGATCCTAGTTAGGGTTGGATGAGCCGGTTCCAACCCCAAATCTAATCACACACACACACATACACACACACACAAATATATATATATATATATATATATATATATATATATATATATATTTGATGAATCATGAGAAAAAAAAAGCTAACTAAAAATATATCATTTTTTTTTAATTTTAATAAAAATCGCTATATATAATAAATTAAAAGCATAAACCACCTAAATCACCCCCCACCGGCACCCCCAAAAACCTAAATCCACCCCTCTCACCAAAAGCCTAAACCCCTCAACCCTCCCCCACCCCAAAAAAACCTAAATCCCCACAGCCACTCCTCAAAGAAAAACCTAAAACTAAACCCTAAACGTAAACCCCTTACCCGTACCCCTCAAAAAACTTAAACCCCCACACGCACCTCCCCCACACACCCAAAAATCTAATCCTAATCCTAAACCCTCAAAAAAACCTAAACCTAAAACTAAACTAAACTCAAAAGCTAAATATAAGCATATAATGCATATGTGCAGCACATACATATAATGCACATGTGCAATACATATATAATACACATGCACAACACAAGTTTTTTTATACATAAAAAGTAGTGATTATTTATAGAAAAGTTGTAAAAAATAGGACTTTTTAGGGTTTTTTTAGTTTTCTTATTTATATGTACTTTTCTTATGATTATCTCTCTCTCACTCTCTCTCTCTCTATATATATATATATATTATTTTCTGTGTTCATTTCATCAAAACATATATTCAATATAGATACATTACATTTGTTTACATTTCCACTAGCATGTGTACTTATAGTCATTTACATCCCTTGGCTGTTTAAGAAACAAATCAAAAAACATATCACATGGCAAATGTTACGTGACATACATCTATCAATTGGTATTGGTATTTTTTTACATGTTTTCGCATGACATAATCGTTAAGTCAACTTCAAATAAACATGATTGTAACCGCATGTTAACAGTGTACAGACATGTGTAGGCTAAGTGTGCTTATATGCAGACTATTGCCTCAATTACAAACAAAAGAAAAGAAAAACTAAATATATGTAGTTTCATTTGGTCAACCTAGTATTTCTATATAGCTTTTAAAATTCTAATTCTATCATCAATCAATGTTAGATGTATGCAAATCTTTTAGATGTATGGTATATTTTTACGCCAATTACACAAAGTGATGAACATTAATATATATATCATAAAAAACCTTATAAATGTTCTTTAATGTGGGTGTTTGTTTGCTTGCTTTTTTCATGTTCTCTCTTACATGTCACATTTAAAGTATAGATAGGGTCATAGGTTTGCATCATGGTGCAACTCTCATGGTGTTAGCCCTTTAGCCCTCCCATTTAATATCTATTGATACAATTATAATGTCTTGATGGGGCAAACCAAAACAAACTGATTTAAATTCATTACATTCCAACTTAAATTTGTTTGTCATCAAGGAAAGTATGATATGAAACCGAAATTCCTTGAGGAAATAAGAAAAATACCATTTCCTTGTCAATACCTCCTACTTCTAATAAAGCCGCTCCAATAAAAAAATATGTTGATTTAAGTTGCAAGAAACAACTATAAGAACGGTGGCTTATTGAAACACACATGATTGATTGTTATAAGTCGCTTGAACAAGTGTTTTGAAGATAACAATTCTTGTTGGATTAGAGTCACTTTGACAAAGTAATGACATCATCAAATCAACAACAATATCATGTTAAAATTCATGGATCCTATCGGTTTAAGTCAAGTTTTATTTCAATGTTTCAACTTACAAATAAATAAATTAATAATAATAATAATAATAATAATAATAATAATAATAAAACTATTAATAATAATAATAATAATAATAATAATAAACAAAAAACAAACAAACACTCTAAACTCCATGTACTAACATGCCACTTCCCAAATGTACTGAAGCTGCATATTGAAGAAACACAACTCCAAAAGGATCAATAGCCTAGAAACACATCTAAATACTCTCAAAACTTACATAACATATATTATGTTATCTGTTGGTGTGAATGTGCGAAATAATCCAATGTAGACTATTCTCTTTGTCTATAATTTATAATTATGTCCGAATTATCGGCACTTACACAGGATCATGCCGTCTTTAAACCTCTCTCGTATCCATAAAACCAAGTGTCGTGCCCAACTTGGTACGTACAGTAATTTTAATTATCTTTTGGTCCGTGTTCCTACCTAACCATTCATGCCCACAATATTCCCAACATGTAAATTCGTAAAATAAAATGTGCAACCTGAGATTTTCAACATAGTTTACAATAGAATATATTCAACTAGTATTGATTATAATTTAGAATACAAGACTAAAAGAAAACAATAATGTTGAATACATGAAAGGCTAGATGAATGTGTGAAGGCTTTACTAATTTTATTGTACATATTACTATTTTTTACTTTCCCAAATGATTGTCTGTTTTTTGAAATGTGATAGGTTACAATTTACTAATATCTTTCATGGCAAATTCGGTAGCAAGATGTGCCATGAGTTCTTTGCTAAGTAGATCCGGCGACGTGACAAGCAGAATGTCATCAACATAGAGAAGAAAAAAGGTCGTGTCTTTACCCTGTTGTAGTGTAAACAGTGAAGCATCACATTTACTTTAACAAAAACCCAAGGAAAGTACATAGTCGGTGAACCTTTGATACCATGCCCTGGATGCTTGCTTGAAACCATAGAGTGACTTTTTGAGGCGACATACGTGATCGGGAAAATTAGTATCACGAAACACACGTAAACCGTTTCTTAGAGCGTCCGATTAAGAAAGCGTTGGTCACATCAAGTTGATGAACTGACCAAGATTTTGAAAAATCCAAATAAGGGATAAAATTCCGAATAATAGAGCCAGCGACAACACTGTACGGATAGTAGCCGGCTTAACAACCAGACTAAAGGTCTCTCCGTAGTCAATACCAACTTGTTGAGAGCGACCATCACATACCAACCTAGTTTTGTACGTTTCCAAGCTACTATCGGATTTAAATTTATGCTTGAATAGCCACATACTCCGTATAATGTTCATGTTGGGTTGTCTAGGAACAAGTTCCCAAGTTGCATTTTTAATAAAAACATGGTATTCATTAGTCATGGCGTTAAACCATTCTTGTATGGACAATGCACTAACGGGGTTTTTGGGAATGGACAGGATGGTGTGGGCGTAAATGTTGTTTTAGTTTCACTATACCATCCATGCCACGAGTCCGCATGGTGCGAGTGGGTATAGTTGAGTTCGGGCCAGCAGTGGTTGTTGAGTGTGTAGTGGTGTTTGGGGATGGGCCAACAGATGCAGGTTAGGCGGATGGTGCAGGTGGGGTTGGGGAGGAGGTTTGGGTGTGGGCTTCAGTGGTTTGTTGTTGGGCGTCAGGGGATGCTGGTTTAGGGGAGTGGGCCATAAGGGATAAATGAGGCGATGTGGGCCTAGGCGGATGTGTATCAGGTTGGGCCGCTAGCGTGGGTTGACTCGTAGGGATTGGTGTTAGTGGGTTGAATGTAAGACCAAAATTGGGAGGGAAAGGTGTCATTAAAAACTCGTATGAAGGTGCGGGTTGGATGGTGTTTGCAAACGGAAAGGTGGTTTCGTCAAAAACCACATGTCGTGAGAGTATGATTTGTCTCGTATGCAAGTCGAAACACTTGTAACCCTTTTGGGTTGGTGAGTATCCTAGGAAAACAAGCGGATGAGACCGTTGATCGAGCTTATGAATGGTTGAAGAAGGGTGCAAGGGGTAACACAGACACCCGAATACCCGTAGGTGTTCATAAGACGAACACGATGATAGAGCAATTCGGTGGGTGTCTTGTTTTGTAGCGAATTTTCAGGCAAGATGTTTAGAAGGTAGGTGGCGGCTTCAAGAGCATAGTGCCAAAAAAATATTGGGTAATGATGTATGAGCTAAAATCATGTGGATCATATTGTTGATGGTACGGATTTTCTGCTCGGCTTTGCCATTTTAGCTTGACGTGTGAGGGCAAGATAATCGAAAAAGCAGGCCGTTTTGAGTGAAGAATTGATGAAAAAAGGAATTAAGGTATTCTTTACCGTCATCACATTGAAACTGTTTAATGTGTCGTTCAGATAGAGTTTGGATTTGTTATTAAGTTGGCAAAAGGTTTGAATCACTTGCGACTTTTTGGAAATTGGATATGTCCATAGAAAATCACTATGCAATATATCAAATGGTTGACAGGCAAGGGCGTATCCACCCTAAGCCGTGGAAGGGCAGACTCACCCTTTGAAAAATAGTTTTTAGTGTTATTTTTCAACGGAAATTTCGATCGCACCCCTTGGAAATTTTTACCCGCACCACTTAAAGATTTTCAACCGCCCCACTTAGAGAAAACAATATTATGAATTTATAAAAACAAATAAACACTGATTATTATTTTATATATAGGTATATAACACAATATATATAGTTATTCTTTAAAAGCTTATTCACTTAATTATGTAACCCAACCAAAGCCCAATCTACAATCTATATTTATTAACCCAAGCCCAGACTCAACCTAAAGAAATTTGAACTAAATAAAATAACCCAAACCCATCCACGCATTCCAGTTCGAGATCCTGTTCAAAAAAAACTCTCAGTGACTTGACGCCATTGCTCACGACCGGACGGCTTTTTTTGCCGAAAAAACCAAAACTCTGACAAGATCGACCCGTATTACGCCAGAATTCCGATATAGAACTAGTATAGTTTCTTTATTGATTTTATTTTGTTTTATGTGATGATTAGAAGAAAATATAGACGTATAAGGGTTTGATCTTTTAATGTTTTTTGATGTATTTTTTGTTGTTCTAGACTTGTAATTAAATGATTTTGTTGTTTTATTTATAGCTTTTTTTGTTTAAATGATTAGTTACAAGTAATCAACATTTAATACTAGGGTTTGAATGTTTGAAAATAAATTGAAAATTATGGACTATGATTGAACATGGTTGTATATTTTGTTTAAGTTTTTAGCGTTGTTTTATGAACTTATGGAGCGATTTATATGTGATAGGAACCATGAGTAAGAATGTAATGAACACATGGAGTGTTTAGTATTTCTAGATTATGTTTTGGATAGATTTAAAAAAATGAAAACATGTAGGGCACAATTTTAAATACTTTTGTATTGATGTTTGACGTGTTTTTGATGATTATAGAAATTTTAGTTTGATGTTCTTTTGTCTTACATGACCCACTATGAACCGATTTTTTTAATAGCCAGGGGCCTAAAATCTTTAAGAATATTCCACACCCCCAGCCAAGAGTCATGGGTCTGTCATTGTTGATAGGTGCGAGTATGTGAAATGTGAAACGTAGTCGAATACTTTTACCAAACACACAAGATGAAAGAACATTTTTATTGAAAGTCTCAAACTTAACAGAACCAGAATGTTTTAAAGAATGTAAGGCATTGTTGATAGGTGCGAGTATGTGAAATGTGAAACGGTAGTCGAATACTTTTACCAAACACACAATATGAAAGAACATTTTTATTGAAAGTCTCAAACTTAACAGAACCAGAATGTTTTAAAGAATGTAAAGACGGACGAACCGGAAGACCGAGACGTTGATGCCATAAATGTGAAGAAATAGTAGCAAATGTGGACGGTAAAGAGCTTGTGGAACCGAGCAGCAATGGTAGAGATCACCGCTGTTGTTGCACCATAGGATAGGGATCCGGGTCTTGAAGTCCTTCACAAGAAACCAAATTTATCAAATTCGATAGATAAATAATTATCAGTTGTGAGACGATGTACAGAAATCAGATTTTTAATAAGTTTCGGTGCATAAAGAACATTTTTAAGAATAAAGAGTGGGTATGTGGCAGGTAAGGTTTGTGTGCCATGTCCGAGTACCAGGATAGTTGAGCCTCACAATCAGTAATAGTACTTTTACTCTCAATCTATTATCTTATACAATCACTAGGTTATTCCCCGTGAACTTCACGGGGTTAGACCATTTAAATTATGTATACAACAAATGTAAAATAGAAAGACCACAAACTTCTTGGGCAGCAAATATAAATTTATATTAATCTAATTATGTCGTTAAATAAATAAAAACAAATGTTTTCAAACATTATATTGTTTTATAATTGTTTTGAATTAACAATTGTAGTTCAGGTAAATAGTAACTTAATTGATAAAACTTGCAAAATACATGTATTAAACAATGTTTATTAACATAGTAAACGACTCTATAAAAATATATGTAGCATAAACAAACAATTTGTGTTATAAAATGAACTTATAAATAGTTGTGTTCTCCTTAATCATATGTAAAAAATGTTTTGAAGTTCATTATATTAAGTAATACATTTTAATAAATAGATTAATTAGTTTTATTATATTAGGCATAATTCGATGAAAAAGATATATATTTTCCAGAAATGAAATCTTAATTAAATTTTGAAATCATTGGTAAATAAGTTGTATTTTTAAAGCTGTAATTTTATTGAGAAGTAATTTTTGTTTATTTTGGAAATTCATTATTGTTTAACCGATTATTAATGCCTTTTTAAAAAAAAAAATATTTACTATAAACACAACACATTATAAATGTTAGGTTTAACTATCAGCATAAATCTATTTACATATTTGTATAAATAATATTAAAAGCAAATATTACCAATAAACGCATAACCGGAATTATTGGGTTTTAAAATTTAAATTTCAAACATAACTGAATATTTATATAGAAATAATTTTCATATAATATAATAATACATGTTTTAAAATTAAAAGTTAATAAAATAATAACTTGATTGTTTTTAAAATTGCTAAGTTAAGATGTTAATAATGATAGAGACATTTACATATATCCTCTTCCTAAGGTCACTTATTACATATTTACTCAATTCTTAAAATCAATTATATACTTCCCCTTTCTAAACCATTTAAATTACAATTTTCCCCTTCTTAAATCATTTAAATTATATTTACCCATTTCATTAAGATTACTCCTATTAAATTACTATTTTACCCTTGAAGAACTTATTAATTAACTATTTATTACATAATTACACAACAATTAAAATCAATTACATATCCCTTTTTCCTAAACTATATACATTTGATAATCTTTTCTGAAAATTAAAAGGAAATATGATATTCTTTCATTATTTGCAAGGTATGGTTATAAATATACATAAAATAGTTGTAAGTTAAATGTTATAGTTTTCTTTATTTACAATATACATGGTTGTAAAACTGACATTTGAATCTCATCGTAAATGTTAAAACTTAAAATAGATTTATTAGAGTAAACAAAACAACAAATTAAGATGAAGCAGAGAATCCGGCTACAACTTTGGTCATCACTTCAACTCCGGTTGGCCTCTGTTTCCTTTTCCGGTCACCGCTGCTACTCTGGTTGATCTTCTTCCTTCCTGGAAACCTTAAATCATAGGCCACAGATCCACATCATCACTTCCAACACTATAACTCGTTGACATTAACGGTTGGTTATCATCACCGGCCGTCCATTGCCATCTTCGATTAGCACCATCGCTCACCATTCACTCCTCCGTCACCATTACAAAACTAACCACCACCTTATCCCCGATTTCAACCCATCTCACAGAACCATCACGACATTATCATCATTGTCACCATTATCTGATGTGAAGGGTTTGCTTATTACAGGTGAACCCTCGTTTGATGTGAAGGGTTTGTGAAATAGACAAGGGCCGTTTGATAGGAATTATAGAAGGGAAATTAGGTAATTTACATGAGTTGGGGAAATATTTAATTAATTTATAAGTTTGGGTAAATATGTAATAAGGTTACTTAGCAAGGGGATATATGTAATAAACACATTTCAAATTTCAAAAATACATATAACTGAATATTTAATAAAAATGAGTTTCATATGGTATAACGTGCATGCTTCAAAAATAAAAGTTAGTTAAATAATAACATGATTGTTCTTAATTTGCTCCATAATTATATTACCACAATAATAAAATATTTAGTAAGTTAATAAATGATAATTACAAATTAAAGAATGATTGAAATTGATTTAAATATCTACCATTAATAAACAAATTTCAAATTCAAAATTTTAAACATATAAATAACTGAATATTCAATAAAAATGAGTTTCATATAATATAACATCTATGCTTTAAAATAATTTTTAAGTAAAATACTAACTTGATTGGTCTTAATTTGCTCCACAATTATATTACCACGATAATAAAATCTTTTATATTAGACAATAAAATCTTTAAATTATAAATTTATTAAATTAGGAAGTTAACATATGTAATTACAAATTAAAGAATGATTGAAATTAATTTAGAAATCGGCCATAAATAAACATATTTTAAATTTTAAATTTTCAAAAATATATATAACTAAGTATGGTTATTATTTAGACAAATGCATTAAATATAGTCAAATAAGAACTATTAACATTTACTCAATATAAATCATTAAATATGTAGAACTGCCAAAATCTGGTGTATAAAATTTCAAATATTTTTGAATCTGTCTAAACATAAGAGAAGAACGCTGAAAAAAATTCACTAAAAATCTAAGACCTAAAAATCTCATTAGTTAGAAAATATATTTATATAGTTAACAAACTATTTAAAAACATACTAACATGACATATTATACATATTATAAGAATAATCAAGTTTAATAAAATTCTATATAAAAAAGAATAAGGTAACATACCTAGTAGAACGATTTTGGATAATCGATAAATTTAAAAATCTGAGATTTATCTTATTTGGATTCATATTTATAGAAAATTTGTCATCACATTATATAATAATAATAATAGTAATAATAATAATAAATTATTAAAAATGCTAAATACAGATCCTGGAAAATGTAATTGAAGTGCTAAATTGCATTTAGTACAGAATCTCTAATTGAAACTATTTTCATACTTTAAAAAAGACAATAATTGAAATGTAAAAATACTTTAATATAATTGCATATCATTTAGCAAAAATAACCGCACATTTCTTGTATTTCAAAAAACATATATTTAAAAATCTAATAAAAAACAAAAAATAAAATTGTAAATATAATTAAAATTTAAATCAATCTTTAACAACCGTGGATGCAAATTTGAGATATCTAAAACATAAATATTGTACTTATTCTAAAAATACATGAATACAAGCAACCGTGAACGAAAATTTTAAACAATCTAAAAAACATATGTTGTTATTATTATAAAAATAGATGAATAAATGTATATACGTTGATATTATTATAAAAATAGAACTATCACCACCTCATTACTTTTTTTTCAAATCACGTCATTTGTATCTCATAATCAATAAAAAGGTGCTTTTACTCTAAATCTAATATCTTGTTCTTTCATTTTAATTTATTTTGTTTATTGACTTATTATTTACACATATCTATTTACAATCTAAGATAACATTCTAAAAGATAAACTCTTTTGGTAATTCCTTACTTCCGCATAGATTATTTCCACACCAACTTTCTTTTTTATAATATATTTAAAGTATATGTTCATCACATTCATTCTAAGCCTCAGAAAGTGAGCGAGAGACACACTGATTAAAATCTATAGGGACTATCCACGTGAGTGATGCCCAAAAACAAACACTTGGTCAATAAAATATTAATGTATGAGCAAGAAACATCAAAAGTGATGCTTTCGCTATAAATTAACATTACAATTCCCAGTAATTTCTATTTGTATACAAATCAAATAAAATAATAAAAAGCACTCAATCTTCATTATGTTTGTGTTTCCTTCCAATTTTGGAAAGTTTTTTCGTATTATTTTTTTGTAGGCCATGACAACCGTTTCCATAAAATATTGTTCATAACTTTTAATAGTTTTTCTTATAATATTTTTTAATCTAAAGTTCGATATATGCATCCGATTATGTTTAAAGGAACGTATAGGGTTTATGATTAATTCACATATTATAAGGACACGCATTATCAAATCTCGTACTTATTTAATTGTTAAATTGTATAATTTTCAACTACCTTTTCAGACCAATATCATGACTAATCCGTTATTAATAGTGCTTTTAAATACTATTAGTTTTAATGATTGTTGTAGTAAAACTCTATCTCGAATCTGACGTGAAAGTAAGTATCACTTAAAGTAACAAAAGTGAGTAATATAGTAAGTGCATAAACGTGAAATGATTAATATGTGCCAGGTGTTGGTGTGAAGTATTATAGAGATTTGGGGGAGGGGGGAAGGGGTCGTTGATGATCTTCATTGGTATACACTCGATATTCGCCCACCCGCCCAACCTTCCCGCTTTCATATCACTCTACGCAAACCATATTTTCTTCTCTATATCTCTCCTACTTCATACGGATAGTATCCTCTTTGTCCATTTCTCCCTCTCCCCTCAATCCCCTATCGTGAAAACTTAGATATTCCACCCATGTGAAAGGCGGAAACCTACCCAACGGCTTATCACTTGCATCTATTGTGAGGGACGTTCAGAAGAACAAGCATTGAAGATGGCCTTAGTGGAATACTATTCAACATGTGCTAGGTATAGTTGTAGGGATGTGTCCTTATATGGGGGTTCATACATGTGCTCATTCTTTTAAGTAGCTATTACACTCATATGTGTCAGTTATATGTCATATAACAATTATGATGTTGGTATGTTTTGTTGTCTTGTGGTTCTTAGTCTGATGGTTCGAGGTCTTGATCATAGAATTCTAGTTAGTTTAACTGGAGTTTTGTTCTCATTTTTCTGAGTTTGTAAATATGTTGGGTAAACCACTTATAGCTCCAGACATAGTGTGAGTGTGCTCTGAATGTACATACGTCATTATCTACAGTACTGAATTTGAACCTGTAATATGCTACGAACCTAGCTACCTATGATTAGCATTGTTTAAATCTCTTCACAGCCAATTAAATGAACGAAAAAACCATATATGTTGCATGATAAACATTATGTGGGCCTCTTAAGAGACTAATTAGAAACCGTTTTTTGTTATGCATGTTCATATGAAACCATCGTTTTAAGTAAACATAACATGATCATGCCTATAAACCGCATGCCAAAACCTCATGAAATCATATAAGATAAAATAAACAATATAGAGCCAGCAGCTAGTCTTAATTGTGTTTTGCGGTTTCTAATTTTAGAAAGATATCTATTTTATAATCTGGATGTAGACCATGGCACCAATGCACGTAATACATTGTTCCTAACTTTTTCTCCATTATAATTAATGCATGTAAGAATAAAATAATGTCAAAAGTCATACTACGCAGATTATGTCTTGGCAATTAAGTCGAGTTTACCCCAAAGAGTTGTGGGCGTGGAAGAGATGGCGTGGAGAAGTCATGTCACGCAGCACGGAGCCATGGCAATAGCGCAAACAAGGCGCGGGCAGGATGTGGAGCTAGTCATGGGTGCTAGGGCTTTTGAAATTATATTTTAAACTGTTAAATACCATGAATACGCCACCACAACACACCACCACATTTTAATATTTCACCTCATCATAATACATCTCAAATGGTTTGAAATGTGAAAACCCTTATATGGTGTCTACGTGACGCCTAAATGATACATGTTTTTCATATGTCATACCTCCCACAACAAATACTCGCTATTATTAACATATCTTGTCAGAAAAAAAAACACAACCAAAATTTCGCCTAAGTTGAATATATATGGTTAGGTTCATTTGTGAACAACCCTAGTAAATAATCATATCCTTTGATTATCAATACATAATTGTAAATCAATGGTTATGATTTGATGATGAAAATACAATAATGTATTCTACGATTTGATGATGTAAATCAATGATTAAGATTTGTTTACTCGGTTCACAAATACACTAATGTTCACTCTACTACTCCACCGTAAATATATACCTACAGATGATGGATTATGAGAAAACAAAAAAACTCTAAAAAAGTAAAGAAAACACACCAAAAAAAATTTGAAGTATTATTTTGCTGTAAATCTACAATTTTTAAATACTAAAAAAAGAATTAGTATTACACATGTAAAGCCCTCTTCCCCCCAAAAAATAACCCTAAAACCGAAAGCTTGAACTTAAACCTCCCACCCTTCAAAAATTTAATCTCCTCATCAAACCTAAAAACTAAACCTTAAACCAAAAAACTAACATTAAAAGCTAAACTAAACCCTAAGTCTAAATTGCATGTGTAACATAACATATGTTGCACATGTGTAATATCAATTTATTAATTTATTTTTATCTTAAAAATGCTAAACCTATAGCCAATAATGTTTAAAAAAAGTTGGTGTGTTTTTAAGTTCTTTTGATAGTTTTTTTAGTTCTCACATTTAAATAGTTTTTTCATAATTTTCTCCCTATATATATAGTGCAAGGTTCATTGAGAATACTAAAAAAGTAGGAAAGCGTGTGGAACCGACCCAAATAAACTCCAATCCGACTCATTCTAGCGGTGTTGGAACCGGCTCATCAAACTCTAACTGGGATCTCTTAAATTTAAACTCGAAATCCTAACCCCTAAACCCTAACTATATCAAGGTTTGGCTTTTAGGGTTTTACATAAGGGTTTAGCTTTAAGGTTAATCATTAGTATTTAGAGTTTAGCTTTAGAGTTTAGTTTTTATGGTTTATGGTATAACTTAGGTTTTAGCCTTATTGTTTAGTTTTAGGGTTTAACTTTAAAGTTCACATTCGGGTTAAGAGATCCTAGTTAGGGTTGGATGAGCCGGTTCCAACGCCAAATCTAATCACACACACACACACACACACACACACACATATATATATATATATATATTTGATGAATCATGAGAAAACCAAAAAACTAACTAAAAATATATCAATTTTTTTGAATTTTAATAAAAATCACTATATATAATATATTAAAAGCATAAACCACCTAAATCACCCCCTACCGGCACCCCCAAAAACCTAAAACCACCCCTCCCACCAAAAGCCTAAACCCCTCAACCCTCCCCCACCCCAAAAAAACCTAAATCCCCCCCCCAACTCCTCTAAGAAAACCTAAAACTAAACCCTAAACGTAAACCCCTTACCCGTACCCCTCAAAAAACTTAAACCCCCACACGCACCTCCCCCCATCTCCCCCACACACCCAAAAATCTAATCCTAATCCTAAACCCTCAAAAAAACCTAAACCTAAAACTAAACTAAACTAAAAAGCTAAATATAAGCAGATAATGCATATGTGCAGCATATACATATAATGCACATGTGCAATACATATATAATACACATGTACAACACAAGTTTTTTTATACATAAAAAGTAGCGATTATTTATAGAAAAGTTGTAAAAAATAGGACTTTTTAGGGTTTTTTTAGTTTTCTTATTTATATGTAGTTTTCTTATGATTCTCTCTCTCTCTCTCTCTCTCTATATATATATATATATATATATATTATTTTCTGTGTTCATTTCATCCAAACATATATTCAATATAGATACATTACATTTGTTTACATTTCTACTAGCATGTGTACTTATAGTCATTTACATCCCTTGGCTGTTTAAGAAACAAATCAAAAAACATATCACATGGCAAATGTTACGTGACATACATCTATCAATTAGTATTGGTATTTTGTTACATGTTTTCGCATGACATAATCGTTAAGTCAACTTCAAATAGACATGATTGTAACCGCATGTTAACAGTGTACAGACATGTGTAGGCTAAGTGTGCTTATATGCAGACTATTGCCTCAATTACAAACAAAAGAAAAGAAAAATTAAATATATGTAGTTTCATTTGGTCAACCTAGTATTTCTATATAGCTTTTAAAATTCTAATTCTATCATCAATCAATGTTAGATGTATGCAAATCTTTTAGATGTATGGTATATTTTTTACGCCAATTACACAAAGTGATGAACATTAATATATATATCATAAAAAACCTTATAAATGTTCTTTAATGTGGGTGTTTGTTTGCTTGCTTTTTTCATGTTCTCTCTTACATGTCACATTTAAAGTATAGATAGGGTCATAGGTTTGCATCATGGTGCAACTCTCATGGTGTTAGCCCTTTAGCCCTCCCATTTAATATTATTGATACAATTATAATGTCTTGATGGGGCAAACCAAAACAAACTGATTTAAATTCATTACATTCCAACTTAAATTTGTTTGTCATCAAGGAAAGTATGATATGAAACCGAAATTCCTTGAGGAAATAAGAAAAAATGTTATACCATTTCCTTATCAATACCTCCTACTTCTAATAAAGCCGCTCCAATAAAAAAATATGTTGATTTAAGTTGCAAAGAAACAACTATAAGAACGGTGGCTTATGGAAAACACACATGATTGATCGTTATAAGTCGCTTGAACAAGTGTTTTGAAGATAACAATTCTTGTTGGATTAGAGTCACTTTGACAAAGTAATGACATCATCAAATCAACAACAATATCATGTTAAAATTCATGGTTCCTATCGGTTTAAGTCAAGTTTTATTTCAATGTTTCAACTTACAAATAAATAAATTAATAATAATAATAATAATAATAATAATAATAAAACTAATAATAATAATAATAATAAACAAAAAACAAACAAACACTCTAAACTCCATGTACTAAATGTACTGAGGCTGCATATTGAAGAAACACAACTCCAAAAGGATCAATAGCCTAAAAACACATCTAAATACTCTCAAAACTTACATAACATATATTATGTTATCTGTTGGTGTGAATGTGCGAAATAATCCAAAGTAGACTATTCTCTTTGTCTATAATTTATAATTATGTCCGAATTATCGGCACATACACAGTAGACTATTCTCTTTGACTATAATGTGCGAAATAATCCAAAGTAGCTTGAAGGGCAGCACCTCCTCGTCGAAAGCGGAAATAAAAACTACTACATACCACACCCAAAGCGGTATTGTGCTTGTGGAGCCACCAAATTTTGTTATTCCACTTGTTTATACTCAAACTAGGAGTTGCAAGCTATAAAGAACCAAGAAAGGGTATTAATAGGTGTGAAATAGAGCACAAAATGGTGATTGGGGCGATGTGGGATAACTTTAAAACAAGATTTTCACGTCTTTCAAATCAGCAACAAACACCAAACTTGTTTTCGCGATTCCCGCTTCGTTATAACTCCGTTTCGTGCACGGTTTTCGCCTACGTTCATTATTTTCAGAGTACTATCATATGGAAGAGAGCAATCCAACATCCATGGTGTCGAGAACTGGGCTTAAACCTTGGGTCTTGATGCGGGTCGAGGGTTATGTTCTAAGACTTGTGTTGATTCCCGTTACGCTGGAGCTCAGTTTTATGCACCATTTGAACCTACTTGATCCTTAGTATACCAACTATATCTTGGAGCTTTGAATGGACCCGAATGATAGCTCAAGGATGGATAAAAGTTAGCAAGAAAGTCACCCGAAAGTCATCTTATGACAAAACTAAGAATACGACATGTAGAGCTTTTACATGCGATCATTTACATCTAAACTCTCCAAAACACAATGTCCTATCTTAAGGCAGGTATATAATGAAGTTTGAATGATAAGAACATTAGGATGTGATGTGTTAGGTATGTTCATGAGGTCTCCAAAGTTTTTGATTAACTTAAGGAAAACCTTAGTTTTAGACCTTGAGATATAGAGGGTTGCTTCAAAATACATGGAATGAATTTACAAGGTTGTCTAAAACATGTATAAGACTATAAATCACCAGATATGATAACATGTATGATCAAAACATAGAATCCAAGACATTTTATTGCTTAAACATTAAACAAAATTACGTGGAATATGAAAACGGATTGAGTTACAAAAACAGGTCGGGTTTTAGGATTCATTGATTTTTTTTATGAATGTTACACACTGATTTGGGTTCCGAGCTGGCCAGGTATTGGGGAGCGATGGTGACTAAGCAGGAGGTTGTGGAGAATTGTAGCCAGAGCCTCTTTCGCGTCCCCAGCGCCCGCGCCCGCGCCCGCACCCATGGCCACGTGAATGGCCTCGTCCGCGTCCGCAGTCACTTCCATCTGAGTGGTAGCCATAGCGATTATCCGGTGCTGCTTGACCTGAATGTTTCGGTGTTGAAGCAGTGAGGGCAGCGCCTTCTGTTTTGGAGGCTTGAAGAGCCTATTAGGCCATACAAGATTAACAAGCTTAGATCTAGTAGCAAAAAAAATTGGGAGAGGATCTTGTTGTTAGAAAATGATCGATATGCCTTCATATTGCTCGTTAAGCCCGTAAATTAACTGGAGAGCAAGGCTATCATTGTGAACCAATTCCCTATCATTTGCTAACTGATCGGTGAGCATCTTGAGTTCTTGACAATATGCTGAGACATTGGTAAACCCGTCAAGAAGGGTATTCGAGAAACAGTATCGGAGATGGATAGCACGTGCATTTTTTTGACATGAAAAATGGCTTCTAGGGTTATCCAGGCATCATGCGCTATGGTGTTTGGTTTAAGTATGGTGTGCAATAGATATGTGGATATGGTTCCTAAATCCACTAGAGAACTATGCAGTCCAAACGGGTCCACAGTTCTTCGTCAGGTTTGGGAGCGGGTGAAGTTTCTTTGTCGGTGGAGGCCGAAGGTGAAGAAGTTTGTTTACGGGGAAGGAGAATGATCATAGACTTGAAAGGATTTTTATTGGAGTTTGAATAACTCCGACCAGGTAGAGAAGTGGCCGGTCTCCATCTCTAGAGTTACCGGAATGAAAGTTTTGATGTTGTTCATGGAGGTGGTGGTGGTGGTGTGATGTAACGCTTCGCATTTTTTTACTTTGCTTATTTAGAAAGTGTAAAATAATTCTATTTATGGAAACTTGTATCCATGTCATGTTTATATTTTGTTTCAACTTTGTAAACCAAAACTTTGATCATTATGAAAATTTATGCAATCAATCATTTATGTACGTGTTTTCATGCAAATCAACACTTGTTTTACGTGCAATACTCATACGTCACACCTTTATACTTGAAACACTTGAAAACCAGCTACTATATGTAAAAATAGCCCAAACTAACACCCTTGTACGAACTGAGCCCACTTCGCACGAAGTGAAGTGCACTTCACACAGCCAAGAGTCACTTCGCACAAAGTGAAGTTGCCAGCAACTTCTCGTCTATAAATAACAGCACAATTCACTCCTTCAAACTTTCCGAATCTTCACACTTTCACTGTAACATCCGTCAAAAACGGATTTACCAAACCCGCTCCGTTTATCAACCGAACAGTCAGTTAAAATTTTCGTTGCGAATTAAATGCCCAAAATAATTTTAAACGATACATAATCAATTATTATACGGGAATATATAATTAGTTTTTGAAAAACTGTTAAAAATCGCAAAATAAAAATGTTTTGTTCCTGCCGGGTTTCGAACCCGGGTCAGTCGCCGAGTCGGTTCAGCGACTTAACACTCAACACACAAACCACTGCACCACTTGTATTGTCTGTTAATTATAAAGATCATTTAATTCATATAGTGTCTTTTCGAATTCAAAACCGGCGCCCAATAGTTCAGTCGTCGGAAACCCCGGTAATCTCGCGAGTTTTTAACAACATCTTCCGTTATAACGTAAACTATTATTAGGACATCGGTTATAACCGACGTTTGAGTCTGCGACACCTTCTATAACCGCCGGAGTTTTTATAACTTATGAATCCAGTTGGAAATCGGGCCAAATACATCTCGGTTTCTTCCTATAAATTCACCCACAACCCACTGCAAGCTTTTTCGCTCAAAACCACACCTTTACCGGACGTAATTCAACTCGCCGGAATAACTCTGCTCATCGCCGGAAAACCGGTTTCCTCATTTCCGAGCCTTATTGAACCTCCTAAGCTTATACCAAAGTCACCCACACCCTTTTTAAGTTTTCTGAAGATTCTCTGCTGCAAGACACTCGTCGCCGGAAGGGATTGCTGTCGCCGGAGTTCTGGCGGAAAACAGAGGGTCCAGTCGGTATACCTCTCCGCCTAATTTCTTTTTCTTTTCACTTATATCTCACCGTAATGAACTGAAACACACTAATAAACCGATTAAAACTTCGAACCAGTCTGTTATCGATTCTGGTTATAGCGCAACGAAGAAGATGAAGTCGGTTAACACATAAGTATAATTTAAATCAAGAAATTATTCGGGTTAGACACACAGTCCAGCGGTGGACTGTGTGCATATTAAACACACAAAGGTCTCGAGTTCGAATCTTCTTCCACACACGCCGCTTTAATAAAACGTTTTTTTGTTGTTAACCGAACCGGAAGTCTCACTGGTATATGTTAAGTATATTAAAAACCGGAATAATAACCAAGTTAGACACACAGTCCAGCGGTGGACTGTGTGTATGTTTATATCACAGGTCACGAGTTCGAGTCCGGGCTACTGCACCGACTCGGACAATTATATATTCTTTTTAATTAAGACAGAAAAGGAAATAACTAATTTGTGTTTAAGTATAATAAAAATCAGTAAAGTTAACAAGTTGCACACACAGTCCAGCGGCGGACTGTGTGTTAGTTTAAGCCACAGGTCCCGGGTTCGAGACCGGTGGAGCGCACCGTCCGAATCGAATTAAATCGTTTTTAAATAAAAGGATTTTCGGTTTAACATAATTAATGTATATATATAATTAAAAACAGATATATAACGGGTTAGACACGTAGCTCAGTTGGTAGAGCTGCGTGCACGCGTACGGGAGGTCTCGGGTTCGAGCCTCACTCAGCGCACTTATATACACGATTCGAACCGGTCAACGGTCAGTCAACGGTCAACGGTCAAGTCAACGGTCAACGGTCAACGGTCAAGTCGACGGTCAGAAAAAAAATCAAATTTTTTTTATTATTTTTATTTAATTATTTTAATTAAAAATCAATTAAAAATACTTAAAAATAACATTTGTAAGGTTAGAAAATAGCGTCCAACTCACAAAAATACACCCAACAATCCTACTAAAATAGGTTAATAAAATCCGTTTACTTACCAAACCATAATGCGATTTATCTAGGTTAATCTCACTCGTGGTTAAAACCACTTCGCGTGCATTCAACATCATCAACCGAACGCACCCACTGTGAGTGAATCTTACAACTCCCCCTTTTAAATTACACGTTTTGGGGTGTGTCATGTGTTATAAAAATAATTAACGTGTTTATTTAAACTTGTGCCATACCACATCATGATCTAAACTTAGATTGTTATATTGTTGTGATTACTTATTTCCTTTTGTCAAATTATATGAAACTCATTCATTAAGCCCATCAGTTCCTCGTGGGAGACGAGTTGAACAACGCGTGCCTCAAATCAAATTCATTATTGTTCATGTGTGTATCATTGAGTTTATATTGTTTGTAGTTGTGTCATTCATATTATCATGTTTATGCAATTCATTCATTAGGCCCCTCAGTTCCTCGTGAGAGACGAGTTGAGCATCGCGTGCCTCTAAATGTTCCATTATTGTTCATGTGTGTTTTATTTAATATCTTATGATTGTTGAATAAGTTTACATCTATTTTTAGTCATGTTTGGTTGTGCACATATTTCATAATCAATTTAAATAAACTTGTTCAAATGTTTTCCATAGGATTCACTCGCCAACATTATGTTGATCCAAAACCTTTTTACACATGATACAGGTGAACAGGTTGAAGCAATGAAACCATAGGAAATGCCTTAGAAGAGAACAAAGAAGCTTAGATTGATAGTTTGAACATATTGTAATTCCTATTGTAGATTTTCCATTAAATTGTATTAATGAATATGAAACGCATAATAAATGTCATGAGCTTTGATGATAACCCAATCATGCCCCGATCACCTTTTCCGCTGCGGGTCGGGGTGTGACATTCACTTTGAAATTCCCAGACTTAGCAGAATACACTTGGCCAATCTAAGTGAGTTTTAGCTCACTATTACCTTATTGTTCTTGTAATTCTTCTCTTCCTTTCTCTTTTGTACCAAGTGTGAAAGCTAACCAAGTTCACCATATGGATGAACTTGTGCTCTAACAAGTGTGAGAACGATGGAAGCCTTAGCTTTCTGAATTAAGTTCCACACTTCACTTATACACTTTTTACATGCATTTTATTTTATGTTCATGACCAACCGGGTTATCGACTATGTCAATAAACTTAGTGCTTTGGTGAATCATATAATGAGGCTTTCATACTTCCTTGCTTGACATCTATGATGTATTTAACGGACTCTTGACATAATCTAAATATATTGTAAACTATAAAGGATTTACATTTATACCTAGCCAAGTTCCTAATACTGACCAACTCATGGTTAGGTGTTAAGAGCTGGGGCTGATCTATCTCGTTCCTAAATTCCTTGTTCAATATAATTCAGTGTCGAAACAGGTGTTTAGACGAGCTACATTTTGCAGAACGGTCAACTTCGTACGAAGTAGACTGTCACTTTGCATGAAGTGAACAGTCACTTTGCACAAAGTGAAGAATCACATCGCACGAAGCGAACAGTCTCTTTGTACGAAGTGGTATTTTTCCCTATGTTCACTTTTTTTACATACTTTCAATTCCGAACCTGAATCATCGCCAACTCAGAATACTCACACACATTTATTTCCCTGTATAGGGTAACTTCGGTGCTCTACTCGTCACCATAACGACTCATGGATTGCTCGAAAAGCTTTGCAAAACCGTGAGTATACTCAACTCCCCTCTTTATCTTTTTACACCTTTTGGAGTTCAACATATATGAACTATCAAAAACATTAAATCACAATTACGTTATGCTTAAACACAAACAAACATTCCTTCATACATGCTTAATACGTGATGCTTGCAAACTTGTCATTAACTTCGTATGAGCCTCTCTTAACATGTATAGCACTATAAGAGTAATGCATCCCCCGTATTCTTGAGGTCATGTTAAGTAAACAAAATGGTCTAGTCATTGCGATGATTAGATTATCCTAACGGAAAACTTTGGGTTGACATGTATAGTTGCATTGCTATGATAGTTTTAAGTAACGTTTATGCCATTGGCATGCTAGACTTTTACATTATTTAGTATTATAACTTGTATACTCGCCAATGCCTTGTGTGTTGAACTATATGTTAATATTATGTTGCAGGAATTTGATGATGACGAGGATGCATGGAATCTAGTAGGATGAACTAGAAACTCATTTTAAATTTATATTTAATACTGATCGTGTTTCTTGATTATGTTGTTGTACTTTGTTTCCAAATGTTGTATTTTGTTTCAGAACGTTGTACTTGAATTTTAGAAATGAAATGAAATTTTGTTATTCAAATACTTGTCGCACGATAGTGTTATGAAGCATCGAGCAATCTATTTCGTCCCGCTCCGATGTTTCCGCAATAGGTTGATGTGTGACAGGTGAAGTTTAGAGTCCATTGCAGTGAGAACGGAAGAAGAGATCAGAAAAAAAAAATGAGAGGGAAAGAGTGACCGGCGGCAGCTAGGTTATGACATGCGCTCGTAATACCATGAAAGAGATAATAGGGTTCATGCCCTCCCCTGTATTACGTATCCCATATATACACAAGATTACAATCACTATTTTAGGATAATTAAAACTGTATCCTCTAAATATAGGGAGAGATATTAGTTTCTATATAACGTATCCTATTAATTAATTCATTTATCATTGATTTTAATTTTGTTGAAAGGCAATTGCAAACCAGTAATAAAAACCATCAAAATTGTACTAGAAGGTATACTCGCGCTACCTAATGGATCAGTATCTTTTATCACGCAGCAAGGTTGTCTTTGAACAATTTTATAACTAACGCATGATCGGCTTCTTTATTCAACTAACGCATTTTTTTATGGTTATCGTTTTTACAACTTTTATGATGAAACAACAAATCTAACACTTTTTCACTAAAAATTTAACAATTTTATAACTTTTTAGAAATATGAATGATTCTTATAATAAATTTTAACTTTTAGAAAGATTATTGTAAATGTATTAGGTTATTAATGCTTTCTTTAATTTAGTCAATTAAAGAGTAAGTGATATGTTAAATGGGAAAGATACACATATTATGCATTGGTTAGTTGTATCTTACGCAGCAAAACCTGTCTTAAGAGTATTAAAAATTGAGGTAAATTAAAATGTTACCCTCCTTAAATCTTTTATATAGTCATATAGGCATATTTCTTTTTTTTTAAGAAGGAAACTATATAGAACTACCTGATAAACAAACTGCTAAATCTTTATTTATTTATTTATTTATTTATTTGAAAGAAGGAAACTATATAGAACTACCTGGTAAACAAACTGCTTATCAGGGGTGAGAAAAATACATGAAAAGCAATGGTTTTTTAACCCAATAAATCCAACCTAATTTATAGTTTTTCACACAACTAGAAAATCACAAAAACTAAAATGAAACAGTGTATCAAAAAGACAAATATTTTCGGTCTTTCTTGTCACGCCAAAGATATCTTCATTTTTGGCTTCCGAAATGATCCACTAAGACATAAACATAATCACCTTAATAACTTCTTTCTTCTCCTTCGACACTGCATACTAATCCAGCCAATGAAACACTCGTTGAAGTTTGGCTCTTATTAATTGGCAAAACAACATCAATCCACCTCAAAAAAGCATCTCAAATCGTAGACAAGAAGTTGTAAGATCCAACAATGTTATTAGAGGACTCCACAGAATTTGAGCAAAGAGCGCAAGAGATATGTTGAATTTCAAAACCTTTTTTACTCAAATCCAATCAGGTACGCAAGTGGTCTTGTAAAATTCTCCAAACATGGATACTTACCTTTTTAGAGACATACTTATTCCATCTAGTAGGGTAAGATCTATCAGGAAGAACCACCCGATCCATAACTAATATGATGACTTTAACTGAAGATCCTTTCTGTCCATCAAAATCTCATTGCCATTTATTAGCATCTCCATTAAGGTTCACATCTGATAATATAGAAACAACCTCCTTAAAGTAACATTCTTCAACTCCCCCACCCCCTAAGACTAGGCTGCAATTCTATATTGGAAACTACACTGTTCGGCTGAAACGTTAATATGAATTTAGTTTGAAAAGCATTAATAATTATTTAATACTTTTGTAAACCTATCTTTCCTTTGTAAACCTATATTAAGCCACATTATAACCATTTATATATCATGATGTTTAAGTTTACAACTGATTGGACTCTTTATTGACGGCAAAGGTGGTTATAGTAGAAGGTTGAACTCGTTTAGTGCTAACACTTGCAGTTGGAAGACACGATCAGTCAATTGTACCCACCGTACCTATTGGTTTCTAACAATGGACATGTTTGTATCCATTGACCAGTTTAATTTACATCTGTACCAATCAGCCATGACGACCTACGCACGAGAGCAAGTAAGCTTAGAAGCTTTAAAATGAGAAGAAAGTTCGAATGTTTTTTGTTGAAAGTTAAAAACATCAAAATAGATAAATCATTATTTATTGACGTTGTTTTTCTTTAATTCTTATGCAATATAGTTAATCAAGAACTAAATTTTAATCTTTATTTCTTGTATGATATGTCTTTTTAGTCGATGCAATTAGTAACCAATAATAGTTACAGTATTTTAAAATTACGTTTTTTCATATTTTATGAATAAATTAGAGTTATTATGGATCTTGATAAAGGTTCAGGTGATGATAAAAAGACTTTGAAAATTAAAAAAAACAATTAAATTTATTTGTGTATCATTTCATTTCATGAACGTTAACATGTAAATGTGAATAGCGTGGACCATTTACATATGAATAAATAAAATAACATGTGGATTAAAGGTAATTCTATGCTTTTGTACTATTCAGTGTATTAACATCCAAAGTTCAAGAAGAAATGGAGAGAAACGATAGGGGGTGGGAACCTTGTTGAAAGTCAAGGAATCAAAACACATACAAGCATCAAGAACACCAGAATCATGGAGATTCCACAACTTTCTTACATTGCTAACCTTCCTGGTAACTACTCCCTTGGGGCATTATGGAGGGAGTTCTAAGTACGTGGGAAGAGGGTCGATGCATATCTACCAAGGAAAAAGGATAAAGCAGGGAATTTCTTTGCTTTTATTTACTATGAAGGTGTCAAAAAATATAATTCATGAACAATATCCATTTCATTACTAAGGCACGTCTATGTATATTTGTATCCATTTTATTACTTCAAATCCTCTCATACTTCTGTACATGTATCACGCGTAAAAATGTATTGAGTCAACAAAAAGTTGATTAATAGATCTTAGTTTTAGAAGAAACTAAAATAGTTTAGTTTGTTAATTTTATAAGATAAGTAACATGTAACTCTAAGTGTATATGTAACATCAATAGTTATCCAACAATCCAACATTTCCACGAATCATCATAACTTCTAACAATTCACCACAATCACATTTAATAACGAAAAAGAACATAATGAAACAATAGGAGATTCAAGTCTCGAAAAGCGAATCTACGAAACAATGGTGACGATACCGAGTTCAACTCATGGCCGGGGGAACCAGTCAGCCTGGTGGATCCACACAAAATAATATGACACAAAGCGAGTAACAAGTAGATAAATGTATAAGACACAAGTAAGAAACATAAGATACAAGTAACGAAACACATAACAATACTTTGATTTGCATGTTAATAATAAGAAACAAAGAAACATTAAGACACATGATACACCCCAAAAAAATTAAGTGACAAAAAGGGGAAAAGTAAAGATCTACTCACATGTTGCGAAGCTTCCAAATACAACTTAAGATAGGTGGTAGCGTTTTGGAAATAATATTCCAAAATTATCCTAACAACATATTTATGAAAACAAGTATGAATAACGAATAAACGAATAAACGAATATGATGAGATGATGATTTCTAGGTTCACACGACACAATTTGGAAATTTTTCTTGTTTAATTGATAAAACGATTTAAATGACTAAAATTAAAACTACAAATAATATGCAGAAGCCTACAAAACATGTAGGCTCATCCCATTTGAAAATTTTATTTAGTTGTTCAGTATTTTATTAAGATTCTTTAACAAGACCAAAAACAGATGTGAAGCATATCTGCGAATCTAGAATGTTTTCATCTATATGATTAACCTAATAACTTTATTTAGCGTGTGAATATCATAAAACCTTAAACTAACATTATGGGATATTTAACAAACTCAAATTACATAACTAAACTCAAGACTTACAACGAGAAACATAAACCATCTTATAACGTCAACTTGAAACGTAACGCTTATTAATTCGCCATGGCTAGTCTTAATACACGATAATTACTTTGAAGAATTTGCATTGATAACCTTACAACTTTAACAACTTTTGTGTGAATCATCTAGCAACTTATCAGGTGAGTTTGCAACCCCCTTTTCTCCATTTTTTAATCTTTTAACTCATGGGGGGAAATTACATCGAAGACTTACAAATGTTTAACGTTAACTGCTTGTTTATGTATGTTTTTGCTTTGAACTTGATGATGATAAATGGACAACTATAACAATTTAATTCTATGTTAGAGTTGTTGGACAGGTTTGGATAGCCCTATTTAGGTTAACACCCCTACTCATTAATTGTGTAACTGCTAGCACTAAACGCCATAGCAACGACACTTTGTTGAACTTCCCCCAAGTTTTATTGTAACTTGTGACAACTTGTATCTATTAGCATAGTATAACTTAACCTTATTGATTTATGTGTAAACCATTTCAAGGGGTATAACAGATTGTCAATAGGCATGGTTACAACTAAAGTGATCATTTTCTATTTAAAGGCTTTATACATATTACATGCAAGCAACGACAACAGCATCAACAAGTGCTTATCAACTTATCTTTGTTTAACGTTTTAGCGTGCAAAACTATAAACCTGCAACTCACCAACTTTTTAGTTGATCTTTTAGCATGTTTTCATATGAGCAGAACTAAGATAGCTATGGACTTGGGCTTGGTAGAGATAGGCATTTTATTGCATGACCATCTTACTTGTTAGAGACATTGTCTTGGAAGCTAATGAATCATCACATTCCCGTGTTTCCGTCTTGGCGGAGGTGTGAGAGCACCCCATGTGACTTCCATGAATGCTTTTTAGGTCTAGGTTAAAGCAACCCCTAATCTGAACGTGATGTTAGGAACACTATCACTAGTTAATTTTTATATTCGTGTTTGAATACATAATCCTTTTAGTGAACTTGACTAAGCATTTATTAAGAAAAGAAAATATAGAAAGGTGAATACATCATTTAAAAGAGTTCAAACAACATACAACAAAATACTAAATTAGGACATGAAATTAGAAAATATTGTTATCTCTTTAACATATGTAAGGATGGTAATCAAATCCAAACTTAATGGGTAAACCTGACACATTTGGCATTTGGCACATGTTTAGGGTCGGGTATATATGTGACAGGGTTTGGATTAATTTTTATTTTTTTCACGAGTTTAGTACGGGTTTGGGGTATTGTGATATAAATGTTTACCCAATTCAACTACCCGATAAAGTGTACATGTTAATCCAATTGTATACACGATATAATTTCTTATATTCTTTAAAATAAGTATATGTTGATATATTAATTATTAGAATAAACTATGTTTGTTGTCTATGCATTTGAGTATCTATATATATATATATATATATATATATATATATATATATATATATATATATTATATATATATATATACTAGTATTTTATTTTTATACATTGTAGTTATTTGATATATTTTTATAATAATAATAATTCTAAATGTAATTGATTGATAGTTACTCTATAATATTTGACAAATTTTGGGCCAACTATACCCAACAACTAATTTTCATTAAATTGACATGTTTACCCAAAATCCGCATGTATACCTAATAGTCGACAGATACTTACCCAATAAAAACCGGTTAGGTATGTATCGGGTTTGGAATTGGGATTATTTAAACCTAACATGTTTCCATCCCTAGGTTGCGTCACACACACACACACACATATATATATATATATATATATATATATATATTAACTTTATTTAAACTAATATATAGCTTTTTATTATTTTTTATGTTATATATTATAAATAGTTTATTATTGTATTTACTTTGAATAACATTATTTCTCCTTTTTTAAAGCCATATATTTCCTTTACCATTTTATAATAATTCCTTTTTTAAAACATATATTAATTTATCAAATAATTTGACGATTCTTTAACAACTTACGTTTCTAACTATTTTCTAAAACTTAAGTACGTAATTGTGCTTGATTTTTCCCTCAACATACTGTTATAAGTTTTGTTAAAAATGAAGTTGTACCTAAAATAAAGTATTTATTTAGTATCATAAAACGGTACAATGATAAATTGTTCTAATGGTTTGGCTTTCTAACGACATGCTTTATTTTCAAATCACGTTTATTATATATATATACACACACATTCACATTCACATACTACATAGATACACCTATTACATAGATGGTAGATATAAATACACATAGTACACATATACATACCACATAAATATATACACATATAAAACATATATCACATAGACACGCTGTTAATGTACCAATAAATCATATATGTTTTGAATGCATATTTACCCCATATTTAATATAATTTGAAGATATTTTTACTCATAATGATGTTTAATATGTTCCTCTATGAAATTATAGTGGTATCTGACTTCCTATTGAAAAAAAAACAAGTTGAAAATAAAAGAAAATCAACAACTAAAGCCAAGCATGATCGTGCATCATCAAAGAAGCCCTACAAGCTAAGGAAGAAGCTAAAAGAGTCCAAAAAACTAACTCAGGATAGAGACATGAGTGTGTTGAAGCTAACACAGCCATGTTGAATATGAGAACACGTTCTATTACTTATAAGTATAAGCACAAGATGGTGGAATGGTATCAGGCAGCTGTCTTGTATTCCCCTATTAGTCCACTAATTTACGGTTTTATCCTCGCTTTAAAATTACGATTTTGTTATTAGTTCAAAATTCCGTTTTTGCCCCCGGTTCAAAATAAAATTATGTTTTTGCCCCCAGCTAAAAATTATAATTTTGCCCTTGGTTAAAAATTTTTCTCCGGTTTAAATTTACAGTTTTGCCATCAGTTTTGTTTTTTTTTTCTCTCATCCAAATTATGATTTTACCCTCAGTTTAGATTTACATTTTTGCCATCGTTTTTGTTTATTTTCCTAATCACATTAGGATTTTGTCCCCAATATCGTTTTAGGTTTTTTTTACAAAACAGTGGCAGTGTTTTGTTTTAATTGGTTGACTTGGTGTAATTTTTATTCGTGTCAGGCGGCTGTCTGGCACACGCTCATTTGTCCTGAAAAATTACAACTTTGCCCCCAGTTTAAAATTACAGTTTTTCCATCGTTTTTGTTTTTTAAGCAAAAGTATGATAGTGTTTTATTTTAATTGATTGACTTAGTATAATTTTTTGAGATCGTGTTATGAGTAGTATGTACAAGTAACCGAAACACACGTACATGTTATGAGAGAGGAATATTCGGCTAGTACCCCGCAACGAGGGTGGCGCAAGATCTTGTTAAGAAACATTTATAAGTTGAGAATCGTGAAAATTGGTATTGTCTGTATTACATTTATAGGGTGTGGTCATGACCCTCCACGTCAGCGTCATGTCAGCCACCTCTAATCCAACATCCAAAACCACTACCCTAAGGGTGTGGTTATATCCCAAACCACTATCCCCTTATTTTATTTAATTTATTTTTGTCTAAAGAAAACGGAAAAGAAATTTTGGAAAATGAAAAAGAGAACCATGGTTGCCATGATTTAATCCATGCGAACTATGTTAGATCAGACAAGGAGGTGGTATAACCTTCCATTTATGTTCCTATGTGGGAGAATCATGTCCAATTATAATCCTCACACCCTTCACTAAAGGACACATCTTGATTAAAATTCCTGCTTAAAATAAGTCTTTTTATTTGACTTATTGTTATAAACTAGAATCACCACCCGCCGCAATGCGGAGGGGGATTCGTTAGTTATATATCATATATGATAGGTAAATGTTTCTTAAATGACCGCGAGTCTATGTGTAAAACATAGAAAAGAATAACCGACTCGATCTATGACCTGGGCGTTGCGACAGACCTATCAAACCGTGAAAAATAGACGCGTTGTGACGGACCTGTCAAACGAGGAAAGTAGATGGAAAAACCTTGAACCTCACACGCACGTTGTGGCATATTAACTCAGAAAATATAGAATGAAACGTTAAACAGAAACTCACGAAAGATGAAAAGTATAAGGGACCAAAGTTGCAAAAGATGAAAAGCTTTAGGTTAAAAAATAAAAAAAATCAAAAAGATTAAATGACAAAAGATGAAAATTTTTGAATTAGAAGCAAAAAAATTAAATTAATCAAAAGAATTGAATTACATAAAATAAAAACTTTAGACTTTAATTATAATAAAATTTAAACTTTTGAGTTAGAAAGAAAAATTCTACATTTTCTTTGAAAACTGCCAAAACTAAAAATACAACAAGCTTAAGCAAAAAATACGTTGTTTATTTATAGGTTTTTAGTATTGACGTGTTCTGTTAAGAAACATTTATAAATTGAGAATCATGAAAAATGTATAAGTAGTTGTACGGTGTGCTACAACTATTGTTAAATACTAAAATATAAAAGGATATATGTGTTAAGTGCATAAAAAGTAATTGTATAGAAAAGGAAATGCTAAATTTTCAGCGCTAAATTATATAGGTAATACATATTCACACATCTATCTGCATATTTAGACACCTTTTAGATTGGTCGTCTAAACCTAGATGGGGCGTCTAAGTTTCCTTTCCTCCGACCATATTTCTACCCTCGTACAACGTCAAATCAGTCACATCAGACGGGGCGTCTAGCCCTAGACGGACTTCGAAGACGACCAGCCCAAGACGGAGCGTCTAGGCCTAGACAACCCGTCTTGAAGGTATGTTGACTTTGGTGATCTGCATGCATGTCGGTAGAGTAGTAAAGTGATACGCCCCGTCTAGGCCTAGACGGGGCGTATATTTCTTTGTTAAATAGACCTATGCAAAGCATTTGATGTCGTAGAAATTTTTCAATTCGTCGTCCGAATTCTCTCCATCTTCTTCTTTGGCTTATATTACTTCATGATATCATTCAAAGGCGGTGAAATGTCATTAAACTAGGACGGCAACTATTTCTTTGGGGCGTATTCTGGCGAGTCATGGGTGCCTGAAGCCAACTTGGTAACAGTTATTAGGTTAAACTAGTTGTTGTTTTAATTATTTACTAATGATGATATAGTTGTTAGGGGAGACCGGTGTTCCCAATTCTAACGAGCAAGAGGAGTTTGTGTCAAGTGTACAAGGAATTGAAAACAGACCGTTTCTAGATTTGAACGAGCTTCGTCCCGTTGAAGAAACATCCCATGTGGACGACTTGTACCAAGTTGATGCACCATGTTATCCTGCGCAACATGGGTTTCCGGATTATGGATACGGGTGTGAATACTCGTACGTGCAACAACACTGTCCGGATGGATACGGAGGAGACTCCTACGAAAGTTACAATGAAACACATTCTTTATACGGTCAACAAGTCTATCCTGATGGTGGAGGATATGGTGGTGAGGCACCCCCATGCGCAGGCAATCCGTACCTCACAGAGCCGGTATCAAAACTTATATTTAGGGTCAATCTATACACACATCCCTGTTGTTGACTAAACATAAAATCTAACATAACGCTATCGATTTTACAGGTTTTCAACTCTCTAGATAAGCTAAAAAACTCGACACAGGAAACGGCAAAAGCGGAAGGTTTCGTTATTGTGACCCGACGATGAAAGAAAATTTGTGGAAGGACCGGGAGGGTATGGCTTGAATGTGACCGTGGTGGTGAGCACCAAACTACAACAACGATTAGAAAAGCCGGAAGCAAGAAAACTGGTTGCCCGTTTTACCTGGTGACTGTGCGAGACCATCCGTATGAAACATGGGGGATAAAAGGGGGAAACGCTGAACATAAACACGAAGTCAGTCAGGACCTGTCGGCCATGCGTTTGTGCGAAGGTTTGCTCCTGACGAATACAGATTGATCGAGCAGTTGACAGCACAAACGTGGAGCCGCGCATAATTTTTCAAACGATAAGGAAGCAGTTCCCCGACAGTTTCCATGTTCAGAAAGACGTTCAAAACGCAGTTTAGAAGATTAGGGCCGAACAAAGATACGGACTTACTCCCATGCAGTCACTAGAAAACATTCTTATTACAAACGAATTTATTTACGAGACATGGGAGGAACCCGAAACAGAGGTCTTTACAGAGATCTTCTTTGTTCATCCCTACTCGAATGAAATGTGGCGTGCGTTCCCGCACGTTTTGCTGATCGATTCCACGTATAAGACGAACGTATACAACATGCCATTTGTCCAGATAGTTGGTGTGACGCCCACCAACTATTCGTTTTGCATCGCGCATGCCGTTATCTGCAAAGAACGTAGTGATAACTTTGTATGGGTGCTTGAGAGGATCAGGTCAATGTTGGACGAATGTATGGAGCCACGTATTCTTGTAACGGATAGAGACTTTGCCCTAATTAACGCGTGTGCTAAAGTTTTTCCAAACGCCTGTCGATATCTCTGCAGGTTTCACATTCAACAGAATATTTGTAGGCACTGCAAGAGCGCATTCACAGAAGAAAAATGGCAAAAAAATTTGTCATCCTGGGGGAGATTGTGTGAGTCTCCATCAATACCCATATACGAGTACAGTTTGCGCCACTTCTGGAGTGCAAACATTCAAGTAAGTTTTTGCAATAAAATGTGACCTACCTATGTACATTTAACTAATTATTGATACCTTTTAGGGATGTTTACGTACGTGTATGATAACTGGCTGAAAGACTACAAGAAAATGTTTGTCTTTGCATGGACTGATCAGAGCCGCAACTTCGGGCAGCGTACCACAAACAGAGTTGAGAGTCAACACACGAATTTAAAGAGATATGCCCAAGATAGGAGCTCGTTGGACCGTATAGTAGGTCGTGTCAAGGATATAGTAGAAACACAATACGGGGAAATAAGGAGTAGCTTTCGAGAAAGCATCGAAAAAATAATGAACCACCACAAAAACCCGTTATTTGAGCACCTACGTGGAAAAGTTTCCCATACAACGCTTGATTTGTTGAGTGGAGTGCTACGTAGGAAACTAGACGTGTTGCAGCGCTTGCATTCATCTTGTGGATGTCAGATGTGTTACGCTGCGGGTTGCCGTGTGCTTGCAGGCTAGAGAAGTACGTACGTGCAGAGCATCCGATTCAACTCGAAGATATAGACATCTTCTGAAGCTTAACTTTCAGCCATGTATATTGACATCGGATGACGTTGATGTGGTAGAAGAGCTGAACATTGTTCGGCAACAGTTAGAGTCACACCCCCTGCTCAGAAAAAAAAAGCTTGCTGGGAAAGATTAAAGCGGTGTTGACCCCAACCAAATCCACCAAGAAACCACCGGTTGTCCAACACTCGACTCGTGGACGACCAACAACAAAGCAAGCACAACTTCTATTTGACGACGCTCCCCGCCATAGCTCGTACATTCTGTCCCAGGGTTCCCAGCAAAGTACATACGATGTCGCCCGCCATAGCTCGTACGTTCCATCGCAGGCCACTCAACAGTCGGTCATCAATTCGCAAAAACCTATAGCGGGGCGAAGCCGTTCAACGAGTTCTAAACAAAGAGAGGTCCGAGATGATAACGGTTTTCCGTTGATAGTGGGCGATGAGTACGTGTCAACAATCAAACGGTTTAAGCCTGTCATTCCCTTATTGTTTCACCCGTACATCTAGTGCATACAAGATGTGAGGCCAGACGGTCATTGTGGGTTTCGGTCTGTGGCTGTGGCTTGGGTATGGGAGAATGTGCATGGAGCCACATTCGAAAAGACCTTTAACAGGAGATGGATCAGAACGCGTCGATCTGGGCGCCAGTATTTGAAGCATGGGAGGAAGGATACTTTTACACGCATCGTCAGAGCCTAATCTGGGATTCAGTCGAGCGTTCTCCCCCACTCACTGGATGGAGTCCCCCCACGCAGGGCTTCTTATCTCGCAAAGGTACGATATCGTGGTTCACCTGTTAAGCATCGATGGTTGTTCCACGTTCTTCCCAATAATCAACCCGCAGACAGATCGAGAACCACAAACAATAACGATTGCTCATGTTAACAACAACCACTTCATACATATTAAGCTGGAAGGACAGTTTCCAATGCCTACAGTAAACAGTTTGTGGTTGACCTACCAAAGCGCCGCTGCAGAACAATGGCTGGACATGTACACGCCCCGTCTATAATGGTATACGTCGATAATGAATCCCCCACCCAATACAAACCCGAGTATTAATTACATCGACAATGAATCAGAAGAATGAGGCTTTTTAGTATATCTAATACGATTTTTTGTATATTTAATACGACTTTTTTCATAATTAATACAAAGATATTTTTATACAATTAAAATTTTTTTGGTATAATTAATAGGATTTTATTTACTTAATTTGAACTTTGATATAAGCAGACATTCCTTCAATACACCTAAGGCACAACAATTAAACCATATAAAGCCCACCTAAAAACCAACAAACTCCGGGTATTGACAAACATCAGCAATCATACTCTCCGAACTCTCACATCCCACCATCGGCACCGGCAGATGACGAAATATCAATACTGCCGGTGACAACGGTGGGTTGTGAGGGTTTGGAGAGTATGATTGCTGATGTTTGTCAATACCCGGACTTTATTGGTTTTTAGATTGGCTTTATGTGGTTTAATTGTTGTGCCTTGGGTATACTGGAGGAATGTCGGCTAATATCAAAGTTCATATTAAGTAAACAAAATCCTATTAATTATACCAAACAATTTTAGTTGTCCATATACGAGTCGTCCAGACCTAGACGCCCCGTCTAGGTCTAGCAATAAGACCATTTTACCCCTGGTTTGTTGTCCGTCTAGGCTAAACTCAGGGGCAAAATAATCATATTATCCAATTAGACGACCCGTCTAGACCTGGACGCCGCGTACAAGTTGAGCGGGATCTTTTACCGCTCGCCAATTTTTGAATTTAAAAGTTAAAAAGTAAATTACCATTTTACCCGTGAGTGGCCAACCGTCTAGGCCTAATTCAGGGGTAAAATGGTAATTAACCACCTGAGTCTTTTACAGCTCAGCGTGGTCAATTACCATTTTACGTCTAAATTAGGCCTAGATGGGTGGCCACTCAGGGGTAAAATCGTAATTCGCCATTTATCCATACGACCCGTCTAGACCTAGACGACCCATCTATTGGTCGTATATGACTAGTCAGCCTAGACGTGTAGCCACATACGACACCAAACACCAACACACTCAAACACATACACATACGTATTCTACCTTTGCAACCGTATTTGGACCGTATTTTTGAGGAATTCAAGCATCTCTGGTACGTCTTTTCACCTAGACTTCATTAATCTTTGATGTATTATGCATTTAGACTGTATGTTGTGTTTAAATTTGATGAATTTTGGGGTATTTTGGGCTGTGATCTTGAGTTTTTTAGGTTTTTTCATGAACAAGACGGGTCGTCTACCTCTAGACGACCCCAGTAGACGACCGGTAAATTTTTTTTTAATTTAACTTTTATAAGATAATGTTTTAATATTATGTGTTAATATTCGGTTTATTGTTATTATATGTGTTACATTGCTAATATAATCGCAGATTAGTTATGGAGGAGATTGGAGATCTAATACACGGGGACCATATCCGCATGGTCTGTGACGGGCCCCGCCAGCGCCGGTGGATCCGCTCCACGGCCACCCCTATCTTGAGTTCCCGCCTGACACCGAGTCCATCCGTTTTTGCGGGAAGTTACGCCGGATGCACGTCGGATCGCACCGGGAGGTGCTGCATACACGCGCTTACGAGCCGACGTCGACAGGCTTCTAGATCTCATGGGCTGGGTGGTTCGGGAGGCACAGGATAGACGAGAGAGAGAGGGGTTACCTGTCATACCGCTCCCACCACCTCGAGCACCACATCAGCAGCAGTAGTCGCAGCAGCCAGATCCCGATCCCGACTCCGAGGACGACTCGTATGCATAGACGTTTTGTATTTAGTATTCAGCTATATAGATACATATTGTTATGGATGTACAAAGTTATATTATATATGTTATATCAGTTATATTTAAATTTTTTTCAGTTATCGATTACTTGATGATTGTTCGTGTTAAATCGACATTGAAATATAATACGGAAACAACATATACTTGTTGCATTCTTCTTAAAATATTGAAAAAAGTATTAAATTTAAATATTATATTTTTAAAAAAATACAATGTAAAATCAATAAAATATTTAAATGGTCAAAAACGCTAACTTATTTTTATACAATAAACAAAACTTTTTAAAAATCTCAAATTACACCACAAAAAAATCAACCTCCAACAACAACCAATTACCCTACCAAAACACCCCTTTCCAACTTAAAAAAGTTCGTAGACAGATCGTCTAGGTCTAGACGGCCCGTCTACACACATCAATTTGTACGCCCTGCCATGCACCTGCTGACCCCTAAAAATCAGTGCCCAGGCGGGTCGTCTAGGGGTCAATGGTGTCCAAATAGGCAGCAAGAGTGTCCGGATAGATTGAGCCATTATATAATATAAAAATTTATGTAGATCCTTAGGAACAATCAATTTATTGGACAAAATGAAGATGCAATTACGGTTCTGGCATCTATACTTTATGGAAGAGAGCGTGACTAACAGGGAAAAACGGGAGTAAGAGAGTATTGTAAAGAGAGAGACTTACGAGCCGGCCACCAATACTTAAGGCGGAGACCCCTACAAACATCACTCACATACCTACCACCACCACACAACCACCTACACAACACGACCGACAACCAGCCAACATCACCCCTACAAACCTCACTGTCACCCAACATCGCGTCAGTGTGGGTACCATACGACCACCCTCCAACTCCAAACCCCTGTTTCACAAACCCTAGAACCCGACCCAAGAGATTACTGAAGTGATTGTTGTGGAGGAAAAAGATGGCCTTTGAAGATGCACTGACTCGGGGAAATATGGACTTCACTGAAAAGATGGACTTTTGAAGAAACAAATGGTAAAGAACCCGGTTGGGATGTCATTTCTTGCAGGTCACCAACATCATACAGATCTGAGATTAGACAAGATGAGTAGCGGTAGCCAGGTGGTGGTAATGGAGAACAGAAAGAAAGGGTGTGTTGTTTATGGTGGTGGTGATGGGAACAAGAAGTTAGAGAAAGAGAGATAGTTAAAAGAGAGAAAGAGAATGAGAGTTGAAAGAGGGAGTCTGATTATTTTTTTTTTACATTTTAAAATTTTAAAATTCTTTATTTTTTATGTATTAGTTAAATTGTCCAAAGTTTAATTGACCCTCAAATTGTAACATTTGTCAAAAACGGGTTTTCCAAACCCGCTCTGTTTTGTAATCGAATATCAAGTTATAAAATGTCACGTTGCGTATTTATGTCGATTTTGATTTTTAATGATACATAATTAATAAACAAACTAAACCATAAAAGTTATAATTGATAAAAAGTAAAAATAAAATAATTAAAAAGAAAATGAGGCTGCCGGGACTCGAACCCGGGTCAGCCGGGTTGAAACCCAAAGACTTAACACACACACACATAACCACTCCGCCACTTGTTGTTTTCTGTCAACTCTAGAAAACAAATGAATTTTATAGTCAATCATAGATCAACCGGTTGCGCAACTGAAAACCGTAATCGGCTATTCAACCGTCCAAAACGTTTGAGTTATCGCGAATTCTGGTTTATAACCGATGCACCGACGATTCTAATTAAGTTTGCCTTGAATGAACTTGAATTCTAGAAGTGAATCGGTTTTTATAACCGAAAACTTTCAATATCAGAATTACTTCAATCTTTGCTCTCTCTCGCGACTCAGAAACATTCTACAAACCTGCCATTTCACTTTCGCTATACATTCAGTTCATCAGAAAAGGTTTTGTTTACTCGCCAGGAAATTTCTGCAAGTCGCCGGAAAACCGTATTCTTCATCAAAACAGTAAGTCTTTCAATACCTTCGTGGTCTATCAATTGTTAAGCTATTGCTAACTCAGACCCTTCAATCGAAATCAATTTCAGACGTCAATATCAGATAATTCCAGTTCGCTGGAAAACTTCTGGAAATCCTTATCTTTAGCTGTGAAACGGTATAGACTTTCAAACCTTCTGATAACTCTTGTTTAATACTTAAATTCCTCTCGTAGCTAATCAAAACTGTCAATTTATTCATTCAGTAGAAATCCGTAAACACAGAGCCGACGACTCGCCGGAATTCTGAGATAAATCGTTCTCCGGTATGTTTACCTCTAAAAATCATCTTTGCCATTTCATATTAGTCTGTTCAATGTTTGTCAATCGAATTAAACAAGATAAAATAGCGTAATCGCAGACTGTAATTTTTTAATGTAGAAGACGATGATAGTTTGATTATAAGTTTAATAAAATCTGGATATTATCTCGGGTTAGACACACAGTCAAGCGGTGGACTGTGTGCATATACATATCACACGCCGCGGGTTCAATCCATGATAAATACACACACCCTCTGTAATTAAAATGTTATTTTTTTAACTGAACCGGATGAACTTACGTTAGATGTTAAGTATAATAAAATCTGTATATTAAACAAGTTAGACACACCGTCCAGCGGTGGACTGTGTGTAGCGTTAAAGCACAGGTCCCGGGTTCGAGACCTGTTAGTGACACCGGTTCGATGATTTAAAATGTTTTTGAGAATAAAAGAATTTTGAATAAGCTGAGTTAATATATAAGTATAATTAAAAACAGAATTATTTCGGGTTAGACACGTAGCTCAGTTGGTAGAGCTGCGTGCACGCGTACGGGAGGTCTCGGGTTCGAGCCTCACCCGGCGCTTACAATTACACAATAAAACCGGTCAACAAGTCAAACAGTCAACGGTCAATGAAAAAGTCAACATATTTTTATATTTTTAATTATTTAATTTAATTTAAAAATCAATTAAAAATACTTAAAAATAATGTTTTTAAAGATAGGAAATGGCCTTAAACTCACAAAAATATATCTAAAAATCCTATTGAAATTATTAATAAAATCCACTCATTTACTATATTTTCTGTTATTATTTAGGTTAGTTAATTCTCGTTGTTCAACTCTTCCAACTCGTGCGCATCTCACCATCTCCAACTAAACGCACCCAATGTGAATGAATCTTTACAAATTCCCCGTTTTAATCACGTTTTTGGGGTGTATCATGTGTCTTGCCATTTATTATATTTAAATCATTGTGCATACATCATATCATGAACAAATGTGTATTCAGCTTGTTTCAACTGTTTGTGTGGTTATTGTTAGAGTTAATTTATTATTTTTAGTACATGCAATTTCATAGGCCGCCGCTCCCCATTACATTATGAGCGTTGAGCATGTTCCCCGTTACATTATGAGCGTGAACCTGGCGTGCCAACATACGATCGGCTCCGTTTGATTGAGCCTTGATCGCACAGACATTTATCATTTTTAGTACATGCAATACGATCGGCTCCGTTTGATTGAGCCTTGATCGCACAGTTTCGTTCATGTTATTTATTGTATGATGTTGGTATGTTATTGTATGTTATTATATGTTATTGTATGTTATAGTTTGTGATTGTTATTGCTACTGTTTGATTCTTTACATTTGCTCACTTATGATTATGCACAATTTTTCCTTGATAAAATAACAAGAAAATCAATAATAAATGTTTATCTAACAAGATTCACTCGCCAACTTATGTTGACCCAAAAACCCCCGTTTTTACACATGATACAGGTGAACCAGCTGCAGCAAGAAACACATAGGATTGGCCTAGAAGAATAAAATGATTTAGAGCTTGGAATTGTTTAGTTGGTTATTTTTCTTGTATTTGTATGAACATGTTTGGATTATTGGGAATGTAATTTTGACTTTAATAAATATGAAACATATTAGTAAATATCATGAGCTTTGGTGATAACCCAATTATGCCCCGACTCTTATTCCGCTGCGGGTCGGGGTGTGATAGATTGGTATCAGAGCCATGACTATAGGGATATAGGATAGGTTATTAGACCCTTCGAGCCTATACTATAGTTGATTAGAAATTTTTAAGATTTTTGTGTGTTACATGCCAAATTTCAAGATGTTTATATGTTTTATGTTAAATGTTACATTCAATGTTATGCAAGCATGTTCATTAGTATATATTATCATATAATGCCTATCATGAATCATATTCTCGTAACATATCATATACATGAAAGCACACACCACGTCATTTTCATGATTGCTTTTACAATGATTTTTGTATTTTCAAATCTCATCAAAGTGAGTTCTCATGACGGGCATGTAGTAACTGGAAGGGTACCAGTACCGGTAGTCGGAACGTCCTGTCTACGCTGGCATTCGTATAATCCAAAATAAAGGACCAGTTTGCCTACCTGGGGACTAACGATGAGAGTACGAAGTACCTATTAGGCCAAAGCATGCTATACCAAACGTCGTGTGAACTAACCCCACTTTGAGTTGTCACTGTGTCTACACCTGGACACATTCTGACCATACATCTCGTAAACATATTTTATGGTTTGCATTCGGGTGATGCGAGTGTTAAATCGCCAATACTAATGTGAATCCTACCAAGCCAATAGTCATGGGGGCCCACATGACTATACAGGTGAAGGTTTGGGGACATTTGAGGCCCAACATGAGCAAACCCAAGACATCCTATGGATATAGTTGCATTATTGATATTTATGTTATTTTCATTTTCTTTGAGACACATGACACCTAAAAAGACTCCATAAACTCACAATCTTCTTATGTATGTTCCTGTAGATGTCGTCTAGACAACAACGAGGGGGTAGAAAATCAGGAAGGTCTCACGAACGCTTGGTCACACAAATCGCGAAACAAATGGCCGCAGTGCTTCCTGACATTGTGGTTCAAGTACAACAAGCTCTCGCCACAAATCCCACTAATCCTCCCCAACAAAATGACCAGAACATCGGCAACCCTCCTACCAGCAAGTGCTCATACAAACATTTCAAGTCTTGCGATCCTCCTAAATTTGAAGGGACCGAAGGTGTCACTGCTCTCCTCCACTGGTTTGAGGAAATGGAAAACACCTTCCTCAACTGCGATTGTCCTGAGGATCGCAAGGTTCGATACGCCACCGGGAGACTATTTGGGGTACCTCTCACCTGGTGGAATACTGAAAAAGGTAAGAGGGGAATCGAAGATGCTATGACCTTAACATGGGAAGAGTTAAGGGAAATAATGACAAGGCGCTTCTGTCCAAGAAGCGAAATCAAGAAGTTGGAAGATGAATTCCACTCGTTAAAACAAAAGGAAGGAGATCATACTTCCTACAACAAAAGGTTTCTAGAGTTGAACCAAATGATCCCCAACTTGTTCACACCAGTGTACCGCTTGGTGGAACACTACATTCGAGGCCTTCCCTCAAAAATTCAAGACTCAGTTCTAAGAACTTCGCCTGCGACACTTGAAGCCGCGACGGAACTAGCTACCGAACTCACCGAAAATCGCATTCGAAACGGTAAATTCAAAGAGGAGAAAAAGAAAGCCCCCATTGAGGCTCAAACTTCAAACCATTCTGGTTCCTCTTCGAAGTTTACTGGTAAAAGGAATCGAAACACAAGAAACTTTGCTGTCACACAAGCAAATTTCCCTATCCCTGCTGCACCCATTACCCAGGTCGCCCCTCCACCTACACCATACAAAAGACCATACTCTGGCCCGTTACCAAAATGCAACCGTTGCCAATACCACCATTTTCTTGATCACCCCTGCCAACATTGCACCGGCTGTGGTCGCGCAGGTCATACTGTTCAAACCTGCCGCATGCCTCAACGAACGAACCGCCACCAGCCTTCAACCCAAACCCACCAACAAATAATGGGTCAAGCCCAACAACCCCTACCACTACCACCTACCCAACATTTAGCTCGATCATACTACCAACCCAACTATCCCATGGTGCAATCTATGCGGGCTTGTTACAACTGTGGAGACCCAAACCACTTTAGAAACACTTGTCCACGTTTGGTGAACATCATTCATGCCCAAGCTCAAGCAAATCCGGTGAATCAAGCTAACCAAGCTCCACCACCTGCAAGAGGAAGAGCTTATAACATCAACGCCAATACTGTTGAAAATAATAACGGCCCAAAAGAATCACCCAACTAGTTTTTCCTCACCAAGAATCAAGACTCAACTCCAATCGTCTAGTTTTAATGTTTTCTTTATGTTATCTCAATCTTTCCGTATCCCAGTTGTAAAATTTGGAAATTATGTATCCAAAAATTTTAATGCAATTTGATTTTACAGTTTTGTTCTATACTCATTGATTTAACATTCATATCATCATACATCTCGACGTATCTCAATCTCATCATTTAAAGAAGTTGGGTTGTGTCACACTTTTACATAGACTGACCCCTTCATCATAACCAACGAGAGAGGTACTGTCATCATTTAGTCATGTATCATTTCAGAATTTAGACTCAAGTTTTGTTCGTTGTGTTGTTTATGTTTTAGAGTCACATAGAACTGATCATGATTTACTGATAAGGCCAACGAAATTTTGACAAGAATATGGTGGATACGCCGCTGGTACTTCCTATATATAAGTATTCTTGGCAAAGGATCAAAAGCATTACCAGGAGGTTATGAAAAGTTCCGTGTAGGTTTAAATATCGTTATGGTTGAAGTTTTTGTTTTATGATACATACCTTATCATTTCAAACGTATTAGTTCCCTCAAAACTATTATGCATAAAATCGTATGCGACATCAAAGATCAAATCCGAGAAGCCCAGCATGTTTCAGTAACAGAAAAGAGACGTACGCAAGGAGCCGTCTTGTGGAGCTAAACTAAAAAAAAATTTGAAACTAAATCCGACGGTATTCTATACTGTCTAGATCGCTTATGGATTCCTGACCACAATAACCTTCGTGATTTTCTTATGAATGTGGCGCACAAAACACGATATTCTATACACCCAGGAGCCTTCAAGAGGTATCAAGACCTTCGATACACCTACTGGTGGCCTGGAATGAAAAAGGATATTGATAATTTTGTTTCCAAGTGCCTTTCATGTTCCAAAATATAAGCTGAACATCAAAGACCCTCAGGACTTCTGGTCCAACCTGAAACACCTGTATGGAAGTGGGAAAACATAACCATGGACTTTATTACCGGGTTACCTCGTACTTCTGGTGGGTATGACACTATATGAGTAATCATTGGTCATCTTACAAAATCAGCTCACTTTATTCCTATCCGCGAAGATTTCAAGAACGAAAAGCTAGCTCGTATTTATATTAGCGAAATCGTAAGCCGACATGGTGTACCGTTAAGCATTATTTCAGATCGTGATGGTCGTTTCACTTCACGAACATGACAAGCAGTACAAGCTGCTTTGGGTACGCGATTAGATCTCAGTACCGCCTATCATCCTCAAACTGATGGACAATCTGAACGCACCATTCAAACTCTTGAAGATATGCTTCGAGCATGTGTTATAGACTTCAAGGGAAATTGGGACGCTCATCTACAATTAGTTGAATTTTCGTACAACAACAGCTATCATTCAAGTATCAGCATGGCACCTTTTGAAGCCTTATATGGTCGTAAGTGCCGATCTCCAGTATGTTGCCACGAAATTGGGGAAGCTCAAATCACTGGTCCAGAATTGATTCAAGAAACCACAGACAAGATCCATCAAATTCGAAAAAATCTTCTAGCGGCTCAAAGTCATCAAAAGAGTTACGCAGATAAACGACGGAAGCCTTTAGAGTTTAACATTGGTGATCATGTACTATTAAAAGTATCATCGTGGAAGGGAGTAGTTCGTTTTGGTCAAAAAGGCAAGCTAGCACCATGTTACGTAGGACCTTTCAAGATACTCGAAAGAGTAGGACCTGTAGCATACAAGCTTGATCTACCAGAAGAACTCAACAGGATTCATCCCACATTCCACGTATCTAACTTGAAGAAGTGCCTCGCTGATGAAAACCTCCACATTCCTCTGGAAGATATTCAGATTGATAAATCTATGCATTTTATTGAAAGACCTGTAGAGATCATGGACTTCGGAGAAAAACGTCTTCGACGAAGTCGCATTCCAATTGTTAGGGTACGCTGGGAGTCGAAACGGGGACCTGAGTTTACTTAGGAACGTGAAGACTCAATGCGCGAAAAATACCCACATCTTTTTCCTACTACTACTTAAATTTCAGGACGAAATTCCTAAAAGTAGGGGATACTGTAACATTTGTCAAAAACGGGTTTTCCAAACCCGCTCCGTTTTGTAATCGAATATCAAGTTATAAAATGTCACGTTGCGTATTTATGTCGATTTTGATTTTTAATGATACATAATTAATAAACAAACTAAACCATAAAGTTATAATTGATAAAAAGTAAAAATAAAATAATTAAAAAGAAAATGAGGCTGCCGGGAATCGAACCCGGGTCAGCCGGGTTGAAACCCAAAGACTTAACACACACACACATAACCACTCCGCCACTTGTTGTTTTCTATCAACTCTAGTAAACAAATGAATTTTATAGTCAATCATAGATCAACCGGTTGCGCAACTGAAAACCATGATCGGCTATTCAACCGTCCAAAACGTTTGAGTTATCGCGAATTCTGGTTTATAACCGATGCACCGACGATTCTAATCAAGTTTGCCTTGAATGAACTTGAATTCTAGAAGTGAATCGGTTTTTATAACAGAAAACTTTCAATATCAGAATTACTTCAATCTTTGCTCTCTCTCGCGACTCAGAAACATTCTACAAACCTGCCATTTCACTTTCGCTATACATTCAGTTCTTCAGAAAAGGTTTTGTTTACTCGCCGGAAAATTTCTGCAAGTCGCTGGAAAACCGTATTCTTCATCAAAACAGTAAGTCTTTCAATACCTTCGTGGTCTATCAATTGTTAAGCTATTGCTAACTCAGACCCTTCAATCAAAATCAATTTCAGACGTCAATATCAGATAATTCCAGTTCGCCGGAAAACTTCTGGAAATCCTTATCTTCAGCTGTGAAACGGTATAGACCTTCAAACATTCTGATAACTCTTGTTTAATTCTTAAATTCCTCTCGTAGCTAATCAAAACTGTCAATTTATTCATTCAGTAGAAATCCGTAAACACAGAGCCGACAACTCGCCGGAATTCTGAGATAAATCGTTCTCCGGTATGTTTACCTCTAAAAATCATCTCTGCCATTTCATATTAGTCTGTTCAATGTTTGTCAATCGAATTAAACAAGATAAAATAGCGTAATCGCAGACTGTAATTTTGTAATGTAGAAGACGATGATAGTTTGATTATAAGTTTAATAAAATCTGGATATTATCTCGGGTTAGACACACAGTCCTGCGGTGGACTGTGTGCATATACATATCACACGCCGCGAGTTCGATCCTTGATACATACACACACCCTCTGTAATTAAAATGTTATTTTTTAACTGAACCGGATGAACTTACGTTAGATGTTAAGTATAATAAAAATCTGTATATTAAACAAGTTAGACACACAGTCCAGCGGTGGACTGTGTGTAGCGTTAAAGCACAGGTCCCGGGTTCGAGACCTGTTAGTGACACCGGTTCGATGATTTAAAATGTTTTTGAAAATAAAAGAATTTTGAATAAGCTGAGTTAATATATAAGTATAATTAAAAACAGAATTATTTCGGGTTAGACACGTAGCTCAGTTGGTAGAGCTGCGTGCACGCGTACGGGAGGTCACCCGGCGCATACAATTACACAATAAAACCGGTCAACAAGTCAAACGGTCAACGGTCAACGGTCAATGAAAAACTCAACATATTTTTATATTTTTAATTATTTAATTTAATTTAAAAATCAATTAAAAATACTTAAAAATAATGTTTTTAAAGATAGGAAATGGCCTTAAACTCACAAAAATATATCTAAAAATCCTATTAAAATTATTAATAAAATCCACTCATTTACTATATTTTCCGTTATTATTTAGGTTAGTTAATTCTCGTTGTTCAACTCTTCCAACTCGTGCGCATCTCACCATCTCCAACTAAACGCACCCAATGTGAGTGAATCTTTACAAATTCCCCGTTTTAATCACGTTTTTGGGGTGTATCATGTGTCTTGCCATTTATTATATTTAAATCATTGTGCATACATCATATCATGAACAAATGTGTATTCAGCTTGTTTCAACTGTTTGTGTGGTTATTGTTAGAGTTAATTTATTATTTTCAGTACATGCAATTTCATAGGCCGCCGCTCCCCATTACATTATGAGCGTTGAGCATGTTCCCCGTTACATTATGAGCGTGAACCTGGCGTGCCAACATACGATCGGCTCCGTTTGATTGAGCCTTGATCGCACAGACATTAATCATTTTCAGTACATGCAATACGATCGGCTCCGTTTGATTGAGCCTTGATCGCACAGTTTCATTCATGTTATTTATTGTATGATGTTGGTATGTTATTGTATGTTATTTTATGTTATTGTATGTTATAGTTTGTGATTGTTATTGCTACTGTTTGATTCTTTACATTTGCTCACTTATGATTATGCACAATTTTTCCTTGATAAAATAACAAGAAAATCAATAATAAATGTTTATCTAACAAGATTCACTCGCCAACTTATGTTGACCCCAAAACCCCCATTTTTACACATGATACAGGTGAACCAGCTACAGCAAGAAACACATAGGATTGGCCTAGAAGAATAAAATGATTTAGAGCTTGGAATTGTTTAGTTGGTTATTTTTCTTTGTATTTGTATGAACATGTTTGGATTATTGGGAATGTAATTTTGACTTTAATAAATATGAAACATATTAGTAAATATCATGAGCTTTGGTGATAACCCAATTATGCCCCGACTCTTATTCCGCTGCGGGTCGGGGTGTGACACAAATGGTTTACTTTATTAGATTTAACTATGAAAATAAGTTGGATTTAGGATAAAGGACGAACTATGCAAAGCTTTGCAAACATTAAGAAGGTTTTTTTGTAATTATTGAAGGAAAGGATATACTTTGCAATCCAATACAAACATAAATGATGATTTTTATAATTTACTCTTAACTTTTAAGCGGTCCATTCAGTTCTTTGAAAACTTACGCTCATCAATTAAAAGCTTATATATACATGTATACTAGAGGAGTGTCAGCGTAATCCGATGGGGAACACAAACACTAGTAATTACATAAGTTTTTTTAATTAAAAAAGACTATATCAATATTATACTCAATTTAAAGAGACTAAATCATCGTGTTTATGGTCTACTTTTTAAAAGAAAAACATATTAACATATGAAAAACTTATGATTGTTTAAAAATCATAGAAGAAGTTACTTTAAAAGTAAAATTATATTTTTCAAAAATTATATTATATTTTAAAAGTTATAGTTACTTAAATCTTTAATAATTTATAAAATATTCGAGATGGGTTGAATTGAGAAACTAGTAAGGTTGTGAAGTATGGGGTGTTATCCCATGCTACCTCATCGTTTTTTGAACAATAGTGCCCCCCATTCCATGGACATCATTTAGGGGCACTATCGATGAAATGTGAACGCAATGGCGAGCAATAGAGAGCTAGTGTGTGTGTGAGGTATAACATTTGGGGGGGGGGAGGGGGCTCTATTGTAGAGAATGGAAAAAAGAGGGTCTGTCTTATACCATTCTAGTTATTGAGAAGAGACAACGAAGCCCTTCTCCTACGTGGTGCCTACGTGTCTCAATGAAGCCTTTCAAGGGGCTCTAACCATAGCCTTGTAGCCTAAATACTTTGGGAGTTTGGAACCACTTTTCATCTATTAGAATTACTTGTTAAAAAAACAATTTTTCGGTAGCATTTTCATAGTTAGCATTTTTTTAAATTACAATTTATCGATATATTTCACCAAAAAGCTTGTCAAATTATATCAAAACAAAAGGTAGATGGACAACAAGCTGCATCTCCACCTCATTCTAAATTGCAAGTCCTAACCTTCCAAAGACAAACCCCTTCCCACCTGGGGTTGAACAATTGATATGGATGACCTATTGTACCCTGGTCAAGAAGTGGATAGCTTCTGGCGCTAGAGAGCCAAATGTATTAAAGGCAAAAGGGACAAAGACATGTTGGTTCTATGTGCAAGCTTTAGCGTTCTTATCCACTTTCTTTGATTCTGCCTTTATAACACCCCAAAAAAATACACACACACACACACACACACACAATATATATATATATATATATATATATATAATTAGGAATGTTTAAACTAATTAATGGTAAGTTACTAAAAAATAAAAATCATAAATTGGGATCCTATTTATGCTAAACCAAACATGAGGGACTAAATATGTCAAATTAAGAAAGTTGTTTTATTAAAAAGAAAACTTTAAATCACAGCACACATTTTATGTGTGTGTACGTGTGTGAAGAGAAGAGCAGGGGCAAGAACACCCAAACTCTACTCTCATCAAATTGATCAATTGGAGGAAAAATTGGACTAATGTTAATGCATGAATCAAGAACAATAGTCAATCATACCTAACTAACGCAAGGTAAGTTACAAATTCGATTTTTATGATGTTTGATTTTAGGGGGAACTTGGGTAATTGAAGTTTTTAAGTAATTGATTGTTGTTTTGGCTTAAGAAAGGTATAACCTAAGTGTAGGATCATAATCCTAATTGAAATTTGATGATAAGTTTATGTAATTTGTGGGAAGATATCATTATGCCTTGCTTAAGAAGTGTGTTACGTTCTTACATAACCATAACCTTAAGAGTTTATACAATTATAAATGTTGTGATGTAAATTTAGATGTTAAACATATGTGTCGAACATAGAGATAATAAAAAGAAAAGAATAAGGCATGCTTGAAAAGTGAGTATAAATCAAGTAGATGAGGTGTTAACAATGACGTGTGTCCTAAAATTTCATTATGAGTTCTAAACGACGAAATGGATTTAACTCTATAGGCAAATTAGGTGACACGTCAAGCGGTCAAGAAGAGACAGACGTGCGCTTGAAAGGAAAGATTTAAGGTACGTGGCTTATCTTTTATAGCCTATTATTATATTTGACTTGCTTTGATGATATACGGATCAAAATAAAGAAAATAATGAAGGTTTGGTTGAATAAAATGATGGATTTCGCTAAACAACCAAACATGTCAAAATAAAGAAAATGATGAAGGTTTGGTTGAATAAAACGATGGATTTTGTTAAACAACCAAACGGGTCAAAATAAAGAAAATAATAAAGGTTTGGTTGAATAAAACGATGGATTTCGTTAAACAACCAAACGGGTTAAAATAAAAAAAATAATGAAGGTTTGGTTGAATAAAACGATGGATTTTGTTAAACAACCAATCGGGTCAAAATAAAGAAAATAATGAAGGTTTGGTTGAATAGACGATGGATTTCGCTAAACAAGCAAACATGTTAAAATAAAGAAAATGTTGAAGGTTTGGATGAATAAAACAATGGATTTCGTTAAACAACCAAACGGATCGAAACTTAGTTGTGGCATATACTTTGAGGGTATGTGAAGAACTAATTGTGTATAAATCCGGAAAAAGGGTAAAATCGGAAATGTGGTACAAATCGAATGGTGGAAATGTTAACTAATTTATAAATTACCCGAGAGTATTGGGTGTAACTACTAAAACGATTTTACATATGAAGAATATACTTGAATAGTTAAACTGTCGAAAATATACTAATGGGTCAAATCGTCCAACTCATGAAGTTGAACATAAATGATGTGTAAGATATAAACAGGAGTAATATCGAAATGGAAACGTGAAGTATCAATTTACGAATGTTTTCTGAAGTTATCGAGTTACGCCTTTGAGTGCGGAATTCGAAAACGGTTTAAACGGATAACTTAACAAACCTGCAGTAAAATGACGCAGGGGGCACCGTCGCCGACGGCACATCAGGCCGTCGCCGACGGAACATGATTTCTTCGACGCCTTAACTCACTGTCGACGGTAGTATAGACTCGACGGTGGATTTGGCATACCATCGGCGACGCCCCTATTGGCCGTCGCCGACGCCTTCCCAGAAAATTTTGAATTATATTTAAATTATTAATTCTATTTTTATTTTAAATAATCAATACTAATCCATAGGATGGTTGTGGTTTTGTTGGGATATCTAAACCAGTTCTCTTACGAAGATCAAGCCCTGCTGAAGAACCGAAAACGACCACGTTTCAAGCTTCCGTATTGTCTCATCTAGTTACGTTTTACAAACAATATTATAAAATGTAATGGGTTTTTTGAACACTTCTAATGACTCGTTTATTTTGGAATATTTAATGTGTATAGTAAGTCATGTACTTACATATAAAAAATATATTTTAAAAAAATTATGGTGTTTCAAGTTGGTATCAGAGCTTCAGGTTGAAGACGAAATGTGTTCGGTTTAAGGCTTGATCAAGACATCTGGTAACAAGTAACTATGAAACAAATTTCAAATAGAAAAGAGGATGATTTGAAGTGTATGGGAGGAGTGCATTAATACACTCGAACCCAGGAAATACACTAAATATAAATGGTTGAGATAAGTCATATACTTAATCAACCGAATAAGAATAAATCATCACACGTAGTATCGAGTGATGAATATCAATTTCCATATAATAGTAATATGGAAATGATTAAACAAATTATTTACCTACTTGTTATGGACATTTCAGTAAAAAGAGATGTCTGACGGAACGGGTGACGATATGGTATCCCTCATGACGGAGGAGATACAAGCAAAAATTTCCGAAGAAGTCGGAAGGGCATTAGAAGCGGCCTTACCTGAATTTATGGAAAGGCTGCAAACAATGATGTTAACAACAATTGAAGAAAAGATGAATGAAATCAAAGAAAGCCTCAATCAAGATAAAGGCAAGGCTAAAGAAGGGAAAGCATGCCCTTATAACAAATTCATGGCATGTAAGCCCCCGATTTACAATGGAGAAGTAGATCCAATCGTTTGTCAACGATGGATAAGTGATATTGAGGGAGTTTTTGAACGAACCCACTGTGACCCAACTGACTTTGTAGCTTACGGGACCGGTCAACTAAGGGGTCAAGCGAAAGATTGGTGGGATAACCTCAAGAAGGAACTAGGAATTGAGACCACTAGAACCATGACATGGGAAGAGTTTAAGGCGCCTTTCCTTAAACATCAAAGGCCAAAAGCTGTAATCAACAAAATCAAGGAAGAATTTATACAGCTAAGACAAAAGGGTGAATCGATTGACAAGATCATGGGGATCTTCCTAAACAAGTTGAGGTTCTGTGATGAACAAGTCCAAACAGAAGAACAGAAGATCTATTACTACAACATGTTGAGTGCAGAATATCGAGAGTTTATGACTCCCTCAAGATATGAACATCTCACAGAGATTGTATATGCCGCGCGAGAGCGCGAAATTGAACTGAAAAAGCAAGTTGAAAGAGGAGAAAGGAGGGCGTTGGATGCGAATCCAAGCCCCACAAAGAAACAGAAGGTAAATGAACCTCCGAAGAAAGGAAACGTAAAAGGAGGGTTGCCTAGTTGCAAGATTTGCGGACGCTCTCATCGGGGCGAGTGTTTCTACAAAGACAAACCTTGTGTAATGTGTGGAAAGACGGGACATGCGCCCTCAAATTGCCCTACTAAAGTATCGGTCTACTTTAAGTGTTACCAACCGGGACATAAAAAGTCTGAATGCCCGGAGTTGGTGGGAAAGAAAGACGTGATTAAAGAGAAGAGCGAAACTCCGAAAACGAGGGCAAGATCCTTCCACATAACTGCAGCTGAGGCCAAAAATAAACCCGATGAGGTTTCAGGTATGTTTACCATAAATTCAATTCCCGTACGTGTTTTATTTGATATGGGTGCAAATAAATCTTTTCTTTCACATAGATTTATTAGACACCCTTTGTTCACACTAAGCCTATAGAAGTAGAAATAGGCAATAATAAAAGTTTTGTTGTTTGTGATATATGTCGGGAATGCAAATTAAACGTTGATGGCGAGGATTACTTTGTTGATTTGATACCCATGTCAATGGGGGAATTCCAAGTGGTAATTGGAATGGATTGGTTATCTAGACACCACGCTAAAGTAATATGTTTCCGTAAAGAGATACAACTAAGATCACCAAGCGGAAGACATGTAATTATATACGGGGAAAAGAATTGCAACCCTATAGTATGTTCAATGATAAAAGCCCATAAACTCATTCAACATGGGTGTAAGGCTTATTTGACATACGTACATGATTCACAAAAAGAGTCGCCAAGAATAGAAGACGTGGCTGTCGTACAAGATTTCAGAGATGTGTTTCCGGAAGATTTACCGGGAATACCATCTGAGTGTGAGGTGGAGTTTAGGATTGAACTAGTTCCGGGTGCGAAACCCGGTCGCTAAAGCCCCGTATCGGTTAGCACCATTAGAACTCCAAGAATTATTATCGCAATTACAAGATTTGTTAGACAAGGGATTCATCCGTCCAAGTGTCTCTCCCTGGGGAGCACCAGTATTATTTGTAAAAATAAAGATGGAATCATGCGCATGTGTATCGATTACCGTGAGCTAAATAAACTCACGGTAAAGAATCGATATCCACTTCCGAGAATCGATGATTTATTCGACTAACTACAAGGTGCAAGTTGGTTTTCAAAAGCTGACTTGAGGTCGAGCTACCATCAACTGAGAGTGAAAGAGGAAGACATACCCAAAATGGCTTTCCGTACACGGTAGGGCCATTACGAATTCCTTGTAATGTCTTTTGGATTAACCAATGCGCCTACGACATTCATGGATCTTATGAATCGAGTTTGCAAACCGATGTTGGATAGATCGATGATAGTGTTCATAGACGACATTTTAGTATATTGAAAGAGCAGGGAGGATCATACTCGTCATTTACGTGAGGTATTAGGAACTCTTAGACGAGAAAAACTTTACGCAAAATTCTCGAAGTGTTCCTTTTGTCTTCGAGAGCTCGGGCATGTTATAAGCGCCGATGGGATATTGGTGGACCCATCCAAGATAGAAGCAGTGTCAAAATGGAATCCTCCGAAAAATCAATCGGATATCAGAAGCCTTCTAGGGCTTGCAGGATATTACAGGCGATTCATTCAAGATTTCTCCAAAATTGCATCGCCGTTAACAAAATTAACCCGAAAGGGCGAAAAAATTGTCTGGAACGATGAGCAAGAAAAGGCGTTCCAAATGCTTAAGGAAAAATTGACCAGTGCTCCGGTATTAACTTTACCGGATGGCACTGATGACCTGGTAGTCTATTCAGACGCTTCACACCTAGGTCTTGGGTGCGTACTTATGCAATGGGGCAAGTGATTGCTTATGCCTCTAGACAATTAAAAGTCCACGAAAGGAAATATCCAACTCACGACCTCGAATTGGCAGCAATGATATTTGCCTTAAAGATTTGGAGGCATTACTTATACGGGATGAAATGCACTATTTTCACCGACCATAAGAGTTTGAAATACTTCTTCGATCAAAAACAGTTAAATATGAGACAAAGAAGATGGCTAGAAACGGTGAACGACTATGATTGCGAAATCCATTACCATCCTTGAAGGGCCAATTTAGTAGCGGATGCGCTAAGCCGAAAAGAAGAATATACTCCCATACGAGTGCGGTCGATGCAACATAATATAACCTCATATTTGCTCGAACAAATCCGAATGGCTCAAGAAAAAGCACTAAAAGAAGAAAATTGGAGAAAAGAACGTGTAAAAGGTTTATTGAAGGACATTGTAGACGGGGAAAATGGAATGAAGACCTGATACGGAAGAATTTGGATCCCGAATTCTTGTGGTATTAAAGATCTTCTACTAAATGAAGCTCATAAGTCACGTTACTCGATTCACCCAGGAGCGACCAAGATGTACCAAGATTTGAAGCAAAACTATTGGTGGCCTGGAATGAAAAGAGACGTAGCAAAGTATGTAGAAAAATGTTTAGCTTGTTTACAAGTAAAAGCTGAGCACCAAAAGCCGTATGGCAAGCTCCAACCACTAGACATTTCAGTTTGGAAATGAGAACATATTACCATGGACCTATTGACTAAGTAGCCAAAACGGCTCGAGGATTCGACGCTATTTGGGTGATCGTAAACAGATTGACAAAAAGCGCTCATTTTCTTCCTATTCGTGAGACGTATACATCTGAAAAGATGTCGGAGGTGTACATAAATGAGATTATAGCACGCCATGGAGTGCCGGTGTCCATCGTGTCCGATAGAGATACTCAGTTCACTTCAAACTTTTGGCACGACTTCCAGGAACAGCTGGGTACGAAACTATTAATAAGTACAGCCTATCATCCCTAGACAGATGGGCAAAGCGAACGAACAATTCAAACGTTGGAAGACATGCTACGGGCATGTAGTATCGATTTTGGCGGTAGTTGGGATGCTTACCTTCCATTAGTAAAATTCTCATACAACAATAATTACCATTCAAGTATTGGAATGGCACCATATGAAATGCTCTATGATAGGAAATGTCAAACCCCAGTGTGTTAGGGAGAAGTAGGCACTCGAGAACTCGCTCACAATAATATAATTATAGCCACCAACGAGAAAATAGATACGATTCGAGCTCATTTAAAAGCAGCTCAAGATCGAAAAATGTCTTATGCAGATAAAAGACTAAGGCCTATCAAGTTCCAAATTGGTGATAAAGTACTGCTTAAGGTGTCTCCGTGGAAGGGGGTCATTCGATTTAGGAAAAGAAGAAAGTTGAGCCCGAGGTTTATTGGACCTTTCAAAATTCTTGAACGAGTGGGCAAAGTAGCTTACCGATTAGAGCTACCCAAAGAGCTGAGTGGGATACACAACACATTCCATGCTTCACATCTACGAAAACGCATGGCCGACGAAACAAGTTGTGTTGGATATGACGACATAGAGATAGATGATAAGCTTAATTACTTGGCAAAACCAGTTTCAATCCTCGACTGGAAGGTCAAAGGATTAAGAAACAAAGAAATTAGTCAAGTAAGAGTTAAATGGGAGCATCGGAAGGAGCGGACACTACTTGGGAGTCCGAAGAAGAGATAAAAGATTATACCCTTTCCTTTTCGGTATGTAACTAAGTTTCGAGGACGAAACTTCTTTTATGGGGGATGGATTTGTCACACCCGAAAAAAATACACACACACACACATGTGTGTGTGTATATATATATATATATATATATATAATTAGGAATGTTTAAACTAATTAATGGTAAGTTATTAAAAAATAAAAATCATAAATTGGGATCCTATTTAAGCTAAACCAAACATGAGGGACTAAATATGTCAAACTAAGAAAGTTGTTTAATTAAAAAGAAAACTTTAAAATCACAGCACACATTTTATGTGTGTGTACGTGTGTGAAGAGCAGAGCAGGGGCAAGAACACCCAAACCCTACTCTCATCAAATTGATCAATTGAAGAAAAAATTGGACTAAAGTTAATGCATGAATCAAGAACAATAGTCAATCATACCTAACTAACGCAAGGTAAGTTACAAATTCGATTTTTATGATGTTTGATTTTAGGAGGAACTTGGGTAATTGATGTTTTTAAGTAATTGATTGGTGTTTTGGCTTAAAAAAGGTATAACCTAAGTGTAGGATCATAATCCTAATTGAAATTTGATGATAAGTTTATGTAATTTGTGGGAAGATATCATTATGCCTTGCTTAAGAAGTGGGTTATGTTCTTACATAACCAAAACCTTAAGAGTTTGTACAATTATAAATGTTGTGATATAAATTTAGATGTTAACCATATGTGTCGAACATAGAGATAATAAAAAGAAAAGAATAAGGCATGCTTGAAAAGTGAGTATAAATCAAGTAGATGAGGTGTTAACAATGACGTGTGTCCTAAAATTTCATTATGAGTTCTAAACGACGAAATGGATTTAACTCTATAGGCAAATTGGGTGACACGTCAGGCGGTCAAGAAGGGACGGACGTGCGCTTGAAAGGAAAGATTTAAGGTACGTGGCTTATCTTTTATAGCGTATTATTATATTTGACTTGCTTTGATGATAAACGGATCAAAATAAAGAAAATAATGAAGGTTTTATTGAATAAAACGATGGATTTTACTAAACAACCAAACATGTCAAAATAAAGAAAATGATGAAGGTTTGGTTGAATAAAACGATGGATTTCATTAAACAACCAAACGGGTCAAAATAAAGAAAATAATGAAGGTTTGGTTGAATAAAACGATGGATATCGTTAAACAATCAAACGGGTCAAAATAAAGAAAATAATGAAGGTTTGGTTGAATAAAACGATGGATTTTGTTAAATAACCAAACGGGTCAAAATAAAGAAAATAATGAAGGTTTGGTTGAATAAAACGATGGATTTCGCTAAACAACAAAACATGTCAAAATAAAGAAAATGAATAAGGTTTGGTTGATAAAACGATGGATTTCGTTAAACAACCAAACGGGTCAAAATAAAGAAAATAATAAAGGTTTGGTTGAATAAAATGATGGATTTCGTTAAACAAACAAACAAACGGGTCAAAATAAAGAAAATAATGAAGGTTTGGTTGAATAAAACGATGGATTTCGTTAAACAACCAAACGGGTCAAAATAAATAAAATAATGAAGGTTTGGTTGAATAAAACGATGGATTTCGTTAAACAACCAATCGGGTCAAAATAAAGAAAATAATGAAGGTTTGGTTGAATAGATGATGGATTTCGCTAAACAACCAAACATGTCAAAATAAAGAAAATGATGAAGGTTTGGTTGAATAAAATAATGGATTTAGTTAAACGACCAAACAGATCGAAACTTAGTTGTGGCATATACTTTGAGGGTATGTGAAGAACTAATTGTGTATAAATCCGGAAAAGGGTAAAATCGGAAATTTGGTACAAATCGAATAGCGGAAATGTAAACTAATTTATAATTACCCGAGAGTATTGAGTGTAACTACTAAAACGATTTTACATATGAAGAATATACTTGAATATTTAAACTGTCGAAAATATGCTAATGGGTCAAATCGTCCAACTCATGAAGTTGAACATAAATGATGTGTAATACATAAACAGGAGTAACATCGAAATGGAAACGTGAAGTATCAATTTACAAATGTTTTCTGAAGTTATCGAGTTACGCCTTTGAGTGCGGAACTCGAAAACGGGTTAAACGGACAACTTAACAAACCTGCAGTAAAATGACTGCAGGGGGCACCGTCCCCGACGGCACATCAGGCCGTCGCCGACGGAACATGATTTCTTCGACGCCTTAACTCACTGTCGACGATAGAATAGACTCGACTGTGGATTTGGCATACCGTCAGCGACGCCCCTACTGGCCGTTGCCGACGCCTTCCCAGAAAATTTTGAATTAAATTTAAATTATTAATTGTATTTTTATTTTAAATAAATCAATACTATCCATAGGATGGTTGGGGTTTTGTAGGGATATCTAAACCAGTTCTCTTACGAAGATCAAGCCCTGCTGAAGAACCGAACATGACCACGTTTCAAGCTTCCGTTTTGTCTCATCTAGTTACGTTTTACAAACAATATTATAAAACGTAATGTGTTTTTTGAACACTTCTAATGACTCGTTTATTTTGGAATATTTAATGTGTATAGTAAGTCATGTACTTATATATAAATTTTTTTTTAAAAAAATAGGGTGTTTCAGCCTTTCTTGTTGCTTATCCAGCTACAAACCCGTTCGCCCTAAAACCAACCAAAGGGGAAACCCCCATCAGGTCCACACAAGCATGTTTTCCCCTAGCCCAGCCAAAGACGAGCAGATCCGCTGGTCGCAGAGTAGATCTCCCTTCCATAGGGTCCGTGAGGAAATTCACAAGGGCCTCTTTCTTAGAAGAAATCCAAGCTCTTCTTAGGATGTCCCACAAAATATCCTGCACCCATTCATGCCGATATTTGAACCCAGAGAACTCTTTACAATAAACTGTGTGCTCCCCGTATTTATACATACAAGCTTTACGTCATGTCGGCCAGGTTTCATCTTCCAGTCACATAGGGATCATCAACCGGTATTTGAGATAGCAATGTATTCTACTGCAGACATGCATTGTCCCAACGCCTCAATTGGGATCACGGTCAAAAATCCTGAGCATGGGGGCCCTTCAGGCACTCAAACACCGCCTTCTGGTGGGATGACAAATTAAAACTTCTCCTAGGCTTTGAGCGATTTTGCTAAACAAAGGGGGTGGTGTCCTTATTAGAGAAACCGCCAATATCCAAGTCTCGGAGAGAGACATTTAAGCGTTCTAGCGCCTGCTGATAGTCCAGGTCAAGCTCGACAACCCCACTGTTTCGAAGGATATGACCCTTTAGTTACTAAGACTGAGCCCTAGACGCCACAAAGACATAAGCCCCAACATCTTGAACTGAGAGGAGGCCCAAACCACCTAGACGCATTGACAAAGATGCCATACGCCACTGGAGGTCACCAAAGAAGGGATCGCCACCCACGACTATGTCTTCTATAGCCTCCTTGAGGCCATCATCAAACCGAGATACCGCATCACCCATCAAATGGGGTTGACAAGTCCGTAGCCCCAAAAGTAACTTAGCAACCCCATGCACGACCTTAGTAGAATGAGTTCGCATTGGGGATCCCTAAGGCAATGCGACAGTTTCATGAGGTCAACCGCCCCCAAGGCCCGCCGCCCTGCCAACTCCCCAATAGAGCTAGGATCACGGCGAACAGCTCCACCAAGGAGCTTCACCCCCCTCTCTGGTCTACCAATCCCTCTCGGGAAAAACCCGTCCTGAACTTTCCGCTCTATCCCATGTCGGCCAAAAAACCTGTTTTTTCTTAATGTTGAGATAAAAGCCCAGGGGATTGCCCCTCCTTAGTATAAAAACATGTTTTAGTTTCTAGTTTATGCAAGTACACACAATACGATGGCAATTAATACAATATATGAACATAATTATATTTTCGGTAAATCATGTTGTATCCGTCAGTAAACAAGTAAACATTCGTGAAAATATTGTTATAAATTACATAATTTATTAAACGGTGAACAGACTATGATGCATTTTACCTTAATTTATAAATTATTTGTCACTTAAACATCTCTCTCTTTCATCTATCTCCTCTCTCATCCCTCCCACTCATAATTTCGTTTTCGAAAGTTCATACATATGAGCTTCTCTACCTTCTCTTACCTTCATATCACCTCTTTCTTCACCACCTTACCCTTCTCTTCCCTACAAAACACCTAACACCATACCATCATTGATGGTCTAAGGATGCTTTTAAGCATTTTTGATGAGGTGGAAGGAAGAGAGTCGGGAAGCGGAGAGATAACGGTTTGATGTTTATGTGGAATAATGGATTCCCAACTTAAGTGGGGGGAGTTGTTTTAGGTTTGTGATTGTAGCAAAAGAGAGATAAGAAGTTTTTTGTTGAAGACACACATCACATAAGCACATTTTTAAGACCAAGATAATTAGAGTTAGTGATTTTAGTTTGCCTCCATCTTTTACAATTAATCCAATGTTATGTCACACGTACATTTCTACATGGCCCACATATGTCACTAATTCTTCTCCAACTAATTTTAAAAAAATAAATAAATAAAAAAACATAATATGCAACATATAATTAAAATAGTTTTATTATTATAATTATTAATATACTAACAGAAACTAAAGGAAGCAGGTGATGTTATATATTAAAACGAATATTGTACACTAAAAAGGATAAGGCAAAGCAAGAAGGGGAGTTTCTAATAGATATAAATTCTAATCCAACCAAGCTTGAAAATGAGTTATATGTACACAAAAAGAAGCTTTTGGTCATAGTATTAAGAGACACAATATCTCTTCTAATTTACCAATTTCAGAAAAACTCGAATTGAGCACGTTATATCCGTTGTTTTTGACTCCTTCAATTATTGTTTTGTGGATATGTGTAAATAAAACCCAATTATTGTTGGCGATATCTTATTGTTGTTTTCATAATAATTTACTTGATAAATATATATTTATGTTGTGTACATCTCATGTGTACAATGAGCGTATTAACGTATGTGATTCACTCTGATATATTACTAATCACATGAGATTAGGGGTAAAAGCAATCGGTTTTCGGCTTGTAAAAAACCGTTCATGGTACTCACATAAATTGAACCAAACCAATTACTTTTTTATTAAAAGATATCCAACCTCATCCTAATTTTTTACAGATATTTTTAACGGTTAAATTACGCATCCTTTTTAAAATCTACTTTTGAAGCTACACTAATACATGTTTACCATGGGATGAAAACCCTAAATTACTTTGTAATGCCCATAATTCATAAAAGTCACAACGTCAAGAGAGATAAAAGCATTATCTTTGTAACATGAAATTTGTTGACCAAAATACCCTTATGACGAAGTTAAGCAAAACGTTGACATAAAAACTTCTTAAAACCATTTGAACAAACTTACTAAGTCATAGGTATCAACTTAATACACTTACAAAAGACACGAGTATGAAATTCATAATTTACAACTCAAAAGACGTTTTGACCCGTTTGACATTTAGGACATGACCGGAAGCGCATTGAGGGCTTTAAGATGTGTTCGTCCCAAGCTCACCAATTTAAACCTGCGATTTTCCTATCATTCACAATATGAAAAACATAATTTAGTAAGTATGTATCAATAATCATTTCAACTACATTCATTGGTGTCTTGGTTTGTTTGACCCATTTACAATAAGTCAACATAGCGACTATTTCGTTCGAGTGATTTTCATTCATCTTGACTCATTTGTCAATGAGTTGTATTATTTCTAAAAACAATATGCAACATTTCCTTTCTAATTTTACCCGTTAATAACGGTTCCAACATATCTCTTTCTTTCTCATTTTTAATGAGTACTCCAAATCTAACTTTAAAATTGCTATGTCTATACTATCATTTTCAAGTAGGATCAACATAATGAAAATTATTATCATACTTATATTAGAAGTAGATGAAGTTCGTATGAACTTACCTCAATCTTGTGTTTCGAGTGCCTTCAATTGGCTCGTATCCCCTTCTTTCTTCACTCCTATAAAGTGCAACATCACATGTTTAGCTTCTAAAATGTCCATTACATACTCATACTTCGACTTTCGATTAGCGTCAAAATCAAACTGATTCAATTCAAGGCATTTCATCGAACATGTGGTATGCGTACTGTAGATTAAGCATGATGTACAAGTAATTTAAGCACATTCTTCCTAGTTCATTCATGGATTCTCTATAGCCATTCAAACCTTATAATTCATGATAATAACCACATAACTTATGTTTTGTATCAAATTATCTATCAAAATACCTTCCACAACTCTATCATAACATCAACATTACTCTAATTTAAACATGAATTTTCTCTAGCCTTCAACAATCTATCATCATAAATGGGTTTCATCCCAAATCATCAATATAATCAAAATTAAGCACACTATAACTCCTACACGTTGATAATAAACAACATTCATGTTAAATTTCATACTACATTCACGATTTATACATAACCCATTTCATTATTCATGTAACATTTGTCAAAAACGGGTTTTCCAAACCCGCTCCGTTTTGTAATCGAATATCAAGTTATAATTGTCACGTTGCGTATTTATGGCTATTTTGATTTTTAATGATACATAACTAATAAACAAACTAAACTATAAAAGTTATAATTGATAAAAAGTAAAAATAAAATAATTAAAAATAAAATAAGGCTGCCGGGACTCGAACCCGGGTCAGCCGGAAGAGAACTCCAAAGACTTAACACACACACATAACCACTCCGCCACTTGTTGTTTTCTGTCAACTCTAGGAAACAAATGAATTTTATAGTCAATCATAGATCAACCGGTTGCGCAACTGAAAACCGTAATCGGCTATTCAACCGTCCAAAACGTTTGAGTTATCGCGAATTCTGGTTTATAACCGATGCACCGACGATTCTAATCAAGTTTGCCTTGAATGAACTTGAATTCTAGAAGTGAATCGGTTTTTATAACCGAAAACTTTCAATATCAGAATTACTTCAATCTTTGCTCTCTCTCGCGACTCAGAAACATTCTACAAACCTGCCATTTCACTTTCGCTATACATTCAGTTCATCAGAAAAGGTTTTGTTTACTCGCCGGAAAATTTCTGCAAGTCGCCGGAAAACCGTATTCTTCATCAAAACAGTAAGTCTTTCAATACCTTCGTGGTCTATCAATTGTTAAGCTATTGCTAACTCAGACCCTTCAATCGAAATCAATTTCAGACGTCAATATCAGATAATTCCAGTTCGCCGGAAAACTTCTGGAAATCCTTATCTTCAGCTGTGAAACGGTATATACTTTCAAACCTTCTGATAACTCTTGTTTAATACTTAAATTCCTCTCGTAGCTAATCAAAACTGTCAATTTATTCATTCAGTAGAAATCCGTAAACACAGAGCCGACGACTCGCCGGAATTCTGAGATAAATCGTTCTCCGGTATGTTTACCTCTAAATATCATCTCTTCCATTTCATATTAGTCTGTTCAATGTTTGTCAATCGATTTAAACAAGATAAAATAACGTAATCGCAGACTGTAATTTTGTAATGTAGAAGACGATGATAGTTTAATTATAGGTTTAATAAAATCTGGATATTATCTCGGGTTAGACACACAGTCCAGCGGTGGACTGTGTGCATATACATATCACACGCCGCGAGTTCGATCCTTGATACATACACACACCCTCTATAATTAAAATGTTATTTTTTTAACTGAACCGGATGAACTTACGTTAGATGTTAAGTATAATAAAAATCTGTATATTAAACAAGTTAGACACACAGTCCAGCGGTGGACTGTGTGTAGCGTTAAAGCACAGGTCCCGGGTTCGAGACCTGTTAGTGTCACCGGTTCGATGATTTAAAATGTTTTCGAAAATAAAAGAATTTTGAATAAGCTGAATTAATATATAAGTATAATAATAAACAGAATTATTTCGGGTTAGACACGTAGCTCAGTTGGTAGAGCTGCGTGCACGCGTACGGGAGGTCACCGGGCGTATACAATTACACAATAAAACCGGTCAACAAGTCAAACGGTCAACGGTCAACGGTCAATGAAAAAGTCAACATATTTTTATATTTTTAATTATTTAATTTAATTTAAAAATCAATTAAAAATACTTAAAAATAATGTTTTTAAAGATAGGAAATGGCCTTAAACTCACAAAAATATATCTAAAAATCCTATTAAAATTATTAATAAAATCCACTAATTTACTATATTTTCCGTTATTATTTAGCTTAGTTAATTCTCGTTGTTCAACTCTTCCAACTCATGCGCATCTCACCATCTCCAACTAAACGCACCCAATGTGAGTGAATCTTTACAAATTCCCCGTTTTAATCACGTTTTTGGAGTGTATCATGTGTCTTGCCATTTATTATATTTAAATCATTGTGCATACATCATATCATGAACAAATGTGTATTCAGCCTGTTTCAACTGTTTGTGTGGTTATTGTTAGATTTAATTTATTATTTTCAGTACATGCAAATTCATAGGCCGCCGCTCCCCATTACATTATGAGCGTTGAGCATGTTCCCCATTACATTATGAGCGTGAACCTGGCGTGCCAACATACAATCGGCTCCGTTTGATTGAGCCTTGATCGCACAGACATTTATCATTTTCAGTACATGCAATACGATCGGCTCCGTTTGATTGAGCCTTGATCGCACAGTTTCATTCATGTTATTTATTGTATGATGTTGGTATGTTATTGTATGTTATTATATGTTATTGTATGTTATAGTTTGTGATTGTTATTGCTACTGTTTGATTCTTTACATTTGCTCACTTATGATTATGCACAATTTTTCCTTGATAAAATAACAAGAAAATCAATAATAAATGTTTATCTAACAAGGTTCACTCGCCAACTTATGTTGACCCAAAAACCCCCATTTTTACACGTGATACAGGTGAACCAGCTGCAGCAAGAAACACATAGGATTGGCCTAGAAGAATAAGATGAATTAGAGCTTGGAATTGTTTAGTTGGTTATTTTTCTTTGTATTTGTATGAACATGTTTGGATTATTGGGAATGTAATTTTGACTTTAATAAATATGAAACATATTAGTAAATATCATGAGCTTTGGTGATAACCCAATTATGCCCCGACTCTTATTCCGCTGCGGGTCGGGGTGTGACAATTCATCACTAAAACTCAAAATTTAACTTACTTGGAGTTAAGAACACTTACATGGCTATGATTCTTAGTTCATGCATAGAAATTAACCTCAATCTTCCTTCAATTTTGTAGATTTGTGAGGTTTAGGTTTTTCTCCTTCTTCTCCTGCTTATGGTCGACACACACACACACCACTGATGTGTGTGTATTTTTTTTATTTAAGTTAATACTTAATCAACTTTCATTTTATTCACCATTAGTCCCTCAAGTTTGGTGCTTATTTAGAAATGGTTAGGACTTTATTTCATACTTATTTATCTCCAATTTATTAACTAGCATTTGAAATTCGGGGTGTTACAAATCCACCCTCCTTAGAGAAGGTTTCGTCCCCGAAACCTGAATACGTACGGAATAAGGTCGGGTAATATTTTCGCATTTCTTCCTCTAGCTCCCAAGTGAGTTCCGATCCCTTTCTGTGTTGCTATTGAACTAATACTTGCCTAATCTCCTTATTACGAAGGGTCCTTACCCTGGAATCTTTTATGGCTACTGGCCTTTCGATATAATTCATTCTCTCGTCTACTACAATGTCTTCAAGTGGTATGTGAGCCGTTTCATCAGTCAGGCACTTTCGTAATTGTGACACATGAAAGGTGTTGTGAATACTATCTAGAGCTGGGGGCAATTCTAGTCGATACGCTACCTTTCCAACACGAGCTAAATTTTATATGGTCCAATATAGCGAGGACCCAACTTCCCTCGTTTACGAAATCGAATCACACCTTTCCACGGGGAGACCTTCAATAGTACTCCGTCTCTCACTTGGAATTCAATTGGACGTCTCCTTTTATTCGCATAGGACTCTTGTCGATCTTGCGCCGCTTTTAATCGAGCTCGTACTAGATTAATCTTCTCATTAGTTCTTGCTACTACATCCTTGGGGGCTAGTTCTCTTTGTCCCACTTCTCCCCAACAGACTGGAGTTCTACATTTCCTTCCATACAACATTTCGTACGGTGCCATTTCAATACTACTTTGGTAGCTATTGTTATACGAGAATTCTACCAGTGGCAAGTGGTCATCCCAGTTTCCCCCGAAATCCAAGACACATGCTCTTAACATATCAACTAAGGTATGTATGGTTCTTTTTGATTGACCATCCGTTTGAGGGTGATAAGCGTTGCTCAAATGCAGCTTGGTGCCCATATCTTCGTGAAATCTCCTCCAATATCGAGAAGTAAATCTGGCGTCTCGATCTGAGACTATAGATACTGGCACCCCGTGACGGGAGACTATTTCATTCACAAATATTCCTGCCCTTCTTTCTGAAGAGTAAGACTCTCGTATCGGTAAGAAATGGGCACTCTTTGTGAGGCGATCGACAACAACCCAAATAGCATCGTGACCCCTTTTTGTTTTGGGAAGTTTAGTTATCAAATCCATGGTTATGTCTTCCCACTTCCATACTGGAATTTCCAACGGTTGCATTTTCCCATGCGTCTTTTGATGTTCCACCTTCACTTGTAAACATGTTAAACATTTGGATACATACTTAACAATATCACGTTTCATTCCCGGCCACCAATAATTTCTTTTCAAATCCTGGTACATTTTGGTAGCTCCCGGATGAACCGAGTAACGCGACTTATGTGCTTCTTCTAGTAACAGAGTCTTCGTATCGCAGAAATGTGGTATCCAAATCCGGTCATACCTTGTCTTAATCCCATTTGCGTTTCTTTCAAGTTTATCAACAAACCCTTTTGTTCTTTCATTCTTAGGATTATCTGCATTCAATGATTTAATTTGGGCTTCCCTATTGCTTCAAGAAGGTTAGGGGTGACTATCATTCTCATAGATTTCACTCGGATGGGTGGCGAATATCCTTTTCGACTTAGAGCATCTGCTACGACATTGGCTTTACCCGGATGATAAAGGATGTCGCAATCATAATCCTTGATCAATTCTAGCCACCTTCGTTATCTCATGTTAAGATCTTTTTGCTCAAAGAAATATTTGAGACTCTTGTGATCTGAGTAAATAGTACATTTCGTTCCGTACAAGTAGTGTCTCCAAATTTTTAAATAAAAAACTACAGCTGCTAGCTCTAAATCATGAGTCAAATAATTGCCTTCGTGTTGTTTAAGTTGTCTTGAAGCATAGGCAATGACTTTGCCTCGTTGCATCAAGACACACCCCAACCCTTGATGTGAAGCATCCGTGTATACCACTAAATCTTCTGTTCCTTCTGGTAAAGTTAAGACCAGAGAACTTGACAGTTTTCCTTTAATATAAGAAAGGCTTTCTCTTGTTCAACACCCCACAAAAAATTTTCTTCCTTCTTAGTCACTCTGGTTATAGGTAGGGCTATTTTAGAGAAGTCTTGAATGAACCTCCTATAATAGCCTGCTAGACCTAGAAAAGTCCGTACTTCATTAACATTCTTTGGAGGCAACTAATTAATTACAGCTTCTACTTTAGACGGATCTACTGAAATTCCTTTCTCGTTAATCACATGACCTAAGAATTGTACCTCTCTGAGCCAAAACGCACATTTGGAAAACTTAGCGTATAACCTTTCTTTATGGAGTGTCTCGAGTACTACTCGTAAGTGGTATGCGTGTTCATTTTCATTTCGTGAGTATACTAGGATATCATCTATAAATACTATGAAAAATTTGTCTAGCGTATTTCGGCATTCTCTATTCATCAATCCATAAATGCAGCCGGAGCGTTAGTCAACCCAAAGGACATCACTAAAAACTCATAATGTCCGTATCGAGTTCTAAACGCAGTCTTAGCTACATCTTCTTCCCTTACCTCGTAACTGGTGATATCCCAAACGCAAGTCAATTTTTGAAAACCAACTTGCTCCTTGAAGTTGATAAAAGAGATCATCTATTCTTGGCAAGGGATATCGGTTCTTCACCGTGAGTTTATTGTGCTCACGGTAGTCGATACACATACGCATCGAACCATCCTTCTTCTTTACAAACAGGACTGGTGCTCCCCGAGGAGATATATTAGGACGTATAAATCCTTTATCTAAAAGTCCTTGCAATTGAGCCATCAACTCTCGTACTTCAGTGGGTGCCAATCGGTAAGGGGCTTTGGCTACGGGTTTGGCATTTGGTTCTAAGTCGATTTGAAATTCTACTTCTCTTTCAGGCGGTAATCGCGATAATTCATCCGGAAACACATCCAGATATTCATTCACGATTTTTGTATAATCTATTCCTTGGGTATCTTGTTTAGTATCGACCACATAGGGTAAGAAAGCTTACTTCCGTTTTTTACATGTATAACCGCTTCAACAATGGTGCATAATTAATCTATATAACCCGCTCCCCATAAATACTTACTTGCTTCCCTTTAGGATATATGACACGAATAACCTTACATTCGCATAAAATCTCCACATGGTGTCGGGATAGCCAATCCATACCCACCACTACTTTGAATTCTCCCAAAACCATGGGAATAAGATCAATATCAAATTCTTCGTCTTCTATGGTGAGTTTACAATTCCTACATATCTCGTGTAATAAATAACTCTTGCAATCGGCTATTTCTACTTCTAAAGGTACGGGCATTCTTTCTATCACAAACGAAGGGGGATGAATAAGTTTGTTTGAAACAAATGACCTACTAGCTCCAGTATCAAACAATACATATGTAGGTATAGAGTTTAATACAAATATTCTGGTGGGCTCTTGCTTCCTCTGACGAGATCTGAAACATTCTTCCTCTAGCCCTTGGAATTTCTTCCTTCTTTCCTTCCTTCTTTGTTCCTTGCTTAAGTTTTGGACATTCTGCATTCACATGGCCTGATTCGTTACAATTGTAACATACCCTTTTTGGATTAGGACAGTTGTAGTACGGATGTCCCTCTTGACCACAATTGTAGCATCCCTTTCTTCCCATTAAACATTCTCCCGTGTGAAGTTTCCCACATGTCTTGCATCGAGGAAATCCTCCCTTAGAAGTCTCTTTCTTACTATGATCAAAATGCTTGGGTTTCTTGGGAGTACTTTGAGTTGTTCCCCTTTCAACTTGCCTCTTCTCCCCTCGCTCTTCTTGCCTTTTCAATTCGATCGCTCTATCTCTTGCCCAATTAATGAGCTCGTTCAAAGTTTCACATTTAGAAGGAGTGATGAACTCTCTGTATTCGGCTTTTAGCATATCATGGTAGCGATTGATCTTCATTCTCTTTGTTCTTGTGAATTCCTTACAAAACTTCATCTTATCGAGGAAAATGTTCGTGATTTCATCGATTGTTTCATTCTTCTGTCGAAGACGGAGGAAGTCTTCTTGAATTCTATCTACGGCCGATTGTGGAAAATGATACTTCATGAAGGATTCCTTGAATTCTTGCCATGTAAGAGTTTGTAGTTTATCCTCACCTATCTCCTTACTATACGCATCCCACCAATCCTTCGCTTGTCTTTGAAGTTGCCTTGTGGTGAACATGACTTGATCTTCCTTCTCACAATAGTTTCGAATGAACACCCCTTCTATGTTAGAGATCCATCTTTGACATTCTATGGGGTCTATATCCCCATTATAAGATGCAGGTTTACACGCCATGAATTCCTTATACGTACACCGACGTGTTTCTTTCTTGCTTTGAATTCCGCTTATCATTTCCTTTGGTTCGTCTATCTTGCTGGTCATCATAGTTTCCACTATGCTTAACACTTGACTTTCTACTTCCTGTGCTATACGAGGGACATTTGCATCAAGCGTCTTTACTACTTCATCTGCAATTAGCTTATTTAATTCATCCTGACTTATTTGTTTCGTAGCGTTTGAACCTCCTTCATCCGTCATCTACAATCGCATACTTATGTTAGACATCATACTATTCATTCATACGTAAGTATACTTATATGCACACATATATCATTCTATATATTACATCATCTCTAAACCCTATTCTTGTAGGTTACAGGTTCATATAATTCTCATCACAACATTCTTAATGTGCCAACTGTAACATTCTTCCGTCTGTGCACATAACTTTCTTATTCGTTCGTACATTCATCATTGGTATACCTATATATATATATATAGATTAACTAGCTTACCATCGTGGTTTCATTCACATCCTGGTGCCTTTCTAGAGTTTAACGAATGTTTGAGACGGGTTTATAAGTCTTGGCACAGTAAAATAAAAATTTTCAAAATTTTAATTCGGGGAGTGGCGTCGGCAATGACCATAAGTGGCATCGCCGACGGGGTCTGGATTCGTGCGTCACTGAAAATGTTGCATAGACAGTGAGTTAGTGCGTCGGGTTATAGGGGTAGCATCGCCGATGCCACAATGGACTGTCGCCGACGCTCCGTCTGTTCTGCAGACGCTGCACAGCTCTAACAACTAAAAAATTCACGTTCGAACCCGTTTGACCCTTATTAGCCTCGTACCATTCTGTAATGTTCCTTAACCTTCCTACTCAAGCTGTTCTATCAAAACTTTCACAATTCCCTTTCATTTGAAATCTTTTAAGTGTAAGTATGAAAATTTTCAAAAGATAATTACTGATTGCGTCTCGGAACGAACACAAACTTACGTGAGCTTTCGGTTTGAGTTCGAGTACCCTAGTTCGGATACTCGAATCTTTCAAACCTTGGCTCTGATACCAACTTGTAATGCCCATAATTCATAAAAGTCACAACGTCAAGAGAGTTAAAAACATTATCTTTGTAACATGAAATTTGTTGACCAAAATACCCTTATGAAGAAGTTAAGCAAAACGTCGTCATAAAAACTTCTTAAAACCATTTGAACAAACTTACTAAGTCATAGGTATAAACTTAATACACTTACAAAAGACACGAGTATGAAATTCATAATTTACAACCCAAAAGACGTTTTAACCCGTTTGACATTTAGGACATGACCGGAAGCGCAATGAAGGCTTTAAGATGTGTTCGTCCCAAGCTCACCAATTTAAACCTGCGATTTTCCTATCATTCACAATATGAAAAACATAATTTAGTAAGTATGTATCAATAATCATTTCAACTACGTTCATTAGTGTCTTGGTTTGTTTGACCTATTTATAATAAGTCAACATAGCGACTATTTCATTCGAGTGTATTTCATTCATCTTGACTCATTTGTCAATAAGTTGTATTATTTCTAAAAACAATATGCAACATTTCCTTTCTAATCTTACCCGTTAATAACGGTTCCAACATATCTCTTTCTTTCTCATTTTTAATGAGTACTCCAAATCTAACTTTAAAATTGCTATGTCTTTACTATAATTTTCAAGTAGGATCAACATAATGAAAATTATTATCATACTTATATTAGAAGTAGATGAAGTTCGTATGAACTTACCTCGATCTTGTGTTTCGAGTGCCTTCAATTGGCTCGTATCCCCTTCTTTCTTCACTCCTATAAAGTGCAACATCACATGTTTAGCTTCTAAAATGTCCATTACATACTCATACTTTGACTTTCGATTATGACATTAATTAATCGCATATAATCTCATTTCCATACTATTTCTTCAATTTAACAAGCTTTAGCGTCAAAATCCAACTGATTAAATTCAAGGCATTTCATCGAACATGTGGTATGCGTACTATAGATTAAGCATGATAAGTAATTTAAGCACATTCTTCCTAGTTCATTCATGGATTCTCTATAGCCATTCAAACCTTATAATTCATAATAATAGCCACATAACTTATGTTTTGTATCAAATTATCTATCAAAATACCTTCCACAACTCTATCATAACATCAACATTACTCTAATTTAAACATGAATTTTCTCTAGCCTTCAACAATCTATCATCATAAATGGGTTTCATCCCAAATCATCAACATAATCAAAATTAAGCACACTATAACTCCTACACGTTGATAATAACCAACATTCATGTTAAATTTCATACTACATTCACGATTTATACATAACCTATTTCATTATTCATCACTAAAACTCAAAATTTAACTTACTTGGAGTTAAGAACACTTAGATGGCTATGATTCTTAGTTCATGCATAGAAATTAACCTCAATCTTTCTTCAATTTTGTAGATTTATGAGGTTTAGTTTTTTCTCCTTCTTCTCCTGCTTATGGTCGACACACACACACCCCACTGATGTGTGTGTATTTTTTTATTTAAGTTAATACTAAATCAACTTTCATTCTATTCACCATTAGTCCCTCAAATTTGGTGCTTATTTAGAAATGGTTAGGACTTTATTTCATACTTATTTATCTCCAATTTTATTAACTAGCATTTGAAATTCGGGGTGTTATTTATTTTGAGAGAAACACTTTTACCAAACACATTAATACCACTGGAATATAAACCCTATGGTTTTTGATAAGTTTCCTCCAACATTTGAATGCCTTCATTAATTATATCCTATTTTTAGCACAACACAATCAGATCATTGCCTTTCCGTCAGGTCTCAAAATTTCTTTAACTTCAAAACAGTCCAATTGAAGGTTCTTCATTCAAAAACAATTCCATCAATTTGTATGTTTTAAGAACACAATTTCTCATAAAGAACATCAATTTCATCGAAGAACATCAATTATAGTCCAATCTGTTGATGAAAATGAAGATGAAGAAGAAACCCAATAAAGTTAACCATTTACATATATGCAAGTGTTCGACATAAATGTAACTCAACCATCTAAGTATATACAGATATTCTAAATATATGTAATTTAATCACTTACATATATGTAAATTTTCTACATATGTTCACCTTTTCTTTTTAGTAGTTGTATAGTCCATATCATATGTGTTTATTTCAACTTACACACATATATATATATGGGAGGTTAACGTACAATATTACTTAACGTACAAGTATACGAGATGAATTTACATACGTTATAAAACTAAAATCCCTAATCACGCATATTGAAAAACATAATCAAACATGTTAAAAAAAACATAATCACGTATGGTTATAATTCTTCAACATACGTGATTATTTGTTTTTTAGTGTGTTATTTAAAAAGAAAAAGAAAATTAAAAATATGTTATTAAGTGTAAATTTAATAACAAACTATTATAATATATTAAATAAAAAATAAAAAGCTATATATTGTATCATATTATTATAAAATAAAGTTAGTATTTATCGTCCGTCATCAACAATATATAATATAGTTTTATTCTAAAGTTAATTTTTGTTTTCAAAACTATGTTTATTTTTTGGTAATAATAAAAATGAAAAATAAACAATTCATTTATTTAAAGTAAATTTCGCAATTATAAATGTAAATTAATTGTTTATTTTCCAGCACCAATTCGAAAATAAACAATGGGTTATCGGGTTTTCCTCAGAATTTGTGGTAGACTCGGGTTACTCTCGGAGTACTCCGTTTCTTCAATGGGTTTTCCAAAAGTGGTCGACATTGATTCTGTTAGCCGTTAAAAAAAAGAAACATTAATGGTTTCGTAAAATATTAGGTCGTCCTTATTTGTCTAAAACTTAAAAAGGATGCTTAAAACTTGTCGTGTGAATAATTAATTTTATTTATTACAAAGGAGGATTATAATTCTTTTCAAATTTATTGTTTAAATATAAGTTTATTAATTGCATCATGTTACTCCATTCTTTAAACTGATGACCTTGTAAAATTCTGTTTATAAAAAAAAACTCATACATTCATGGTGTATATCAACTTACATTTAAAAAAATCTGTTACTATTTTGTCCATTCACAAAATCCCATCCAGAATACGGTAGATTCAAAAGCTTTTTTTCTTTTACTATTATGTTTTGTAACTTCAAATTAAATAGCATATAATAGATTCATAACTATATTAAAAATATTATACTCACAACGTTAGTTACTTCCGAATTTTGTAGCTTTAGTGTTGCTTTAATTTGTAACTATACTTCATATATATAATATATTATTTTTTATTTAACATATTCTTTAATAATTCTTATTTAATATTTATTATATTCTTTCATAATTCGATCATTCTACGATTGTATTTTATTTTTTAAAATCATTATGACTTCATAATACTTTATATACACTCTCAATATATAAGAATATGTCATAAAAGAGCAAAAAAAATCAATCTTCATACTCATCAAAAGTTGCTTACACCAGTGATGATTCAAGTTGTAAGATTTTCATTATTTATTAAAATACATTTAGCTTTGATTATATATTAACTGACTGTAAAACTATTTTTTTACAACTAATAACATCTTAATTATTTTTGTAGGTGATGTCCGAAAAAATCCATTATCTGATCTTTCAAATGGTATGAACATATTACATTCTTAATTAATATAATTTTATATATTTTAAAAGATAATAGACTATAAGAGTTGGTTGGTATTTAAAACAATCAGTTTTCACCCATTGACAATAGTAAGAGTAAAGAATATAAACCAAGTCAGGTTACTAATATTAGATGTAGATGATAAAATTATAAATAAAACATATCTAATGATGTATACAAAGAAATTTTTAGAAATTGGTAAATTATTTTAAGTTTGTGAATTAAAATTGTAATTTAACTTTCTCGTTATTTAATGTTTTAATGGATACAAAGGAATGACATAACTTTCAACAGGAAGCACAACTCAAACACAAAGTTGTTCGAAGACATCAAAGAATGCTCTTTGTTATGGCTAGAACACGGGTAAACTAGATTATATTTCTGCAGAAAATTGGTGTAATATGGGTATAAATGTAATAATTAATTAGGCAGATAAAACGACTGCATGTAATGACTTCTAGCTTCTGGCTAGTAAGTTTTTGTTGAAGTTGATAACAAAGCATGTCCTTTTTTCTGGTAAAAAAATTTAATGTAATACGTAATTTTATTTATAGATTTATGAATGATATCATCTAAAATTTTCAACCCGTGCAGTATATGAATACGTAACCTGATTACGTTATATATTTAAGCTTCTAGACCTATTAACACCATGTTTACAATTAGTTAAAAAGTTTAAATCATTTGATTACATACAAACCCCGTGTTCGTGGTTACTTAAAACAATGTGATTCCAAAGTCTGACACGTACAATTTTTATTTTTATCTATTTAAGTTAGCTTAAATTAACTAACTCAAAATAAGATAGTTGAAAAGACTTTCTATAATATCTATAACACGCCAAAGATATGACCAAAATTAGTTAAATTGAAGAAAAAAATTGATCATACTTTATAATCTTTACCATTTAGAGTAAATAAAGCCTCATATGTCATTACTTTACATTTAGTGAAACGTTATCTGAATTTTCTAATGGCATCTCCAACACAAGGGATCCATCTAAATCCGGTTATAAATTGTAGTTAAAATGTTTTATTAGATAAGTTCATATTTATATAGATTCTGATTTGTTGTGATTTTAATAGTATGAGTGTAGAAGAATATTCACTTCATAACCGGTTTTGATTAAAGAATTGCAATTAAAATTAAAATTGTATACGCATTTATACTAATAGTACGAATGTAGAAGAATGTTCACTCCATAACCGGTTTTCATTAAAGAATTGCAATCAAAATGGTATATACACTTACACATTTTGCTTTCAATGTAATACTTAACAAACTCTTTTTCTCTCTCCTAATATATATGACTATCTTTAGTACATTACGTCTAGTATATATGTGTTTTTGTGCTTCTTACGGTTCTTACAATAATTTTTTTTATAAAGTTAATAATGTATTTACCATGCCCCTATGCAAAACCACTTTTTTACATAACATTTTACTAAACACATAATTTAACAAATACCATTTCAGTTGTGGCCTAGTGGTAAAGTGGTTTGGGTTCCCCAATAGAAACCTAAGTTTAATCCATATTTGTGCACTTTGGAGGATTAGACAATGATTGATAGAGTCTAGTCTCTTTATAGAAGTGTCAGGTTCTATCCGGGTTGAATCGGGTCGGGCCACCGTGTGTTACACAAGAGAGTGATCAGCTCTTGTGGTGGCATAACGGCTGTTAAATGGCAGTCGACCGGTATGGGTTCTTGAGGAAACGCTCAAACCATACTCCAAAACCAACGTAAATCTAATTAAAACAACATGGTATGACCGAAGTATGACAACGAAGCTCTTTAGTTTAAAGAGTAAAATAGGCTAATATAAGAAAGTTCTATTTCTAATAGAAAAACATAACTTAACTAATTACCATTTTAAATACTTTCAAAACTATATTATCTTTTCTAATAAAAGAATGTTCTCACAAACAGGGGTACTATATAATACTTTAATTCACTGCTGGATAACTAATATTTTATATTACAAATAGACTAAAATAAACAACAAAACTACAGTTTTGCCACTGGCCAATCCCCATGCTGTATACTGTTTTGATGCACTTTACAAGGCTTTGAAAACATGGACCACCAACCTGCCTTCATTCTTTTCCTTCTATATAAACCCCCCTTCCATTCCATTTTCTATCTGTAACATTTCCACCTCAATCTCCTCCCTACACCACCATCTGCAACCACCGTCTGCCACCACCTTCTGCCACCATGCCTGAAGCTCCAAAGCTCCCACATGACCTTTCCAACCCCATGAATGATTACTCTCTAACCCAGAAAAACAAAAACAAACTCCAATTCATTGAAGATGTTACCTCGAACCCGGACCAAGTCCAGCAACGAGTCCTGTCCGAAATCCTTACACAAAATGCCGCCGTTGAATACCTCAACCGCCATGGTCTATCCGGTCGCACTGACCGCGATACGTTTAAGAAATTGATTCCGGTCATCACTTATGATGACCTTCAACCCGACATCACCCGTATCGCCAATGGCGATAAATCCCATATCCTATCATCCCGTCCCATTTCGGAATTTTTAACAAGGTACAATTATGTTGATTTTCTCCTGTCCGGAAAATCTGTACTTTTTAGTCAGGGTCGTTATAAGATTCTACTCGTCTGCCGGTACAAAGTACATTATTGTTAAAACGTAACTCAAACTTATAAATAAAAATCAAACAAATTCTGACAACCGGTTGAAATTCCACATAAATGAAATTAAAATATATTTTGAACCCCTTATGGTTTCGCCCCTATCAAAAAAGTTTCTGGATGATCTAAAACCCGCTTTTACGAATGGATTTTGATTTCGATTTATGCAGTTCCGGGACATCGGGAGGAGAGAGGAAGCTGATGCCAACGACTGAAGACGAGCTCGAACGAAGGTCATTACTCTACAGTCTTCTAATGCCGGTAATCAGCCAGTTTGTGCCCGGGTTAGATAAAGGCAAAGGGATGTATTTCCTATTCATCAAATCCGAATCCAAGACCCCGGGCGGGCTAGTGGCCCGACCCGTTTTAACCAGTTACTACAAAAGTTCCCATTTTAAACAAAGACCATACGACCCGTATACAAATTATACGAGCCCTAATGAAACCATCCTCTGCCCTGACTCCTACCAAAGCATGTATTCCCAGATGCTTTGTGGGCTTTGTTTGAACAAAGAAGTGCTTCGGGTCGGGGCGGTTTTTGCCTCCGGGTTTATCCGGGCCATCCGGTTTTTGGAGAAAAACTGGAGGGATTTATGTCATGATATTCGAACCGGGGTCTTGAACCCCGTTGTTACGGATCCTTCGGTTAGGGAGGCTGTGACGCGGGTGTTGAAACTCGACCCGAAGTTAGCGGATTTTATCGAGTTTGAATGCTCGAAGAAATCGTGGCAGGGGATTATTACAAGGTTATGGCCTAACACGAAGTATATTGATGTGATTGTTACGGGTACTATGTCACAATATATACCTACCCTTGATTATTATGGTAACGGCCTCCCTCTTGTTTGTACAATGTACGCGTCGTCCGAATGTTATTTCGGGGTTAACTTGAACCCGTTGTGTAAGCCGAGTGAGGTTTCGTACACGCTTATTCCGACGATGGGGTATTTTGAGTTTCTTCCGGTTCATCGAAACAATGGGGTTACTAGTTCGATATCGGTGCCTAAATCGCTCAATGAGAAGGAGCAGCAGGAGTTGGTTGATCTTGAGGACGTTAAACTCGGTCTGGAGTACGAGCTTGTGGTCACTACATACGCGGGTTGGTTGAATTTTTTATTTTTTTTTAGAATTCGGGGGATTGGTTTTTATGCATACGAGGTGTTTGATGAAATGTTTTTTTTAATGAAATTGCAGGACTTTACAGGTATCGAGTTGGTGATGTGTTGAGAGTTGCAGGGTTCAAGAATAAAGCGCCTCAGTTTAACTTTATCTGTCGAAAGAACGTGGCGTTGAGTATCGATTCGGATAAAACCGATGAGGTCGAGTTGCACAAAGCGGTCGAGAACACGGTCACCCATTTGATGCCGTTTGATGTGACGTTGACCGAGTACACGAGCTATGCGGACACGACAACAATACCGGGCCACTATGTGATCTTTTGGGAGCTGAGCCTAAACGAGGCCACTCCAATCCCCCCATCGGTTTTCGAAGATTGTTGTCTTGCAATTGAAGAATCGCTCAACAGTGTTTACCGACAAGGAAGGGCTTCGGACAAGTCAATCGGCCCGTTAGAGATCAAGATTGTGGAAAACGGGACGTTTGATAAGCTTATGGACTACGCGATCAGTTTAGGTGCGTCGATCAACCAGTACAAGACGCCACGGTGCGTGAAGTTTGCACCGATTGTGGAACTGTTGAACTCGCGGGTTGTGTCGAATTACTTTAGCCCCAAGTGCCCGAAATGGGTTCCGGGGCACAAGCAGTGGGGCAACGTGAATTAGTGAAATTAATATTTAGTTAGAAAAATGAAGGGCAACCATGACCATGTGTCATGTTACTTTGGTCGTTTGTTGTTGGATTAGGCAATGTACATTAAAAACAGTTTGATGTTTCATGGAACGTTCATAAAACTCTATTGACTTTTGTGTTTTGATCTTAATTCTTAAATCCAGCCAGGAATCCAACCTAGAGCTTGTTTTTTTTATCATTTCTGTTTGAGTGTTTCAATTTGTGTTGTAAGTTTGTTTTACCATTAAAGATTTATGTTGTAGGCTGTCTAAATACACTTTTTTTTACAAAACCATATTTATTTTTCTAAATCAGATTCTCTATCTCTATTTTTATCTCACTCATAAACACTTATTTATTATTTTCTCGGTTTTATACACTTACAAAATTATATTTAAAGATGAATAGTGAATATCAATACTTAGAGAGCTAGTGTAGTTTGTCCAATATTGATCTCTTTTCAGTGATGCTGATGCAGAGTACACATGAAAGAAAACCTTGTATTTATTTTTATAAAGTTGAGAAAATAAGTAAATAAAGAACTTGATGTGAATGCTCTAAGAGACATGCTGTTTATCTTTAAAATATTGATTATTTTAGTATTTTTATTAAGTGTTAATGGTTAGAGAGATGGGAGGTGGGAGTGATATGTCTTTTAACTTTCTTGTACCTGTATTATCGATTTATTCACGTTCAGTGTTTATTTGACGTCAAGTAAATATAAAGTTTTTGATAGAGAATTTTGAGTGACATATGACCGGATATTATTGAGAGAAAATGAGTTAAATATGTGGTCAGATAGTCGTCTTTGTTATTATAGTTAGGGTGGATGGTATGGGATTGGGCCACTCTCCACGTAGGCACATTAACAACCAACCCCCCTCCCCTCGGGCGTCTGGGCGTCATTCACCCCTTCGCCAGCCCATTAACGAGGAAAAACAGATGATTTGTTGGGCCACTTCAGTTAAACATGAAAAACCAAACGAAAAATAGGAGGCGTCGTTGCTGGGCTTTATCTCATTTCTTGTTTGTTAAAAGGGACGCCATTGAGGTGCTTCGCTTACGTGCACGTCGATGTGTTGCAATGGAGGTCCTAGAGTCTCCGTTCCATACCACCTAGCTTTAAAGCAACTTGTATATATGTTTATATGATTTTCACCTTGTTCTGGTTAAAGTTAATTTTGTATTTAACTACTTATTCTATTTATTTCCTATAAATATTAATGTATATCGCATGTGAGAGAAGAACAAATTCTTTTTCAAAGTTTAACTCGTCAAATCTGAAATATAAGATACAACTTTGCACATAACGAATAAGATCATTGATTCAGATTTGATTACATTATCTAGTAATAAAAGAATATATATCCCTTAAAAGTAATTTATTATCTATAAAAAATATTTATAATAAGGAAATCCATAATTATGTAACCCCCAATAATAAAAAATGTTACGTGAGAATTAATGCTTCATTCATTCTTTAGAAAAGAAAAACTTGATTTATTATTTTAATAAAACATGTAACCAAAAGTTTAAATAACTAAATATATTTAATAAGAAATGTAACCAAAAGTTTAACTAACTAAATATATAACATATAGTTTTAATAAAGAAGCGTTATTATTGATGGATATGATTTGATTGAGTAAAGGTAAAATAAAAAGAAAAAAAATTGAAAGGCACTAATGATAATGACTAAAGCCTCGTTTTCGCTAAAAGTTGCATGGTACTAATGGTATAGGACATCTCATTCTCCATTCTGATAAATCATTTCAATCTCGATCCAAAAGTTTATGGAATATATAAGCTTAATCCATGTCTTTTCTGCATGAAAAATTGAAAAGAAAAGTTGTTTGAAAGTATAAACATTAATCAAACTAGTGGTATCAAAATCGGAGCGTCGCGCCGGGATTCCTTATGCTATGCGACAGGAATTTGATCGGTATCGGTTCATTTTGTTACATTACAGTACCGACGCTCGTTATAGTAACCGAAAGAGAAAAAACAAATATATAAAATTGTGATATGACCAAAAGAATTTCAAAACGTTTGGTAGGAAAAACAAATAAATAAAATCACGATCGAAAACAATTGTTTGGTAGGAATCGATTCGGTTCATCAGGATATCACCACAATATTGGCATCTACTCATATAACATATATAAAAAACAAAATTTACACTCTATTTTGAAAAGAACTATGCTCTCAACAAAATTTACAATGAAACGCCTGAAAAATGTTAAGCAAAGTTGCGAATTTTTTTTTAAGTTAACAAACGCGAGTTATTGGAGAAAAATTATATAACATAAAAAAAAACAATAAACAAAATCGTCACATGACTACTTCTTAACAGCGCAACTACTATTTATTGTCTTTGTGTTTTAATATATTGATGATTGATGATTATGATAATGATAATTTCTTTTGTAATGTAACTAATTAATATTTAATACTAACTAACGTGAAAGATTCCTATAACGTGTTTGTAATTGTATCGAACTACACTTCGTTAACAACAATCTAATATACTTCTAATTCTACACTATTGTTTATGACGGGACCTAAACACTTGATCTCTTGAAGAATAACATCATTTTACACACCTGAATACCGCTAGATAAAAGCCTTTTAATAACAAGTTACTATTTAATTTGATGGGTTAAAAATTCAGATAAGGCTCACAATTGTTTTTAGGTTAAGATTCTTGAGTTTAGTGGGTTCGAAACATATTTAATTTTTTTATGTTAAGATTTGAGCCACAAAAGTAATGTCGTTCGTTTATTCTAATAATAGTAATACTAAATATAATAGCTAAAATAATAAAAGTAAATTATATGGATAATCTTCGTGGTATGTCAGAATTTTATGTAAATTATATGGATGATCTTTGTGGTATGTTGGAATTTCACATTTCGTCCTTAAGTTCAAGTAATTATGCATATCGTCTTAATTAGTCACTCGATTGTCATGCTTTTCGTCGCTCAAATGAATATACATTAAAAAGTTTTGTTAAGTAGATAAATCAACTGTTATAACATATGAATATAATGCCTACACTTTATTGCATAGGAAAATTGGGAGCCATTAGTAAAATAAAATTTTGACATATGACATGTTCGATCCATATAAATTACTCAAATAATAATAATCATATTTTTATATTCATAAATATATATTTTTTTGCGTTTCTTTAATGTTTCTTTTTTTATTAAATCAGTCATGTTTACTGACTCAAAGATTCTATTTTCATGAGATAGACATAAAGTTCAACAGGGAATGGTAGCATTTAGACCCAATCAAATCGTGAAAGAAAAAAACTTGTATATGATTATTGCTATTCTTTTATCGACATGAAAAGAAATTGTAATGAGGTAATCGATGAAATGTTAAAACAAAGTAAGATAATAACAATAAAGTCTTTTAACTTTATTATCCAAAAGAATAGCAAATCAAAATGATTAATGGATTCCTTCTTAAAAAAAGATTAAATCCAATAATAATAATAATATTTTTTTTATGTTTTCCTTTATAATTGAGTGTATTCACAAGCCGGTTAGAAAGGTCTTAAGGTTTTGATTGAAGTTCGGAGTTGAGTAGTTTATGGTGTCATGGTCATGGTGATCTTTGAAACGGTAAAACAAAGCCGGTTACTTTGGTCGGGCCAGCTAGACCGGCAAAGTTAGGAAGGTTCATGGATTTGAACTGTTTTTTTTTTTTTTTTGTAAATTTGCTTCAAAAATTCCCACTTGTGTTTAATTTTTTATATTGATAAATAAAGTTGTGTTTCGATACAAATGAGTCTTAAATACAAATTGAGTTTAACGTGAGAAATGAATAAGATAATTTTTTAAATATTTTTTTTCTCGTTAAACACGTATTTTATTCTCATAAATAAATAAATAATCCATGTTTTTACACTAGTAGAGTAAATTTGAATTACTCTAAAGTAATTATGAAATTATTCTACATAATTACATAATTAATCTATTAGAGTAAATTCATGATTTTTATTTTTTATTTTACAATTAAACATTATACTTAGGTAGATGATATTGTTTTTAAATAAAACCCTTTTTCACTTAGACCATGTGTAATAGGCATTATATAGGCATAAAATGGCTTGAGAATGGCTCCAACAACACCCCCGTAGACCTTATAAGAGCATAAAGAATGAGGAACATTTCTAGTATAATGTATAATGAGGAAAACAAAATTGGAAAATAATGATGGAATGAGGGCATTAAGGGGCGTTAGCCATTACACATTTTTAAGGGGCGTTATAATTTTGATGTGATAGAAATGTCCTTTAAGGGGCATTAACCGTTACCCATGACCTTATCATATTAATGTTATTTTATATTTTAAGACTTTTTTGTATTTAATCATTACATTTGATAAATAAGATTATCGAAAATAATACTTAACGGTATCTTTAATAAATAATATATAAATAATGAATGTTAAACAATTACCTTAATTTATTTATATTGACGGTTTCAAAGCTGAATAATTAAACCTGATTTTCAAACGGTAAGTAAGTGTGAACATTCATATTGAATTCTTTATCCATGTTATATAAAAAATAATTTTTAATTAAATAATACTTTTTATATCTTTATTATTATCTTTTTATCTATTTTCCACTCACAAATAATTTTAAAAATATTAAAAAATTTATAAGGGTGAAAAACATTTCCTACATATTTACAGCTAAATAGTAATATTTTTATATTTTTGTAATTTTTTAAGTAAAACCACTACAACTATTTCTTATAATATAATTAACATACTCACATATTTTTAAGAGAAACAATGTGAATATAAACCATAAAAATGACAGTGAGCCTACCAACTTTACTTCACGTTAAATGATTTAATTGGTTGTAACGGGTTATTAACCCTCATGTTTAGATTGAAAAAATAGGATACCTTATTCAAAGACACGCGTCACGTTAATACTTAAGCATAACTATTATGACTTTATCTAATAAGATTCCAAGTTTTTTTGTGATGAATAATTATATGCTATTATGTTTTGTGATGGATAAGATTCAAACTTAAACAACATGTATCTATTCTTTTTTAAAGTGTTAAATATATAAATAATAATTTGTAAAATGTACCCGACATCATCAAACGCATAGTTATTCCCCTTTTTTTCATTGATCCAGATTCTATGTTTAGTTCTTTCCAAGCCACAGAAATAATAATGGTTATCATTTAAAAGAATTTCAAAGGACATAGTTATTTGGTTCTTAAAGAATTAAGTGTATTAATAGGGGTTATAAATGAGTCTTGCCGCCAATGACCTCTAGCTTAAATGGTAAGAGAATTTGAGTTATTCTTGGAAGACTCAAGTTTAATTTCCATTTGGTGCAAAAAAGGAGTGAGACATTGGTGGGCAGTGCTAAGAGACCCAGGGAAACCTGAGTTCGATCCTTGAGCCAAATGAGTTTTACTGGTAATTTTACCGTTATGCCTCCGGATGGTTGGGTTACCGGGTTTTCCCGAAATTGGTGGTGGACGACTCAGGTTACTCTCGGAGTACCCCGTTTGTCCAGTGTGTAGCCCGATAGTGCTCAGAATTGATTTGTTGGCCGTTAAAAAAATAAATGAGTCTTGCCAAGCTTGACTCGAGCTTACTTAAACTAGAGCTTATCTCATTTAATAGAAGAACAATTCTCAAGCCATGATCATGAGTAGTTTTGAAATTTGAGTTCGGCTCGTTTTTCACTAGCTATTTAATTATTTTATTTATATAAATGTAATTTATTATAAGTTTATCCATATTTATTAACTATATAGTATTATATATATAATTTTCTATTATTATTATTATATTATTTTTATTTATTTTTATGAATATATAACAATTATTATTATATTTATGATTTATTATTATTATTATTATTATTATTATTATTATTATTATTATTATTATTTTATGTTGTTGTTATTATTATTTAGCCTCTTCATGAATACAAACCGGAAATTTTTAATTATTTGCTTTTTAGTGTTAATTTATTTATTACTTAACTTGCTTTTTTTATTAATACAAGTATCAATGTTGTATGATATGGTACAATAGTGATACGGTATGATTTTCTATTTTTATCAAATAGAAAATCATAAAAATGAACACATACCAGTAGCGATGTTGTTTGGTTTAGTATGGTAGCGAGATGGGTGTTAGTTTATTGGAAGCAAAAACAAAATAATATATATATATATATATATATATATATATATATATATAAAGATGTTGTTCAATCAGTTTCGGTTCAATTAGGTACGATAACTGCATATTTTCCGTTTGCATTAAAATTTATATCGCAATGTTGAAAAACATAAACATAGAACAAACGAACCGAACCGATATCAAGTAAATAACAACGGTACCAAGCTAGAATGCAACATCAACTAAAAACATCGGTACCGGTATCGAGATTTGTTCTTATTGTTTTCGATTGATGTAAGGTTTTATATTTTGATTTCTATAGTGATTGTCGGTATCCTAACAAACCGAACTAATACCAATCTAAATCCCGTCGTAAAACGTGAAGAAATCTCACTAGTTACTGTCAATAGAATTTGTTATATGTTTATTATATTAATTATGAAATATATACTTTTATATTTGTATAAATAGTAAGCTTGTTTAGACTTGTACATACGTCTAACCTCAAAATCAGATTCTTATATTATAGCATTTCAATTTAAGCTCGAACTTATTTAATCATAGCTTAATTTGAAAAGCCGATCTTGATTACTTGACCGGTTATTCATAGTCATTGAAACTTTATTTATTTCCAAGTATGCTTAACCGATTTGGTACAAAATGATTTGTCTTTAGAAACTTTAAAATCTTGCACCTTATTTTTTAATTTAACAAAAAAAACATAAAACAAAACGTCACACATATATATGTCCCCTATATAGATAATGTTGTTTATACGCCTCAAGAGACCATTAAAACTAGACTAAAATGGATAACTAAGATAACGAACAAGATTTTAATGAATATTTTGATATCGCTATTAAAAACAAAATAGATAACGTACAAAATCTAATGGATAGTTTACATGTTAAACTTTCACTAAAGATTTTTTAGAATTAGTTGTTAAAAGATTGATAAACAAGTATCTGTTTTTTTTTTTTTTTTTTTTTGAAAGACGACGTATTTCTATAATCAAGTTAAGATATTTATTGAGAACAAAATAAAATAACTAAAAAAATGATATTGTTTTTGTTGTTTACGATTATTATTTTCTTAAAAAAGGGATGACATTTGGACGGCTGGGAAGCATAAGGAGGCAGACTTACGTGTTAAGTGGTAGCTTCACACGTGTATCTGTTTCGAAATGATTGGTCGAGGGCACGTGTGCTAGAGTTGACTTTGACTGTGGCAGCCTGACACGTGAGAGGCACATTTGATGTGTTTTCTTGTCGGGCCTTAGTACTAGGCCCAGTAAGCCCAATTCTGTACTGGGGTCCAATTTTAAGCACATGTCATCCAGTATTTATTAATTTTCTTGGTCAAGGCGTGTAAGAACATGCTATCGAAACATATTCTGTTTTCTTAATAACAAAAACAAACTGTTATGTATTAATGATTATTGTTGTAAAAATCCTGACTAGTTTTTGATTAGTGGTTGATTAATTACTAATCAGAGTTTCACCGATTAATGATTGATTAATCGCTATATGGTTAATGGCGGTTCTTTTCTGGGCAAACTTTGGCTAGATCCTGGCCAAATTTTCCACCAAACCTTATAAATTCCCGCCAATTACTTAAAAAAATGGTCGATTAGGGGTTAAAAATGTCTACTTTAAAGAACTACATATAAAAAGGGTGTGTATTTATATAACTAAAAATCACATATAAAAATCTCAATTCGATTAATTCCAATTAATCCCTATCAATCCCGATTAATCGTTAATCGGTACACACCGACCGACTAGCACCTAGCGATTCTTACAACACTTGTTGGTGATAAATCATCTATATAATGAGTCTAAACCATGATCAGAGAATTCTAATAAACTCATAATTAAGATTATCAAAATTGTTAGATCTGAGTGTGTTTCTAAATGTAACCTTACTTTCTCACAAGTTTAGAAAGAAGCCAGCCGTTAAAAATATATTTCCCTCTTATTTTTAAACAAGGGTATGTTCAGAAAGAGAGAGGGTATGTTAAAACACACTTAGTATCAAATATTTAAACTTATGTTTTCTAAGATTTAGTAGCTTAACTTCATATGCGTGATAAGTACACGTCTTGCTCTTAAGTTTCTTTTAGTATTCTTTGTACATGAATGTTGTTTAAAATGGCTAAAATTAGTTGGTTAATTACTTATAATTGAATATTACAATTGCATTGCTTAGAATAACAGTGTAATTTAAACGTGAAACATCTTTAGTATATGCATTCTGTAGGACATGGGTCACAATTTTATAATAAAAATTATATAAATAAATATAAAAATTGTAAAGATACTCTCTTTACATAATTTTGAGAAATTGCAGTATCCGTACATGTACAAAACATAAAAAATTAAATATGAAATACAACATATTTAAATAAATTGATTCAAATCGATATCTTCAAAGGATAAAGTCTTCAACTTGATCTTTAGTAACGTATTCTTGTAGTCTCCTTAGCAAGAACTTCAAAAGATAGAGTAATCAAGTTTGTGCTCGAACAAGGCCTTCTTCTAATATCCCTTGCTACAAGAAAGAACAAACGATATTGACGGTTGTGGCTGAGGTACGTGTTCAACACGCTTCTCTTAAACCAGATTTCGCGCCTCTACTAAAGATGACGCGTCTGTCTCCCAGGGTACAACAGCCGGAGCAGTCTGTACTGCCGGAAATGGCCACGCGCCCGAGGTTACACCGGATAAAAGTGTTAGAACTTGTGGAAAAATAATGATATGAAGGAGATAAAATTGAGTAGATAAAACTTATCTCTTTAAGTACCCAACCCATTAGTATTCAAGTATCTCTTCTTTTCCAAGAACTCTCCATGAATTCATGTGTCTTTTTGTATTACTTTTCTTGTATTTTTCTAGCATTTTTCACAAAATGAGATACATAGCCTACTTACAAGAGTTGAGAATAGTGAAAACTTTCCCTTAATTAGTTATTTAATTAAAGATATAAAAACTCTAATTAAAACTAATAGAGTGACATAAAAAACTCTACTCAAGAGTTTAATATTTAATTCACCATATGAAGAGTTTAATTAGAAATTATAATTTTACTAAATTATAATTTCACTAAGTTAATATCCATTCACACTACAAAAATTTCCAACAATCTCCCACATGAATGGAGATCGTTCAAAACACATAAAAATCCAATGGAACCTCGATAGTTGAGTATTACCAGATAAGTAGGTGTTCCCTTTGAACTTTCCGTTGTGAAGAATACTTAGTTTCCTAGCAGTTTGTAGACGCAATGTCCTTGAACAAACCCCCATTTGTGTAGACGACAATACACTTCACACAATACGCTCCTTAGCCGGGTCATCCCCTCATAGTTGTGTCCAATAATGGTCGTGGAACACTTTCCTGGTTCTGCGAGAGCTCTAGGAATTGTGCCCCCCATTCCATTCAAGCGACCCCACTTTTCTCTAACATAGGTGATTCTCCTTAAATCACTAAAAGCATCATGGTTACCATGATTACGCAAAATCATTTACACCCTTTTATCATAGGTGATTCTCCTTAGCCTCACAATTTGTCACTGAATTTCATAGAAATGAACTAGGACGTATTTAAACACCCTTTTATCATTTAGAGGGTATATATAACCATATATACTAGCTTATGCATATCAGTTATGCCCCCACAGTGACCACCCTTAGGCATATGAATTCGTTGTCCTATTGAACTTAGATCTTGGGATCTCCAGTCAACTAAGTTAGGTTTCCTTCACACACCCTTTCTCCATGGGCTTTAGTCTCATTCCACAACTTGATCTCTAATAATCCCTCAAGTTGTTGGATCCATAACATTATCTTTGTCATTGACAATTCACTGAAGATAACTTTACAGTTGAGATCAATTGTCATGACGTGTTCGTAACTCGAAAGTTAACATTGCCTATTGTCAATTTCTAAGACTATAACCTCAGTGGCCACTTGAATCTGGTTATAATATTTGTCTTAGAATGATACATTTATAATTTAAGGCAAACACATCTCCATTATGCACTATGACCTTTGTGTTTCCACTTAGTCGTCTGTTTGCAATGTTAGATAGGATTACAAAATCCTTATTGCCAAAATATTATGGTACAAATGCAAGACACCCCCACATTTAAGTGTTATCGAATAACATCCAGATGGAGTAAAAGAAAACCATTTATACCCTTATAGGGTTGTTTTTTTTAATGGATCCTCCCCCACATTTCTTGCCATTTGATCAACATGTCCGTAACTTCACTTATGACGACCTTTATACACATATGATTGAACAAGATCAACCTCATTGTATCAGTGAATTTAATCATATTGTATTAGCTTACATAAGCTGATCAAAGCAACACATGCCATTGTCATAAGTTTGTCACCAACTTAGAATAATTCTAATTTAACATCTAGAATAAGCCTAGACAATGAGTTATCCTCATTAGCTTTTCGAACAAAATTTTCAAAAGTTACATGTCTTTTCCTTATAATGAATGAAATTCTCCCTCAGCTTTGTCTATACACAAACTCTTTTTGTGTTCATACACATTTGAATGTTTAGAGTTAATTAGTCTCCGCCGAGGCCATAATTAACCAAGTATTAGTCTAGCATGCTTTAGACTACATACTTTTGTATGTGAACAGAAGATGCATCATTCTGATTCTTCACAGCTCCAAGGATTCTATAATATCACTTTGCAACATTCATCCCTTGTTAAGACAAAATAATGAGACTTACTCATAATCCTAAAACATCAATATTTAGAAAGGTCTTATAAATTATTGTAAGCACATATCTAAATTTTATCATTCAATTAAGGAACATAACTTGTTTACATTTGATCTCCAAGGCTTTACCATTGACTCATAAGTACTTAAACATAAGTCTTAATCCAAGTCACTTGGTGAACACACTCATCACCAACAAGATGAATGTTCCTCGTTTACAATCACTATTATGTGGAAGATAGAGTCAACTAGATCCACACTCAACAACAAGGCATTCATAATGCTGCCGTAAGTGATTTGCACACATCTATTGTTATTCATTAGGAGATATGTATATTTAGGATGCTCTCCCAAACGAATGTAAATTTTTCATATTAAAGTGCTAGACGCATCTACGTATAAATCTCGCAAGATTTATTAAAGGTATACAATAACATATAGTACTTTTACTTTCATATGTTACAATTCAAACTTGTGAGTTTTCAATGATTTCGAATGAAGTATTTCGACATGAATCTCGTTTGTGTATCTCATCTCAATACACTAATTACTCACTCGTGATGTGGTTACACATTTGATGTCTCGTCTTTGACTTTTAGTCAATGCAACAACTCTTAAGTTGTTTATGTCCAAGTATTTTCATGTACTATCCATTTAAAACCATATTCTTTTAAATAATGTATAATTAACGTTATAATTATTTTCCACAAAAATAATTTATACGTTACAAACATTAGTGATTTATTTCTTTGTAAAAATTGCATGTGTTATCCGAAAATATTGAACACAAAACAATAAAGTACATTCGAAATTAAATCATAAGTACCAAACACTTTTGAAATTTAATCGGTAGCATAGATGATCTGTAGACATCAAATATCAAAGTGCTTTTATCTTTAATACTTAATAATCTGACCAAAATCTTTGCAAAGATATCGTCCCATAGCATGTCTTAAGGTACTCCCTTAATAAAAGTCCATGCACTCGTAAGTACAAGTTTCCCATTTCATCTTGAAACTATAAACTTGGTCAATCATACTTAAAACAACACCAAGTTGTTACAAAGACTACATTTAAGTAGTATACTAAAACAATTAAATTTGTTCACAACAACACCAAGTTGTTTTCCACCAAATAATATCACGAGATTATCACTTTGTTCACCATATGATACTTCTATCAAGAGTAGCAAACCATTTGAATTATTAATGCTATGCAAAACTTTGTTTTAAAACATTCTAAAATATTTCCTTAGTTTTGCAATATACTATATTAATAATATCAAGTAAGGTTTATGAAAGATAAATAAAAAACCCAAAACATCAAACGGTTTTATATTGTTTAGTCTTATTACGCATGTACTAAACGTTTTCTAACACACATGTTAGAAAAAAATGTTATAACGGCACATATAGAATCGAACGTTTACATAAAACGTTTTCTAATGATAAAGTTTATAAAATAAACAATTTCTCATCATTTTTAATGCACACATAGGTAATTAACTGTTTACATAAAACATTTCCATTTATTATGACTTATATAATGAACAATCTCTAACCTTGTATTTGTGATATACATTTTCTAACACACATGTTAAAAAATTTAACTCATTATATATATATATATAAAACATGACCATTTGGATTTAGAAATCACAAATTAAAGTTAGTGAGAAATCCCATACAACAACACCATCACTTTATGGTGATTTAATTCTTGAAGCCAATCAAACATCAACTTCAATGTATGACTTTTTATTTTTAAACCATGCAAAACATTAATGTATTTATATTCACTAAAATCAATGTTACAACAAATTACTTATATAAAATGTTTACATAAAACATTTCAAAGCATTTATATTCTAACTATTTTAACAATCATGTTAAAATGGGAAAAAAAATCTAACGCGCATGTTAGAATTATTAACATTTCCACTAAATGTTAATTCGACTTGTTATAAACACATATATGGTACATATAAATAAGTCACTTCTAATACATATGTTTAAAAATAAACAACTAAAATTCCTTCAAAACAAACACTTTTCATGAATCGTTTCTAACACGCATCTTAGAAGACAAATGATTACAAAGATCATTTATTTTTTTATAAACTGTTTCTAACACTTTTGTTAGAAATAAACAATTACAAAAATTGTTATAAATATTATTAATAAATATGTTCTAACATATTTGTTAGAAATTAATTATTATAAAACCATTATCATACCAATAGGTTCTAAAAGCTCATTAGAAATCATTATAAAACATATCAGTTTGTATAAAGAACTCAATTCTAACATGCTCGTGTAGAAATAAATGACTAAAAAAATCATTATAAGACTTATTTGTTCATATAAATCTACGGGTGGATGAAGAGTCTACTTTAAGTAGAACTTAACTAGAGACATGAAACTCTAATCAAGTAACATAAAAATTTTATTTAAATACATGAAAATTCTACTCAAGAGAATTTAGCGTTTACGAAATACGTATGGTTTACACCCATAATTCCTGTCTAACACACAAGTTAGAGAAATTTAACGTTTACAAAAACGTATGGCTTACACTAATAAACCCATTCTAACACAAAGGTTAGGAAAAATTAACGATTCCATAATCTTTTGAAAACCAAACAATTGAACCAAACTATTCGTATTGTATCACGGTATATGATTTAAGATTATAGCTCAATCTCAATAAATCCAAACACAACAAGTTGTACTACATACATATTTCCCAAAAAAAATATTTATAAGATCAAATCGCTAAAAAATATTTTTTATTATAAATCCTTACGTGAATCAAAATCCTTACAAATAAGGTTTTAAGATTGTAGCAACAATCTCACTAAATCTGTTTTAAGTTTGTAGGACATGAGTCACAATTATAATAAAAATTATATAAATAAATATAAAAATTGTAAAGTACTCTCTTTACATAATTTTGGGAAATTGCAGTACCCGTACCGTGTACAAAGCATAAAAAATTAAATATGAAATACAACATATTTAAATAAATGGATCTAAATCGATATCTTCAAAGGATAAAGTCTTCAACTTGATCTTTAGTAACGTATTCTTGTAGTCTCCTTAGCAAGAACTTCAAATGATAGAGTAATCAAGTTTGTGCTCGAGCAAGGCCTTCTTCTAATATCCCTTGCTACAAGAAAGAACAAACAATGTTGACGGTTGTGGCTGAGGCACGTGTTCAACACGCTTCTCTTAACACAGATTTCGCGCCTCTACTAAAGATGACGCGTCTGTCTCCCAGGGTACAACAGCCGGAGCAGTCTGTACTGCCGGAAATGGCCATGCCCCCGAGGTTACACCGGATAAAAGTGTTAGAACTTGTGGAAAAATAATGATATGAGGGAGATAAAATTGAGTAGATAAAACTTATCTCTTTAAGTACCCAACAGATTAGTATTCAAGTATCTCTTCTTTTCCAAGAACTCTCCATGAATTCATGTGTATTCTTGTATTACTTCTCTTGTATTTTTTAGCATTTTTGTTTTCACAAAATGAGGCACATAACCTACTTACATGAGTTGAGAATAGTAAAAAGTTTCCCTTAATTAGTGATTTAATTAGAGATATAAAAACTCTAATTAAAACTAATAAAGTGACATAAAAAACTCTACTCAAGAGTTTAATATTTAATTCACCATATGAAGAGTTTAATTAGAAATTATAATTTTACTAAATTTTATTTTCACTAAATTAATATCCATTCACACTACAAAAATTTCCAACACATTCAGCATACCTTTATTTTAACAGAAAAGAAATATATTATCGAATTAAGTGAAACAATTATAGCAAGGACTAAGGAGGTAGAACTAATGATACAATATAGTTACAATCATATATCAAAGCTACGCCAATCATTTCACTATTGCGTTAAACTTTACTCGAAATTTTATCCACTCTAACAAAGCACCTTAGTGTCTTCTATAATTTTATCTGGCCTCTTTTTCAGATTGTTAAATACTTTAAAAAGCCCACACAACTTTATATAATAAATCTTTTATCTCGACTCCCCTCCCCCATGCTTCTTCTTCCCTAATTTCTCTCACGTGCAACTTACTTTGCTCGAATGTAGCCATGTCGCCACATGCATCTGTTATAAAAACCAAATTTGGCAAGAAGAGAACAATTTCTTCTTTGTTTCAAAAGTTTAAGAAGAGCAATTATGAAATTTTATAGGGGCCACTTGTGATTTTAACGCGTATATTACACTAAAAACTTTTTTTTTCAAAGGAGTAGTCGCCCACCCACCTTGAACCGTAGGTCCACCCTTGTTTATCACTCCCAAGTAAATTTGAAAATTAAAGAAGAATCATAGCATTTATGGTTTTTATAATGAAATTTGTACCTCAAACTGATAGAATCAGAAATCATGACATGATACAAGCTATGAGTTAGACTACACAAGGAACTAGGTTACAAACCTGTATAATATACCGGTTGAAAAAGGTATATATTAAATATATAGCAATGAAGATTTAAGAATTATAAAATGCTATTTAGTATCTGCAACAAAAAGTATATTTGAAATCTTCTTTGATGTCATTAGATAATAGTTGTAATAAAGGTATGAAATCAAGAACCATTTTGACTTTAAAAGTTTTAGTTAATTTTGTGAAATTTTTAATTTTCAGTTTAATCTTTTTTGGTGAAATAAAATAAAGGGAAAATCTTTCACTGTGCTCACAATTTTTGACAATGTTTTATTGGGTAATCAATCATTACAATAAAATTATATTATTATTAATTTTGTTAAGATCTGAGTTTGAATTGTTGTGAAAGTTTAAAGATAGAATGTAAGGAATAAAGATAAATCAAAGATAAATGAAGTGGAAATGTAAACTTTGATTCATGTAGGTCCACATGCGGATAGTGTTAAACCTGTTCCTTGTTCAAACAACACACACACAAGTGCGGAATCCAAGTGTGCATGCAACCAAAGCAAAATAAAGAACACGGGGTAACCAAAGATTCACTATCTTGATTAATGATTGAGAACAAGTACAAACATATACACACAATGCTCGTCTGACTCAAACAAACTTTTTGTGTTCTTGTGTCTTCGTCTTCACCTGAAATAATAGCAGAGAGATCTCACCAAAAGATTAGTTCGCTAGCTTGTTCTTTTAGTCTGGTCAGTCTAGTGAGTAACCTTGACTGAGAAGTGCATGTCTGCTTATATAGTGTCTGTCTAGGCATTCGTACGAAACATGATTCTAGACATACGGAACACACTATTTCACATGAGACACAGCTCCAAAAATTTGGTACGGAACATCTGTTTCGTACGAAACACTTTACTCGTACGAAACCATTCATTGATTCGTACGAATCATGTGATTCGTACGATTCATCTGATTCGCACAGAATCCTTATTCTTGGAGAACGTGTGTAGACATGACGTACACAAGACTTATCAGTATGCACACATGCAACTGATTAACATAGACAAGCTAAGATGTCGTACTAGATCAAGATAGAAGGATATCTTGATCTATTCGACACGACCAAACCTATAGAGACACTTGAGCAAAGAGCGTACAATTACATACGTAACTAAGAATAAGCAACAGACACAAAAGTGTATCAATAAACTCCCCCTGGATGTTACTTGTTCTTCGATCTTTACTTCGAATTACCTGCTTCAGACTATGAGCTTCTAGCGTGAAAACCGATCTGACTTGTACTGAACCGAACTGAGTCAAACTCCCCTTAGGATGTTGCTCGTGATGGTTCGTTCTTCATATTGTTGTATCTTCAGATGTCTTCACATGTCATATTCAGGAAGTGCATCAGCATCCCCCCCCCCCTTTAATGTATCTGGTGGTGTTGAAAGGTGGTTAGCTATGAAAATTGATCTTCTTGATTCACAGCTTGCAGTCATGATATGTCTTTTCTCCCGTAACTTGTTTTCTTCAAACTCATTCTCTTTGCCTTTTAGCTTGCTTGGATATATCATCTGCACACACAAAGCTAAACGCGTAATGAGAACAACTGACAGGATGTAATCAATCTTAGAGAATCTTCATTTGAAAATCTCACAAAGTATTGATCTTAATCATAATTAGCCTGATACACTCATGAGACCATCTCTCATTCAACTACCAACTGACAATACTTTTAAAGTTTTTAAGATTGTTTAATTTTAAATTGTTAAACTTTAAAGCTTGTCAACTTCGACCATTTATGAAGATGCAGTAGTTTTCGGCTTACAATCAGGATTTCAGGTAGGATAGACTTGAGTTCCAGCATCGGACAATAAAAAATAAAACAGAAGCAAAATCTTTTTGGCTTTTTGCAAATTTTTAAAGGTAAGGACGGAAAACATCAAATAAATATTTACAGATATTCTATTTGCGAATTTCAAGGGTAAGAGAATCATGTTAGTATACGGTACTGTCAAAACACACTTGTTGTTTGATTAGATAGTATTAAGATAAGTATCCTATAACAATTATCGGTATTGTTGTCCACGTAAGCTCAATTTATCAGATGTAATCGTGGTTAGGGGATACGATTAATGTATGATTTATACTTACCGACCGGTGTTCATCCACTTCATGACACATTCCCGTATCAAGATATGCACGAGAGAAAATCTTACCGGTGAGTATACTGCTTTATCATCTGTTTTGACGTATATATGATGTGAGATACTCACTTATTTTGATTGAAAACAAGCCCTTTGTGATTAAATCACTTATTGATGAGGAACTTGATTTTCATATGCATGTAGGGCACATGAGTAAGTCCGTGAACAGGTTAGTACCATCGTACCGACAGAGAGACGAACTTAGCTCCCGCATAAAGCTTGATATTTTATCACTTATTTTGGGAATGTGATATTCTTATCACCTATTTGAATGGTCGTATGCAGTATGTACACGTATGTATGATATCATGAAATTTCTAGACTTGCATCACCGTTATTTTTCGGAAAAAGAGATTCAACCATGATACCCGGATGATAAGTCAGCATAAAGACCGTATATATCAGAACCTCGGCACTCTATCAAACGAAATTTTTGTACCAAGACCATATGCCAATGAATGGTTCCCACCTGGTCTTCAGTCGATTATGTTTATATCACCCTGTGCACACTTTGAAATGATTGTGAGCCTACCGATACATTGAAATAGAGCTACTTATCATTTTTCATTTTAAGTTCAAAGATGTTTTGACAGACCACTAATTTGCTATCATATTCTCTTTTTCTCGTCAGGAAACTCATTTTTGTTTTCTCATGTTTTTGTATTTTTCTGATTGGAATTTACTCCCCCTACAATGCAAAAAGTAGATTTAGACAGTTAAATATACCTTTTTGGATTGTCTTTGAAGAAAAATATTTAGAAAAACGATTTTCCGATGTGGATTAACTCATGTTTACCTTGATGCCATTTACCAAAATTAATTTAATAAAAATGGTTTATTAAGATTTGGAAGTGAAAAGCTGGCATGTTGGTAATTGGTGTGAATCAACAACATTGATACGTTTCATATAGAAACAATCACGTGTGAGGTGATATTTTGTATCAATGTGTTTGGTCTAGAGAGCAAAGGTCTTTGTCTTTCTCCTTGAGAAGTAGTATGCGGTTGTTCAAACCATGCTAAGGCATTCACACACCCAGTTGATTTGTTCAAACAAAAACATTTTCTTCAATCAGACCCTTGGAGAAATGTATACTGCACGATCATCTTGTAAGCTTTTTCTTTCTTTTGGAAGATATAAGACATGATTCTTTGATAATCTTCCATCGTGCTGCAGGGGCATACATTTCTATTGAATCTATCATATGGATCTGATACAAGCCTTAAACAAACAAATTGTTAGTTGTTTTTCATCTTGTCGAAGTTTTCAATTTTATCCTTTCATTTCTCCAACAAAGGCAACAACTCCTGGATATAACAATATTTTGGAGCCGTATGTCACCTATCTTGTGCCTGGATGCTCCCCTATCAACAATCCTAAAATTATCAATAGTTCCTCCTGGAACATCCTGCACACTCATCAAAGATTAGTTGGAGGTGGGGACCCCAGTCATTGCTGACTTGGTTCGTCCGACATCATTGACAATTGATACCTTGTTTTTCCGATCATTCGGAATGGATTGTGCTCCCCCTGAAACAATGTTTGGTTTTGGTTTCCAAATCTGTTTTTGTTTGTAAACTTTAACATATGATTTTATTTGGACAACCTTTGGTTTCAAAACCTTTTCAACCATCTTCTGTTGTTTCTTTCTCTGTTTTATTTTTCTTTGTTTAACAAGACGAGGGTCCTGTTTTGGTGAAACAGATTTTGTATGGTAACGTTTACCATGGGGTGCAACAATCTTTGCTTTTCCTTTTGTAAGATATGGACAATTTTTGATGATGTGTCCATACTTACCACACTCAAAACATGATCTCCGCTCAACAAACCTCGGAGTATAATGAGATTGATATCTTGAAGATGAGTTTCGTGATCTTGAGGTACTTGGTCCTTCATTACAACAATGTGTGTGTTGTGTGTGACTGTTCTGACTGTTTTGCTTTAAAATTTTTCTTTGTTGAACAAAATCCATGTTGGACTTGTTTACAAAAGATTCAATTTTATTAGTCCCTCTGGATTTCACGAAGTTCACCTTTGGAATTTTCTTCTTGTTTTGGCTCTGTTTGCCTTTTGCTTGATTTACATGATTTTGCCTTTGTTGATTGTTTTGAGATTTCCACTTTTGATTTCTGTTTTTCTTTCTATCTTCAGTTTTTGGGATAGGGGCACTCTTAGTTATTACAACTTTCGGGCTTGAATTTCCCAAAAACTTGCTAGTAGAATCTTCAAAAACTTTATCAATCAAGGATTTATTGACATTCTTCATGGGAAATTCTTTGTTTTAGAAAACTTTGTTAGAACCAATCAACGTATTAAGCAAATTTATCCTTTCACAGGTTTTAATATGAGCTTTAACATTCTTGACATTGGCAGTCACACACAGTTTCGTTGAAGGATCACATAGAATGTGATTTTCGAGAGGTATATTTTCCTCTTTTGTTACCGTGTTTGAGTGTTTAGGTTTGACCTCAGACGACTCGTCATCCGAACTATCATAATCCTCAATGATGGGAGAATTTTGATTATTCTTAGACTTTAAGTCATTGACGTCATCCGGTTGGCTTTGACTTGAAGATGTGCTCTTTGTGAATCCTAAACCAGGTTTAAACTCATCTAGGTCTAATGGAACAGTGGGTTCAAAATGTGGCATATCCTCATCATCTGGCATTTTGGAGTAATTGTGCCTAACCAGAGGAGGACAAGCCTGATAACCTATGCATTTTACATCACCTTTCTTCTTTTAAGCTTCGATGACGTGATCCAAAACATATCTTGAGTTGGAATAACTGTCCAACTTGAGTTTGATTGTGTCAGGTTCACATTTTGCACTGGCTAGCTCCTTTTTTGTTTCTTCAAGCATGTTAATGTAATTGTTAATGGATGTTTGTTTTCTTAAACATTCTTTGACAATTCAGAAACATCTTTCTTTAACGTTTCAATTGTTGTTTTAAATTCTTTTTCCTTTTTCTTAAGAGCTGTGTTTGCCTCGGTGCATTTTGTTAGATCCACAATCAAGCTCTGATGATGTTTCTTCATGTGATCAAATTTTCCTTCTTGTTCTAAGTATTTACCTTTTAAGAATATACAATTAAAACACTTAGACAGTCCAAGCGTGTCATGAAAGCTGCACGAAGTGTTGAAGATCCAATTGATGAGAGATGCTTGTAAAATTCATCAGATGGTTCTTTAGTTTCATGCTCTGAATCTTCTTCACTGCTATTTGTTGATTTAGTCTCCGTGACTACCTCATTTTCAGATTGTTCTCCATTAGAAGTCGATTCTGCCTCGTCTGAACTGCTGCTGTCTCCTGAACTGTTGCTATTTTTGGATGATTCTCCATCGTTACTGTTCTTTGCAATTTCGGCATATAATGCAGTTCCTCCTCCACCAATGTTTCCCAGTTGAATTGACCAGTCACAGTGTTCGTTAGCTTGAACCACTAATGCTCGGTTGGAATTGTTTGCGGGAACCATTGCTCTTTCGTTGTTGGCAGCTTGATTTCTGGTAAAAGGATATTGATTCCCTTGCTGTGGAGGTTTCGTGCATTCTCTTTTAAAATGCCCTTTTTCCCTGCAGTTGAAACAAGTAACCTTTCTTTTGTCAAAACCATATGGAGTATCCTTGTTACTTTCTAAATCAGTTCTTCCGGTTCTCTCCATAAAATCTTTTGCTCTACGGATTGCACTTGCGAACGCCCATTTGATATCAATTATCTCCATCTCTTCCTTATCAATTTTTTGCATAGTCTTCACTGGTTAAGTTGACATTAGCAATTTTACCAGCTACTAATCCACAGTAAGAACTCACCAATGTGTCCAGAAGCTCCATATGTTCCCGTGCAACTTCCACACTTACCTTGGAAAGGTTTGATGTATCTAATCTGACAGTGTTTGAAGTTGAAGGTTGAGAATTTGTACCATAGAAAGCTTATTGTTGAACTTGAGGTGTAGCAACTTGAGGTTGAGGAAGAAAAGCCTTTGGATCAAAAGTTCGTTCATAAGTTTGAGCACTTGTACCAACAGACTGATCAGATTTCACTGGACATTCCCAAAAAGGAACTGTATTTGACACGAAAGCTGTTTGAAGTTTTGGTTGATGAGCTGCACCTGTACTCGGCTTAATGCCACCAAAGTACATTTCTGGATTTTGCTGAACTGGAAATCGTTTAGCTTTGTGAATTTCTTCTTCATCTTTATTTTCAAGTTTTTGAATAAATTCGTAACTGCTGATCACATCCATCACACTTGTATGTTTTAACAATTCTATAAATTGATTCCACTTAGGTGGTAAGGCATCAGCAAAACGCGTAACAATCTCCTGCTGTGACACAAGAACCTTGTATGAGTGCATCTCACTCATCAGATGATAGAAACGAGTTGTCATATCATTTAATGTTTCATTTTCCATAAAATGAAATCCTTCAAATTCCTTCTTTAAAAGATCATGTCTAACTTTCCTTGTTGCTGCGTTTCCTTCTCCTCTTATTTTTAAAGCGTCCCACAAACTCTTCGTAGATGTACAATGCATGAATTGATGATAAATGTCTCTGTGAAGTGCTTGCGTAAGAATAGCAAAGGTCTTCTTTTCAAGATCATAGGCCCTTTTATCATTCTCATCTAATTTAGCTAATGATGCAGAATTAGATACGACGTCTTCGAGAGATTCTCTGTATGGAGAAACAAAACATGTCCACCATTTTGTATTCTGACCAAGAATATATGTATGAAAAAGATTGTTCCATGAAGAATAATCGCTCATGTGATTTAGTTTTGGTGGATGGTTGTTGCTCCCAGTTTCACTTTCGCTAAGAAGGAGGTTTTGAATGCTTTGGTTCTGATTTGTAACAAAGCCCATTGACCAGCAGTGAACACGTTCGAAGGTATCATCGATTTGGCCCATGAGGTAGTTTCCTGACTTGTAGTACACTCCCAATCCCAAGGATTTGTACTCATTTTGTATTTCTTGATTTATGAAAAATTTTAAGGTTTTTAAAATTTCAAAAATTATAATTACCTTTTGAAATTCACAGATCTGAAAATATGACAAATTCTGAAAATCATAAAGATTTGATAAACACGAAAAACAAACAATAACGAAAGTTATTCGTACGAACCAAGTTCGTGCGAATAAACAACCCTTTCGTACGAAACAAGGATGTTTCGTGCGAGACAGTTGTTTCGTGCGGGTCAGATGTTTCGTACGGGTCAGATGTTTCGTACGAATTAACTCAGTCGCACAAACTATTTTGTCAGCACTTTTCAGAGGAATCTTTTCAGAAATGGTTTGGTGAAAAATTTCCTTTCTTGTTCAGACCTGCTTTTCTAAAATACCTGCTGTCTTACCCACTTTTAGTTAAAACACAGATTTTAACAGTCAACAGTCCAGATTCAAGTCCAAGTCAGAAAAATGTCAAACCTACCAAACTAATCAGATTCAAAGTTTCTGCAGATTTCTTCTTCAAGTGTGTTCTTCAGAAAAATTTAACCATAAAAATTTTCTGCATGCAACAGATTATAACCAAGTTTTAAGTTTGTTATCTATCCAAAACTTAAGTTTTATACTAGATATTCAAGAACGCTTCAGAAATCTTCAAACTAGCTCAGACACAACTAAGCCCGGTTTTGAACAAGGAAAGAGCCAAAGCTCTGATACCACTTGTAGGTCCACCTGCGGATGGTGTTAAACCTGTTCCTTGTTCAAACAACACACACACAAGTGCGGAATCCAAGTGGGCATGCAACCAAAGCAAAGTAAAGAACACATGATAACCAAGGATTCACTATCTTGATTAATAATTGAGAACAAGTACAAACATATACACACAATGCTCGTATAACTCAAACAAACTTGCTGTGTTCTTGTGTCTTCATCTTCACCAGAAATGCTAGCAGAGAGATCTCACCAAAAGATCAATTTGCTAGCTCGTTCTATCAACTTGGTGACTGGTCAGTCTAGTGAGTAACCTTAACTGAGAAGTTCATGTCTGCTTATATAGTGTCTGTCTAGGCATTCGTACGAAACACGATTCTAGACATACGGAACACACTATTTCACACGAGACACAGCTCCAGAATTTTGGTACGGAATAGCTGTTTCGTACGAAATACTTCACTCGTATGAAACCATTCATTGATTTTTACGAAACATGTGATTCGTACGAATCATCTGATTCACACAGAATCCTTATTCTTGGAGAACGTATGCAGACATGACGTTTACAAGACTCAACGGTATGCACACATGCAACCGATTAACACAGACAAGCTAAGATGTCGTACTAGATCAAGATAGAAGGATATCTCGATCTATTCGACATGACCAAACCTATACAGTCACTTGAGCAAAGACCGTACAATGACATACGTAACTAAGAACAAGCAACAGATACAAATCTGTATCAACAAACTCCCCCTTGGATGTTACTTGTTCTTCGAATTGCCTGCTTCAGACTATGAGCTTCTGGTGTGAAAACCGATCTGACTTGTACTGAAGCGAACTGAGTCAAACTCCCCCTAGGATGTTGCTCATGATGGTTCGTTCTTCATACTGTTGTATCTTCAGATGTCTTCACATGTCATAGTCAGGAAGTGCATCAGCAAAATCCCCCTTGAATGTATCTGCTGGTGTTGAAAGGTGGTTAGCTATGAAAATTGATCTTCTTGATTCACAGCTTGTAGTCATGATATGTCTTTTCTCCCGTAACTTGTTTTCTTCAAACTCATTGTCTTTGCCTTTTAGCTTGCTTGGATATATCATCCGCACACAACAAAGCTAAACGCGTAATAAGAACAACTGACGGGATGTAATCAATCTCAGAGAATCTTCATTTGAAAATCTCACAAAGTATTGATCTTAGTCATAATTAGCCTGATACACTCATGAGACCATCTCTCATTCAACTACCAACTGACAATACTTTTAAAGTTTTTAAGATTGTTTAATTTTAAATTGTTAAACTTTAAAGCTTGTCAACTTCGACCATTTATGAAGATGCAGCAGTTTTCGGCTTACAGTCAGGATTTCAGGTAGGATAGACTTGAGTTCCAGCATCGGACAATTAAAAATAAAACAAAAGCAAAATATTTTTGGCTTTTTGCAAATTTTTAAAGGTAAGGACAGAAAACATCAAATAAATAATATTTACAAAAATTCTATTTCTGAATTTCGAGGGTAAAAGAATCATATTATTCTGCAGATTTCTTCTTCAAGTGTGTTCTTCAGAAAAATTTTACCATAAAAATTTTCTGCATGCAACAGATTATAACCAAGTTTTAAGTTAGTTATCAATCCAAAACTTAAGTTTTCTGCTGGAGATTCAAGAACACTTCAGAAATCTTCAAACTAGCTCAGACACAACTAAGCCCGGTTTTGAACAAGGAAAGAGCCAAAGCTCTGATACCACTTGTAGGTCCACCTGCGGATGGTGTTAAACCTGTTCCTTGTTCAAACAACACACACACAAGTGTGGAATCCAAGTGTGCATGCAACCAAAGCAAAGTAAAGAACCCGGGGTAACCAAAGATTCACTATCTTGATTAATGATTGAGAACAAATACAAACATATACACATAATGCTCGTATGACTCAAACAAACTTGTTGTGTTCTTGTGTCTTCGTCTTTACCAAAAATGCTAGCAGAGAGATCTCACCAAAAAATTAGTTCGTTGGCTTGTTCTTTCAGTCTGGTCAGTCTAGTGAGTAACGTTGATTGAGAAGTGCATGTCTGCTTATATAGTGTCTGTCTAGGCATTCGTATGAAACACGATTCTAGACATACGGAACACACTATTTCACACGAGACACAACTCCAGAAATTTGGTACGGAATAGCTGTTTCGTACGAAACACTTTACTCCTACGAAACCATTCATTGATTCGTACAAATCATGTGATTCGTACAATTCATCTGATTCGCACAGAATCCTTATTCTTGGAGAACGTGTGTAGACATGACGTACACAAGACTTATCAGTATGCACACATGCAACTGATTAACACAGACAAGCTAAGATGTCGTACTATATCAAGATAGAAGGATATCTCGATCTATTCGACATGACCAAACCTATACAGACACTTGAGCAAAGACCGTACAATTAGATACGTAACTAAGAACAAGCGACAGACACAAAAGTGTATCAACAACTCACAACAATTGGAAGAATGTTTTCATTGACAATGCGTTTGTAATATTAATCATTTATGCATGAAATCACAAACTCTCCCTCAACCTAAGAATACTCTCAATTGTTCGTATAGAATGTGTAGAAGTGATAGTAGAACAGTACAGGCACTGTTCTATTTATAGTATATTATAAACCACTGAGCATCTTTGGCTGACGTCACTATGAAAGTGACATTTAACAAACTAACAAAATCTAATCTCTGCTAGACCTAAACACTATTACATTAAAATACAATATAAACTATAATGATAACAACTGTTGAGATATCCTTTGTTGGGTTTTAACCTTTGTTAGTCTTCAGCAGACTTTACTTCAACAGACTTTATCTTATCAAAGGTTCTCATCAGCAGACCTTTGGATTCCAGCAGAGCTTTGTCTCTTAACAGATCTTGTGAACAGTCTTTAAGTGAGAGCAGACTTTAGAGCAGCAGACCTTATGAGTATTATTATTAAGGATCAGATGTTAGAGACTATTTTGGCTTTTCAATCATCTGTTCTTTTGTAGGGTTCAATAGATCCAACAATGTCCCCCTAGAACAGATGATGCCAAAACTTTTCTTTATTGTTAATCTTTATTTCTCATCAGCATTTCTCTTATATGTCCTTTGAATTGTAATTCAAAGTCCAGGGAAATCATTTCATCAAAATCCCTTTGAAGTTCAAGGTTCATCAGATCTTGGAGGTCAGATGCATCCGGACCATATGCATACTCCATATTAAGCTTTTGAATTTTACCATCTGATCTGAGAAAGGTCAATTCGTGGGTGTCTGAGGATGACTTCCGCTTTAGAATTTTTGGACTAGATGGTTTTTGTGGGTGAAGAGTTATTCTTGATGAGTTTGGCGATTGAGGTCTGCTAACAAGGTTTAAGATAATTCATTTAAGCTTATCACTTGTAGCATCTGTATGGTAAAGCAATTGATTTTTAATTCCCTCTTTTCTGTGCTCTTCAAACCTCTACTCATCATCTTCTTCCATCTGCTTTGCCTTTTTTACTTGGTTTAAGGAAAGTGTGGGTAAGACACTGGTTGAAGTATGCTTTTTGGAGGCTTAGGTCTGTTGAGGTATTGTTGTTACTTGGTTTAAGGAAAGTGTGGGTAAGACACTGGTTGAAGTATGCTTTTTGGAGGCTTAGGTCTGTTGAGGTATTGTTGTTGGTGGATATGCTGGCTTTCTTGGAACTGAAGAATCTTTCTTTCTAAGCTCTTCAAGTATTTTGTAGGTATCAACTACCCTAGACTCAGACCATCTTGCAACAAACCTTAATGAGTTATAGTTTGCAGCAACTAGCTCAGCTTTCATCCTTTTAATCTTCAGGGCATGATTTTGATTAGCAGGTTTAGTCTTTTTCCAATCAGGTGGAGTTGGCTTGTGTAATGGATCCTTGAGCATAACCTGAATTCTATCTTTTTCTTCTTTAAGCTCATTTGCGGACCAATCCTAGAATTGTGCTCTTGTTGCTTTGTATGGTTTCTGTTGAATTATATGGTCATGATAATCCTGTTTCAGTTCTTCATTAAGCTATTGACAGACCTTTCTGACATAGACTTACTCATTTCTTTGGCAAAGTCTTCAATCTTTCTTACTTTGCTCAGTTCTTAAGACAAAATTCCTTGAGTAGTCCTGCCATCTTTCACTTTGCTCTTCTCTTTAGCAATATTTTCAGTCTGTCTAGCCTTCAACTTTAGATATTCCTCTAAATTTCTTGGCTTTCTGTAACCAAAGAGAGATGGAAAGTCAAGCTTTGTATTATCCTCTGCTTTGAAGAATGATTCAATTTCTTTTCGCACAGCTTATCAGTTCTAGATGATATTTGGCAGCAAAATGTATGATGGATGGTGGTTGATAAATGGTTGGAAGTGAAGTGGTTTTAGGTGAAGATGATGAGGATGGTGATGAAGTGATAGGTTTTGATGACAAAGGGATTGGTGATGGAATCTCTTCATCATCTTCAACAAGAAGTTTTCCTTTTGCGTTGGAATTTGATTTGTGGTGAAGGTGGTCGTGTTAGAATTCTTGGTGGTGTGGATAATGGCTGAGTTAAAGTTGGAAAAGTGAGTTGAGTAGTGGATTGGGTAACACCTGCTGAAGCAATATCTACTACAACATTTGTTATGATAGCATCTGCTGCTCTGGCATTTGTTGGACGAGTTGGTAAAGGTTTCTTTGGTGTGGGTCTTTGTTTCTTTTGAGGTGGTGGTGTTGTTTTTGCTAGAGCATAGGATACACTTAGTGTTTTCCTAGCAATGGTTTTAGGAGAGGTGGTTCTTGATTGTCTAACTTTTCTAGCAGACTTGCTCCTTTTTTAAATGCCAAGATCTTCTTTTTCCATCTGCTTGGCTTGTTCTTCTTCAATGAGCTTTATGGCTTTGACCTCTAGTATATCTTTCCTCTTCTGCTTTTCCTCAGCAATCTCTTCTGCCTTTTTATATAGGGTCTCATCAACCCCTTTTCCTAAACCGGCATATGATGTTGCAGCAGAGGTTTGAACTGGCTTTTGTTGTACCTTTGGTTTTGGTTTTGCATGTGATGAAGGCTGCAACTTTCTCAATGTATCTTTCTCCCCCTTTTGGCATCATCCTCAATTTCATCTTGAAGGATTGTAGCCGTGGTAGAGCCAGTTGTCTTCAGTAAATGGTCTTTGATGCTTTAATGTCTGCTTGTGTATCTTTGTATATAGCCTAAACCATATTCCTGATAAGCTTCATGTTGTATGTCAGCCAAGTTTATTTGAGCTAGGATAATTGGTTATACAATTTTCCGTAGTTCATCGGCACTTTGTGGTGTGGAAGGTTGACTGTGAGAGTTTTGTAACATCTGCTTCATTATCTGTTTTATCTCATCAATTGATGATTCCATGGATATCACTCTATCCGTCAATTCTCTATATCTTAATTCATCACCTAATTTAATAGGATCATCTTAACTCCTACCTGAGGTAGTTGTATTTGGATCATTTATAGGAGTAAACTCCATAGTATCAGAACCAATGTACCTGCTTCACTTGAACTACCACAAAGAGTTACTTGTAACTAAGGGGGTCTAACCTGCTGTTTCTAGGTTAGCAAAGAGATTTAACTCAGACTCAGTCACATGTGGAGGTGAACTCTCATGAACAAGTGATTAAGAGGAACTGATTTGTGTATGAGTTATCTCAATTGCACGAAACAGAGATATGATAGTAGGGGGTATTGGAGTGGTGGGTTGTGGAGAAGAAAGAGAATTTGCCCTAGGAAAGGGTCTTGAGAACAGACTTTCAAGTGTAATATCTGCTCATAGTGTGGTGTCCCTGTGCTTACAACTTGTTCCTTTTGTGAGAAATCAAGAGGAGTATGGCTGGGTGCAGATCTTTGTACCAACTGCTATGAGAAGTAGCAACAGTGGTTTCAAGTGACTTTTATGTTGTCATAGGTATTATCTCTGTGATCTCATCTTCTAGAGTTACCTTTTTGGGGTTCTGTTTGGTGGGCTTTTTGGATTGGGAATGTTTCTTTTTGGTTTTTGTTGGTGTAGGTTTCACAACACCGGTGGTGGTGTCATGATCACCAAGAGCAGTGGGCTCAGCAACAGAGGTTTGAGCTTGTGATGTGGACTCATCTAAAATTTGCTCATCTCCCTTTGCTTGTGTTTTCAAAACCTTTGACTCTTGATTTAAAATTCTTGTAAAGGTTTCATTTGTTAAACTATTCATTTCAAAAATAACTCCTTGTTAAAAATCCTTTTTCAGGAACTTGTTTTTTAAGATAGTAACTCAAAGTCTAGGATAGATAAGAAAAGCTTTATTTTTTGATATTTTATTGAAATTTGCCACCAAATCCATAAACAATGTCTTGGATAGATTAAAATAATATTTTGTTAAAATAGCATATCCCATATATTGAATATTTTGTGGAATCTCATTAAATGAGGAGGTATTTGCTAAAAGACATAGAAGTAGGGTATGGAAAAAGAACCTTATTTTAGTAGGGAATTTTGATTTAAACATTGTAACACCGGTCAGTTGACCTTCATACCCACGTTCAATGAGTTTAGTGTGTAGGTCTGTTTTAGGAAAAGATGTTTTACCTTCTAGGTCATTCAAACCAAATGTTGTGGAAATTAAAGATGGGGAAATTTGGACAAGGGTTTCTCCGACTTTAGAAGTAATAGCATACGACCTTTTGTTTTGAATTTCAACTTTAGCATTTTGCTAGAACTGTAGAAGAGTATCCACATAGACAGGTGCTTTTGCAAGCAGAAATGTTTTGTATTTTGACGATGTGAGAACATCGATTATTGAGTGGAAGGAAGTGTTATTTTCATTTATCTCGAAAATGGGAAGGTAGTTATGTGGAGTTTTGATTTGCAAAGAAATGATCAGAGATGGAAGTGAAGAAAAAAGAAAATAAGAGTAATGGAAACCGCTTTGTGGAATTTGAATTCAAGACGGTAATAAAAAGCTCTGTTTGGATGGAACATGGATTTATAAATGACAAAAAGTGAATGCTGACGTGGCATCTATTTCAAAGATCTGATGGCTAACATTTGTCCACGTGTAAACTCTGTTTTGATAATTGATGAAAGTTGTTTGGAAACCTCTGTTGGAGACCAATAGTGGTTGTGAACAGTGGACATGAATAGTGGTGATTTTACACTATCAGAGGATAGATATCAGTGGATAAGACAAAACAGTGGTTTAGCCTAAGCAGTGGATGTGAACAGTGAACATGAACAGAGGATACACTTTTAATAGTGGATAGATTTTCTTAGCCAAACAGAGGTTCTTGAGAAACAGTGGTTAGGAACAGACTTTAGAGATTTATTAAAAAAAATTAATTTTAGCAATTTTTAAGGATAGATTTTTGATTTTCTGAAAACAATTTAATGCTATTTACACATGGAGAAAAACCTTTTGCTTTTAATCCATGTTTCGCATTCCAATCCTAGAGATCAGACTTTCAAAGGTAGATGTATCTAATGATTTGGTTAAAACATCTGCCAGTTGATCTTTAGTTGGAACATGATGCAAAGAAATCACACCTTTTTCATAGTAATCCCTCACAAAGTGATGTCTAATGTCAATATGCTTGGTTGTTGAATGTGAAACGGATTTTAATGATGTTTTCAGCTGTCACACCCTGACCTGCAGCAGATATGGTAGTCGGGGCATGATTAGGTTTCATCAAAGCTTATGACATTTACTATTATAAAAGTTTCATATTTATTATTTCAAATTTTAATAAAAAATTCCAATCAACACATAATTCACACAAACACAATAATGTTCCAAACAAAGCTTGCAAATAACAGTTTATTTCCTCTAAGGCCCATATCCTATGTGATCAACACTTCAAACCTGTTCCTGTATCATGTGTAAAAATAGAGTTTTGGGTCAACATAAGTTGGCGAGTGAATCTCATTTAATTATTAAGAAAAAATGATATGTTTATTATTTTAATAAAATGTGCATTAACCATATATGAGAAACGTATATGTAATCTAAATCACAAACCACACAATCAACTAGTAATGTACATGTGAGCACTATAAGCGATGTGCTGCGAGATCAAGGCTCAATCAAACGGAGCCGATCTAGTATATTAGGCTACGCGACGCTCCACCCATAAGTAACGGGGAACAATTGGGCCTAATGTGAGAGAATGACTGAAAGAGAAATATAAACACAAAATCACAATAAACCACAATATCACATAGCACGTTAGATCATATAATGGCAATAGCACGAGATTTATAATAACAAAAAGCGACACATGATACATCCCAAAAACGTGAGTAAAAGGGGAAGTTGTAAGATTCACTCACAGTGGGTGCGATTACGATTCAATAAGGATTGCGCATGATTGAGTGGTTGAGATACCAAGCGATTAGAAAAGCTAACCTAAATATTCACATAATAATTTAGATAAAAATATATTCCTTTGATTGAATTTAGTATTTTTACTTCAATTTTTATTTACACATTTTGTTATATTTTTAGATAAATTTTATTGTGTTTATTATTATATTTTTATTCACTTAAACTTTTATTTGCCACTAATATATTTGGTTATAAAAATTAATGTAGTTTTTGAGGAGGGCAATTTAAAAGTTTAATTAATAAAAAATAAAAAAATATGTTTTTCTCTGAATTAATCGGATTGAACCGGTCGAAGTAGGCAGCGTGTGGGGATCGAACTCGTGACCTCTCGTTTGCGTGCACGCAGCCCGGGCAACTTGGCTCTGTGTCTACCCAGAATATATTGAACTTCAGTTATATTTATACACATACTAGTTCTATCCACAATTTTATTTAATAAAAAAGGTTTGATCAAATTCAGGGACTGTGCATGAAGCCGTTTTCGAACCCGCGTCTATTGCTTTGTGTGCACATAGCCCGACCAATTGGGTTGTGTGTCTAACACGTTGGATATAAGATTTTTATATCTTTTATATACTTACAGTGGTGTTTCATAATTTACTTTTTCTAAAAAAAGTTTGATTTATTGTAGCGAACCGGTGCGTATACGGAATCGAACCCGGGACCTTTGCTTCATATGCACACAGTCCAACTAATTGGTTTAAACACCATTTTAAATCCTTTTAAACATAATCTCCAATCGTCTTCTTTGTTTCAAAACACAGACTATTAACTTCGATTGAATTTGGTTTGTTTAGAAAAACATTTGTTTACCATCTAATGACTACGTATGCGATTAATCAGAATGAAAGAGTTTATGTGTTAGGATATACCGATTAGCAAGCTCTTCTGATTTCTGGCGAGATTCCGGCGATTGAAGATGATTCCGGCGAGGTGTTTAGAGATCGACCGAGAAGTTTGCGAGAAAGATTTGAGAGTGGGTGCATTCTAATTGAGTTCAAGACTCTCTATTTATAGTTGAGACAGATGCAGGGATTGAATTTTTCGGTTTCGGCCGTTTCGCTCAAAATTAATGATGATCGAGATAATTGACGTTCATAATTGGATGTGTTGACTCTGTTTTTGAGTCTAGGTGCACGACTAAAACGGTTTTATATGTTAACTGAAATGAAAACGGCAATTTGATGATTTGTTGGATTGTACGCGGCGGTTACAGGCGGGACTTTGATTCTGTTTCAAAGGAAACGAAAATAAAAAATATTAATTCGATGGGTTTAATCAGATGTTGTGCGGGTGTTGCAGTGGTGTGTTGTGTGTGTGTATTTCTATGCGACCGGGTTCGAGTCCCGCGGTCAGCATATATATATATATATATTTTTAGTTTCTATTTATACTATCCTTTTAGTTTTATTAATATATATTATTTATTATTTTTATTATTATTTATATTATTAATATACTGAAATCCATTAAAGGATTAACATAAATTCGAAACAAATGATCAAAACATATACTTGATTACAAGATACTGCGGGTATTAGAACCCGTTTTTCGACAGATGTTACAGTATCCCTTACTTTTAGGAATTTCGTACCGAAATTTAAGTGGTAGAAGGTTTTTCTTGAAAGAGATGAGGGTCTTTTTCGCACTTTGAGTCTTCACATTCCCAAGTAAACTCGGGTCCTCGTTTCGACTCCCAACGAACCATAACTATAGGAATTCGACTTCGTCTTAAGCGTTTTTCACCGAAGTCCATGATTTCTACAGGTCGCTCTACAAAATGCATCGACTTGTCAATTTGAATATCTTCTAACGGTATATGAAGGTTTTCATCGGCAAGGCACTTTTTCAAGTTAGAAACATGGAACGTTGGATGGATCTTGCTGAGTTCTTCAGGTAAGTCAAGCTTGTAGGCTACAGGACCAACTCTTTCGAGTATTTTAAAAGGTCCAACATAGCGAGGTGCTAGCTTGCCTTTTTGTCCAAACCGATCAACTCCCTTCCATGGTGATACTTTCAAAAGCACTTGATCGTCAACACAAAACTCGAGCGGCTTTCGTCGTTTGTCAGCGTAACTCTTTTGACGACTCTGAGCTGCTAGAAGATTGTTGCGGATTGAAGAATCTTATCGGTTGTTCCTTGAATTAATTCCGGTCCAGTGATCTGTGCTTCACCGATTTCGTGCCAACATACAAGTGATCGACACTTTTGACCGTACAATGCTTCAAAAGGAGCCATACCGATGCTCGAGTGATAACTATTATTGTATGAGAATTGAATCAAAGGTAGATGAGTATCCCAATTGCCTTTGAAGTCGATAACACATGATCGTAGCATGTCTTCAATAGTTTGTATGGTGCGCTCAGATTGTCCATCAGTTTGAGAATGAAAGGCGGTGCTGAGGTCTAAGCGAGTGCCTAACGCTGATTGCATGGCTTGCCATGTTCATGAAGTAAAACGCCCATCTCGATCCGAGATGATGCTCAAAGGCACACCATGTCGACTTACAATTTCATCAATATAGATTCGAGCTAACTTCTCGTTTTTGCAATCTTCACGGATCAGAATAAAATGAGCGGGTTTGGTAAGACGGTCGACAATAACCCAAATCATGTCATGCCCACTGGAGGTGCGAGGTAACCCGGTAATAAAATCCATGGTTATGTTTTCCCACTTCCAAACGTGTATTTCGGGTTGAACACGTAAGCCTGAGGGTCTTTGATGTTCGGCTTTAACTTTCGAACATGTGAGGCACTTGCAGACAAAATGGCGATATCCTTTTTCATTCCAACCCACTAGTAATAGTATCGTAAATCTTGATACATCTTATCAGCCCCTGGATGTATGGAATATCGTGTTTTGTGGGCCTTGTTCATGAGGAACGTGCGAAGGTTGTCACGATCATGTACCCAAATTCGATTTAGATAATAGAGAATGCCATCGGATTTTAATTCTAACTTGGTTTCAGCTCCACAAGATAACTCGTCTCACAAATCATTTTCCGTGACAGAGGTATGTTGCGCTTCACGAATGCGTCTCTGAAGGTCAGTTACGATTTGAGAACACAATAGGTGGATGGAGTTTGCATATTCTCTCCGACTAAGAGCATCTGCTACAACATTGGCTTTAACAGGATGATAATGAATTTTGCAATCATAATCTTTCAAGAGTTCGACCCATCATCGTTGCCTCATGTCTAGCTCTTTCTGATTGAAGATATGTTAAAGGCTCTTGTTGTCAGTTTAAATCTTACACTTTGTACCATAGAGATAATGTCACCATATCTTTAGAGCTAACACGACTGCTCCGAGTTCCAGGTCGTGAGTGTGTAATTCTTCTCATGGACTTTGAGTTGTCTTGAGGCGTAGGCTATCACCTTACCCCATTGCATTAAGACAAACCCTAGCCCCTGCCGTGATGCTTCACAATAGACCAAAAAGTTATCACAACCGTCAGGGAGAGTGAGAATAGGTGCATCACAAAGTCTCTGTTTCAAGGTTTGGAAAGCCTCTTCCTGTTTAGGCCCCCAATCGAAGGGCTTGCCCTTATGAGTCAAGGCTGTGAGTGGTAAGGCAATGCGGGAGTACTTGGCGATAAAACATCGATAATAACTCGCTAAGCCGAGGAATGACCTGACTTCAGTAGGAGTGTGTGGAGCCTGCCATACTGCACTGTTTTGATCTTTGCAGGGTCGACATGAATTCCTTGTCGTTGATGACGTGACCAAGGAATTGAACTTCCTCTAACCAGAATTCACATTTTGAAAACTTAGCATATAGCTTTTCCATTTTCAAAAGTGTTAGGATAACTCGAAGATGTCGCTCATGATCTGACTTAGTCTTGGATAAATGAGAATAGCATCGATAAAAACAATGACGAAAAGATCGTGGTAGGGATTGCACACCCTATTCATTAGATCCATGAAAACGGCGGGAGCATTGGACAACCCAAAGGGCATGACCATGAATTCGTAGTGACCATAGCGAGTTCGAAAGATAGTCTTTGGAATGTCTTCTTCACGTACTCTAAGCTGATGATAGCCAGAACGAAGATCGATTTTTGAGAAACAGGTGGCACCCTGAAGTTGGTCTAAAAGGTCATCAATGTGAGGTAAAGGATAACGGTTCTTGATGGTCAGCTTGTTGAGTTCTTGATAATCTATACACATTCGGAAAGTTCTGTCCTTCTTCTTGACGAAAAGAACCAGCGCACCCCAAGGTGACGAGCTAGGGCGTATGAACCCTTTGTCAGTCAGCTCTTGCAGCTGACTAACTAACTCTTGCATTTCAGATGGGGCTAACCAATATGGAGATTTTGCAACTGGAGTGGCACCAGGTACAAGATCGATTTGAAACTCGACTTCTCGCATAGGAGGAAGTCCTGAGACGTCGTCTGGAAAAACTTGAGGAAAATCTCTAACAATCAGAATATCTTTGAGTTTCTTCTCCTTGCCTTCTTTCTTGACAATGTGGGCTAAGAACTCTATATAATCCTTGCGAAGATACTTTCGAGCTTGAAGACATGACATCAACTTGAGTCCTTTGGATGGGGTTTCACCAAAAATACGAAGGGTTTGACCGTCGATGAGTGGAATTCGAATGAATTTTTCATAATATACGACTTCGGCATGATGCAGATTGAGCCAGTCCATACCAATTATGACGTCGAAGCTTCCCAATTTCATGGGAATGAGGTCGATTGGAAAATCATGATCATTAAGAGTAAGAGTGCAATCGCGAATGATAGAATCCAATGTAATAGGTTCACCGTCTGCTACTTCCACTGTAAATGATTCGGCTAGACTAACGTGAGGTAAACCAAGAAGAGATTTGAACTCTAGGGACACAAAACTCTTATCCGCACCCGTGTCAAAAAGAATAGATGCATAGCTATCATTAATGCGAAACGTACCATTAACCACATTGTTATCCGCTCTAGCCTGATTGGCGTTGATGTTAAAAGCTCTAACTCTTGCTGGCGGATTGGCTTAATTGGCTTGGTTCATAGGGTTAGCATGAGCCTGTGCGTTGATGATGTTCACTAATCATGGGCAGGTGTTGCGGAAATGTGTTGCATCACCACAATTAAAGTAAGTCCTAACGTGTAGCATCATGGGGTAGTTAAGTTGGTAGAAGGGTTGGGCTATAGACTGAGCAGGTGGTAACATTAGTGGTTGTTGGTAAGGTACTTGGCCCACCATTTGGTTGTTGGGTTGGGCTTGAGGTTGGTTGCAGGCTTGTCTTTGAAGTGAACGACATGCTTGGATTGTATGGCCTACTCGACCACACCCTGTGCAGTGGAGACATGGGTTCTTGTCACACCCCGGATTTCCAACCCGAAATCCATACACCGGTGGGCCCGGGTGGGGAGTAGCGTGACGTAAGTTGATAACATCATAGTCAATTAAACATAGCACAACGGAAGTCTTGGAGTAAAATTACTATTACAAACCGAATGTTCAAAATCAAATAATATACAGGCTCGTAATAGAAGATCCACAGGGGATCATAAAATGTATAAGAAAGAATATAAAACGGACTTTAGGGCAAATCTAAGGATTTGCAAGATCCTCTTATTCACTACCGAGCAGCTTCCAGCCTTTTCGTATTGTACCTGCAGTTTAGCCTTTGGACGATACGACAGCTTACGCTGGTAAATACACCCAACTGACTCATTTTGAAAACTTTAAAATGGTTTTTAAGTGCAAATCGGCACAAAATCTTTTATTAACTTGGGAAAGTTGAATTTACAACCTTTTATCAGATTCACATGTTTGTCAATACATACAGGGCCCATTACAGAAACCTAGACATGATTAAATACACACCACTCAGGACTCAAGAAGGAGTCATCCCCAACATCTTGGGAATATTTGCATATGAGCGTCTGTCAGGTGTATGCCTACACCCCGCGCTAAGGTCGTGGCCAATAACTAATGTATTGAGCCGAGGATATCCAGGACACGGTAATTTAACCCCTGATGTTTAAGTTATCAAACAAAACTGATTAAAATGAAATATGGGGTTTACTAGCCACAAAAGGGCATTCGATTGACCCCATTTTGGACTAAGCGATAATAATTTACCATATCCCAAGCACGTATAGGAAAAATAAGTCGAGAGTATTTACCTGAGCTAGTCTTCCTCTTTTAATTTTTAAATAAATCAGACATATACAAAAGTACCAAGTGCAGATAGCATTTAACGGCAAGGCTCTAGTCTGGATTATGGCATAAGCTAGCCAATTAAATACTAACGGTCTTATAAACCGAATATGTACATGATCATTATGTATAACGCTTGATAAACGATGATCGGATAGAATGTAGTTTAATCCCGACAAGTACTTGATTTGTATAATATGGGTAAACTATAAACATTCTAGATTTTGAAACTAAAATGACAAGGTTAAACCCGTTTCGGTTAATTTCCGTAAAATAGTTACATATACATAACAATGCACGTATTAGCGATATCGGGTAACCGGATAAGTCATGGACAAGTTCTATATGCCATTATATTTTAAATAAGTTAAGATATGAGTAGGATATCAACTTGTATGCCCGTTAAGGTTTTAAAACGAAATTATCCCTCATAAGGGCGTTTCCGTAGTTGCATACCATATAAAAGGAACTTGAATATAATGTACGTTTATAATCATGAGTATTCTGGAAAAATAATTTATTTATGATATAATATTGACGTGTAGTCGTTGTCACACGCAAATTTAATCCCAAAATTGCTATTAGCTAGCGGTAAGTGGGTATCGAACACAAGGAATTGTGGAACTAGTGTTTCCAAAAGGTTGTACTATTATAACTAATTACCTACTTTGCAAGAATTTAATTTCAGATTTCGAATGATGGATTTTAGACTTAACTACTAGCGATTCAAAAATTGGTTTTTAACAGATTAATAAGGGAATGGTCATCTTGGGTTGCCGTTCGAAACGCATGTGTTCAATTCTACTAGAAAGAGTCACATAGACATGACCCGTGTTTGATTAACTATTTGTGATAAAAGGGAACAAAGTACTCGGATTATAATGCGAGGTCGTTACCCGATGACTAATTGATTAATACCTAACCTATAAACCTTCCCGTGATATCTTGATTGTCAATGACACCAAGAACGTACGAAATAGGCAATAACAAAGATATCAACCAACAATTTACAAACAATCAATCAACACCATAATAACCATAACATAGTAATTATTCTAGAAATCAAGCATTCAAACACAATTGTTCAACAAACCTTCACCCAAGACGATCACACAAATGTCTAGCCACTCATGTTCTCACAATCAAACATACTTCAAGTATCTTGTTCATACGAATCAATAACACCAAAATAATGTTTAGAACTTGTTAGAATAAATCAAAACTACTAAAAATCTCCCTTTTTTGCTCTGCAGTTCGTCTCCAATGATTGATCATGTGAAAAGACTCCATAACTCAACTTAAATGGAGCAGTTACAACTTTCCCGTAGCTCACCACCATAAGCTACGGTGCCCACCGTAGCGTCCAGTGGGCAATATTCTCTTACGGTGGCAAGCCACTGTCTTGCGGTGGCTTTTGAGGGTAGACTCCACCATATGCTACCGTGGACACTGTAGCTTACGGTGGCAAGCAGGATTTTAAATTTTGCCATTCTTCAATCTCTCAAGTCCCAAAGCCTCAATTAGCCACTTGCAATTTCCCGAAAAAGCACGTTAAAGTTCCATTGTTATGCTCTTCAATACCTGCAAAGGCATATGCAACGTAGACATCAAATCGTAACCAATAAACATTTAAAGCATGCAATATTTGTCAGTTTATCGCACTTTCGGGTTGTCCAAAGGACCACCCGCCACATCCCCACACTTAAACGTTGGTTGCCCCAAGCAACCACTTCACAAAATTTTTAAACTAACAAGTGATCATCATGTAAACCAAACAAAAAAAGTTGCTGCGTTATCAACTTTACCTTCATAATACATAATACACCCCTCACTAAACTCTTCCCTCAGCGACAAAGTAGTACTAGCAAGATTGTGCTAGATCACTCAATACAAGTATGCACATGTGCGACAATAAGCTTGGATAACAATCAAGTCTTTACCTACAAATTTGTCTAACATGCTCGTGAATCAGAAGGACTTTCAGGTTGTAACAAGGCTATGTGTACATGTGGGAATTGGTGGGAAATATTCATGTAGCTTGCTTAATCGACCTGATTCATTATTACATCAACATAAATAACGAACTCTATTTGTACAACTAACTTCCTTCTTTTTTTTCTTTTTTTTTCTTTTTCTCTTTTTTTTTCCTTTTTTTCAGGAAATATTGCATCAAGATAACAACCATTGCATTACAACTATTGAAAGAGAAAATACAAACATAACAAGAACAAGCTATCTAAACCGGGTCGATTAAAAGGTAGAATTTTGTAGGACATAGGTTCGGGTAACAATTGAAAGGCTACAAGCTCAAATTTTGCTACTAATGTCCAAACCCCCCGTCCCGCTCACTACCGAGCTCATATTTATAACTTATGAGGTTCAACCCCCAAACCCACACTCAACACCCATCCAGACGAGGCTACCTAAATGCCCTCATCATATTCACAAGCATGTAAACTTAGGTTTGACAAGCATATATTATCCAAGTTCTATTAACACAAATCACACACTGCCACTCAACCAAATATTTAATTTCTAGAATATCCATTAATGTGGCTCAAAAACTCACCAAGAAAGGATAAAAAGGGATAACGATTGTCATGCGGATTAAGGTAACATATTCAAATTTGACAATTGTTTGGCTTGGTTTAAAAATTTTCAAAATCCCAAAAATTTCCCCCATCCCCACACTTGAGATACATTGACCCCAATGTATGGTTTTGAAGGAAACGATCACTAAAGCTACCTCAAGTTCACCTACAGCTCAACTCTCAAATTTCAAATTTCTTTTTGTTTTTTTTATTTTTATGAAACATGTAAACACCACCAATATACCACCAACCCATAACATGAATATCAAACACAATACGCCACCCTTCCACCCAACCATAAACAAAACCAAATAATGTCTACAATAATATACAAGGAAAGAACACCACCTGACGTACTCAAGGTGGTTCAAATGAACCCTTGCTTCCCCATTTCTCTCCATATTCCCTCCAATTTCTTGGAAAGTTTGTAGTTTCATGTCAATTGGGGTCAAATTCAGCCGCAACACCCCATCTAATCCCACCATCGGGTGGTTTTCCTTTGCCCGCTTTCCTGCTCACACTAGCCTTCTTCCTTGCCTGATTTTCACCATTCTTCAACTCAGACCTATACACAACAACACCACTTGCAATTGACCTGACTGTGCTAACACTTGAAACATGTTCGTTAGTAGTAACTGTGTGACTCAAGTCATTAACAAGATCGTAATAAATTGTTTTTAAAAACACATTAAAGTACAACTTACGATTCTCGTAGTTCATGGTGACCATTCCGTTTCTGCAATCGATTTGAGCGTTTGCCGTATACAAGAACGGACGACCCAACACTACCTGTGGCTACTCATAAGTCTTCAATGGTGCGTAGTCGATCTCCATAAAATCCACCGAGTAGTAAAACATGCCCAAATGTATCACTACGTCTTTTACAACCCCTCGGGGTTGCTTCCAACTCGCATCCGCGAACACCACCATGTTATCAATTTCATGTAACGGACCAAAGTCGTACTGGTCGTACATGCTACCCGGGAGAACATTTATCCCTGCTCCGTAATCCAATAATGCTTTGTGTATCTTGAACTTCCCAACTTGAATCGGGATAACTGGTTCCCCTGCATCACTCACTTCTCTCGACACTTGTTTCATTCACACCTGCAATCACATGAGCAACAAAAGTAGTTAAACATTTATCATTTTTAGTAACGAAACTTACCCCGCTGATCAGTATGTTCTTTATGTTCTTCGGGTTAGTTTGCGTATCACTGGGAAGTTTCCCATTCTGTTGCTTCAAAGCTGCTACCTCAGTAGCCAGCTGTCCCATCTGCGTGGTTAATGATTGAATAGCTTTGTCCCGAATCTCATCCTTTTGTGCCCGAGTGTTATCCAATTGATTTCCCCTTTGCATATCTTGTTGCATTATCCGGAGCATATCCATAACTTCATTCCCACTTGTTGAAGTTTGACCTTGATTGAATTGTTGGCGCGGAATGAAATTTCGTTGAGCTCCTTGGAAATTTGGATTCGCTTGATTCGCCGGGTTCCCATAACGAAAATTAGGATGATTCCTTAACTCGGTGTGGTATGTGTTGGAGTTCATGTTAAAATTATGACCACCCCCTCCAATTGCATTCACCTCCTCGACTTGATCTGCACTTACTCCCACCAAGCATACCCTCACTGCATGACAAAGTTTATTACAGTTAGTACAAACATTATATACCTGGTTTGATGCTTGTGCTTCTCCATCCTCCACCGCATACACTTGAGGCCTTGTAATTACATGTCTAGCTCGACGATTGTGCTTTCCTTTTTGATGTGACCGCCATTTGTTCTAGAAATGCCCAATCATCTTGCTCGTAGTTTGTTCCAAATGTACCATTTGTGATAGACATTAAATCCCGAGCATCCTCCGAGCTTAAACCTTCATGAAACACATTCAATAACTCCCACAATGCTATACCATGATGAGGAAAATTCTTCAACATCATGTTGAATCTTTCAAATGTCTCATGAAACATCTCACTTGGCTTTTGTTGGAAACTCCTTATACTCCGCCTCACTTCATTTGTCTTTTGGTCTGAAAAGAATTCTTCCAGAAATCGTTGTTGCATGTCGGCCCAAGTATAGATCGATGCGGACGGTAAAGTATGAAACCACCTCTTCGCTTTGTCCTCCAACGAGAATTGAAATAACACCAATTTAACATCATCCAACGAGAATCCCTGCCCCTCAATAGTGTTGCAAATGGAATCATAAGTTTCCAAATGGAAGTACGGTTCCTCCGTTGCTAGACCCTTGTACTTCGGCAAACTTTGCAATGCAGTCGTCCTTACCTCAAATGTCCTCCCATCCGGGAGTTGAGGTATCACTACTGGAGAAGGATTATTGGTAATAACCGAACGAAAATGCGCTTCAACTCCCCGCACTACTTCTCGACGATGTCGACGCGGAGCACCCTATGGTACTCTTGGTCGGCCCACTGGACCCTGTCTTAGCCCTTGAGGTACAAAGTGTTGTTGAGGTGGAGGTTGATGCATCGGTGTTTGGAATTGTGGTTGTTGATGTTGAACTTGGATTTGTTGTATTGGCATTGGTTTTTGGAACGGTGGCCCCTGAGGATGAACTTGTTGCACCCCTGTAGGTTGCCTTTGTGGGTACCCCATTCCCCCTTGCGGTCCCAAGTTACCTCCTTCACCCCCATAATAGTAACCTTCATCTTCATAACCTCTGAATTCCTCTTCATAACCTCCGAATTCCTCTTCATAACCATCATCATACCCGTCTCCTCCTACACCCGATGTTTGCATAAACTGTGAAGAAGGATTATGGGAACCCGGTTGGTTTGGTGGTTGAAATATAGGCGAAGTATGGATAATGGTGGAACTAGGTAAAGGTTGAGTTGGTAAAGGGTGTTGGGTGGATGAGGATTGGCCGGATATGGGAAAGAAAGATGAGAATGGTGGTACTAATGATGCAGCGTTAGATGGGTCAACTTCATGTGTCAAAGTTGGGTGATTGGTGGAATTTGGTGGAGGTGTAGATGGTGAGGTTTGGTTTGGTGGTAGGCAATTGTTCCATGGTATTGAGTGGTGAAATAGGTGTGGATGGTGTTGTTGGGGAACCACTAATCTTATTCTCTCGTAACAAAACCCTGTTGCGTCGTAAGGTTCGTTCAATCTCCGGATCAAATACCAATGGTGATAGCTTGTTAGATCCTCTAGTATGCATACACCTGTAAGATCCTACACACTAACACAACCAGCGTAAACCCGGAAAAATAACAAACTATACTAAAACGAAATAACACACGTTGCGCACAATTCCCGGCAACGGTGCCAAAATTTGACATGTAGTGTTGTCACACGCAAATTTAATCCTAGAACTGCTATTAGCTAGCGGTAAGTGGGTATCGAACATAAGGAAATATGGAACTAGTGTTATCAAAAGGTTGTACTATTATAACTAATTACCTACTTTGCAAGAATTTAATTTTAGATTTCGAATGATGGATTTTAGACTTAACTACTAGCGATTCAAAAATTGGTTTTTAACAGATTAATAAGGGAATGATCATCTTGGGTTTCCGGTTCAAAACACATGTGTTCAATTCTACTAGAAAGAGTCACATAGACATGACCCGTGTTTGATTAACTATTTGTGATAAAAGGGAACAAAGTACTCGGATTATAATGTGAGGTCGTTACCCGATGACCAATTGATTAATACCCAACCTATAAACCTTCCCGTGATATCATGATTGTCAACGACACCAAAACGTTCGAAATAGGCAATAACAAAGATATCAACCAACAATTTAAAAACAATCAATCAACACCATAATAACCATAACATAGTAATTATTCTAAAATCAAGAATTCAAACACAATTGTTCAACAAACCTTCACCCAAGACAATCACACAAATGTCTAGCCGCTCATGTTCTCACAATCAAACATACTTCAAGTATCTTGTTCATACGAATCAATAACACCAAAAGAATATTTAGCAATTGTTGAATCAATCAAAACTACTAAAAATCGCCCCTTTTTGCTCTGCAGTTTTCTCCAATGATTGATCATGTGAAAAGACTCCATAACTCAACTTAAATGGAGCAGTTACAACTTTCCCGTAGCTCACCACCATAAGCTACGGTGCCCACCGTAGCTTATGGTGGGCAATATTCTCTTATGATGGCAAGCCACAGTCTTACAGTGGCTTTTGAGGGTAGACACCATCGTAAGCTACGGTGGACACCCTAGCTTACGGTGGCAAGCAGAATTTTCCATTTTGCCATTCTTCAATCTCTCAAGTCCCAAAGCCTCAATTAGCCACTTGCAATTTCCCGAAAAAGCACGTTAAAGTTCCCTCGTTATGCTCTTCAGTACCTGCAAAGGCATATGCACCGTAGACATCAAATCGTAACCAATAAACGTTTAAAGCATGGAATATTTGTCATTTTATCGTACTTTCGGGTTGTCCAAAGGACCACCCGTCAAATATCAGTAGGATATCAATTATATGTGTAAATTATCTTTTATGACCAAACTATGCACCGAAGGGGCATTTTGGTCATTTACACAAAGTTTATAAATTGTTTGGGATTCTAAGTTTATAATATGTACCTACTTTCGGTTGCGAACCGACCCTAGAACTGAAATTGACGAGCCGAACATGTTCTTACATGTTCTAATAATTATTCCAACTTGTTTATTTGTCAAAACAGGTTTCATAACATATATAAGATCAATTTATGATTTTTCCGAAAAATGGTCTGTTTGACTTTTTAATATCATAACTTTGACCCGTCAATTGGTCTAGCAAACGTGATCTTCAGGAGGTGCCCTTCATAAGGACTAACACCTACCTTATTACGATCACTTAGCCATGTTCATTTCGAACAATGGTTGGACCATAATGGTCTTAACCAAAAGTGAAAGCCTATAAACGAAAATGCACAAAGAAGGAACACTTACCAGTGATTCCTAAGGTGCAAAAGAACTATGTTGGATGCTTCTTTTAGCTAGGAACTTCCAGAGGAGGGAGAAGAGTATGAATAAGAAAGGTGCAAGTTGGAATGAAGCACTTGAACACCTATTTACAGTTGGAGAGCTCAAAGGAGGTGAAGCCAGGTGTTTAGGGGTGTAAGAGGAAGCTTACAAGTGTCCCAAAACGTGGCATAGCTGAGTACAAGTCCATGGTTTCGATTTAATGGTTTTTGGCAATTTTGTTTGGAAGCCAAGCAAACTTTCTACAGTAGAAGTCCTCTCGCGCCCCGCGAGAGACACAGACCAAGTCTCTCGCAGCCCGAGACTGCCCCTTAGCCAGTTTCAAAATTTGACACTTTTAACCCCTTAACTTATTAAAGCTTCAAAAAACCTTTTTAAACACCATTTTGGCACTTTTAGCCCTCCGTAGCCAATTCTTGGCATACCCGGGATTATGCCCGGACATTTTCGAGCTTTCGGTTCGTTAAAAGGTCATTCAGAGGTAAGAATTAACATGTTGACACTTTTAATCCCTCAAATATCCAACTTTCACATATTATTGGATTTAATCACTCTCGTCCAACAAACAGGACATAGGAGAGTTAGGACTTCACAAAGGATCACTCAGAGGCTTATTATAAGCATGTTGATTCTGATGTCACTCAGATGCTGGGATGTTGACATATCAGTCACTCAGAGGCGAAATTTCAAGCATGTTGACACTCAGAGGCTGTTATTTATGCATGTTGACATCGGACCGTCACTTAGAGGCTTAGTTTGAGCATGTTGATGCCTTTAGTCCTTATTGGTCTTTAACAGAATTTATTTAAAAATACAACACGTGTCACTATACTGTTGGACACGATTTTACAGGGTGTTACAGTTCTCAAGAGGGTGATGGTATTGGCATCGATTGCACTATGGGTGAGGTCTTGTGTATTGCTTCTTGAATGGAGAGGTAGGGGAGCAACTTGGGTGATGGGAGCGGCTGCAATGGGTTGGTTGTATAGAGTTGGCTGGTTGGTTTGGGTGACAGCAAAATTCTTCCCATTTCGCTTTCTCTTGCCAGTGAATCAAGAAGAGGATATGACTTTAGTTGGGTTGGGGGTTTCGGTCGGTGTTTTATCCTTTTTCTTCTCATCCTTGAAATCCCCATTCCTGATGTGGTTTTCGGTGAATCTTCGAAGGAAGACCCCGAATGTAGTGCTCGATCAAATGGTAGAGAGGAGTGAACAAATTTGGAACCATTTGGTTCAACTCGAGAAACCTCTTGTTGTAGGTTATATGATCTCCTCTTTTCTGATTCAAGAAATAGAACTCATCTTCTAGCTTCTTAATTTCGCTTCTTGGGTAGAAACGTCTTGTCATGAGTTCTCTCAGTTGTTCCCAAGTTAGGGCTATTGCGGCTTCGGCGCCTCTTTTGCCCTTTTCGGCACTCCACCAAGTTAGTGCTACCCCATATAGACGACCAGTAGCATAACGAACCTTACGGTCATTGGGACAGTCACAATTGAGAAAGATACTCTCCATCTCTTCAAACCATTGAAGGAGAGCAGTGACCCCTTTAGTTCCCTCGTATTTTGGAGGGTCACATGAGTTGAAGTGCTTGTAAGTGCACTTAGCGGTGTTTGTGGGAGGGTTGGCAGCATTTTGTTCCCCTTGGTTGATTGGGTTGACAGGGTTAGCCATGAGAGCTTGTTGAACTTGAATTGTGATATCAGGAATCACGGCGGCCATTTGTTGGGCTATTTGAGCAGCCATGCGCTCGCCGGATTTGCCGGATCTCCTACCTCCACGAGAGTGCCTAGAAGACATCTACAGGAAATATGTAACGAGATTATGAGTTTGGCGTATAGGTGTCATGTGTGTCGCATAGGGTTTAGAAATAAAATTAAACATCCACAAACTAAATGAGAAAAATAAAATCCATTATATCCATAGGATGCCTTGGGCTTTGCTAATGTTTGGGCCTCCATATGTCCCCCATATTTGGCCTAGGTAGTCATGTGGGCCCCCATGACTACTGGGCTTTGTAGGGTTCACATTGGTTTTGGCCTGTTAACACTCGCACCGCCCGAATGAAAGTCGTAAAACATGATTGCGAGGTGTAAGGTCGGAAGGTGTCCTGGTGTAGACACAGTGACAACTCAAATGGGGTTAGTTCACACAACGTTTGGTGTGGCATGCTTTGGCCTAATAGGTCATTTGTACTCTCATCGTTAGTCCCCAGGTAGGCAAACTGGTCTGTCACTTTGGATTTATACGAATGCCAATCCTAGAGGATGTTTCGACTACCGGTACTTGTACCCTTCCAGTTACTACATGCCCGTCATAGAACTCACTTTGATGAGATTGAAAAATGAAAACATTACAAATAAAAGAAAAGAAAGAAAATGTTTAAATATGTGAGAGTCAAGACGTGCGTTATGACGATAATATATGTGTATATATATGCATGTTGTATTGACACTATTTATAACACATTGAAAGTCACACAAAATCATATAGCAATTAGAGTGCTTGCATGTAATTGTGTGTGGAGAAATGTAAACAAGTAAACGTCATAAGTTTGCATGTAACCTACTTAACACGTAAGCAATTAAATTCTAATTGACTATAGTATAGGCTCTAAGGTTCTAATAACCTAACCTATATCCCTATAGTCACTCGCTCTGATACCAATCTGTGACAGCCTGACCCGCAGCGGATATAGTAGTCGGGGCATGATTGGGTTTCATCAAAGCTCATGACATTTACTAGTATAAAAGTTTCATATTTATTATTTAAAATTTAAATAAAACATTCCAATCAACACATAATTCACCCAAACACAATAATGTTCCAAACAAAGCTTGCAAATAACAGTTTATTTCCTCTAAAGACCAAGTCCTATGTGATACATGCTTAAAACCTGTTCACCTGTATCATGCGTAAAAATAGAGTTTTGGGTCAACATAAGTTGGCAAGTGAATCCCATTTAATCATTAAGAAAAAATGATATGTTTATTATTTTAATAAAATGTGCATTGACAAAATATGAGAAACGTATATGTAATCTAAATCACAAACCACACAATCAACTAGTAATGTACATGTGAGCACGATAAGCGATGTGCTGCGAGATCAAGGCTCAATCAAACGGAGCCGATCTAGTATATTAGGCTACGCGACGCTTCACCCATAAGTAACGGGGAACAATTGGGCCTAATGTGAGAGAATGACTGAAATGAGAAATATAAACACAAAATCACAATAAACCACAATATCACATAGCACGTTAGATCACATAATGGTAATAGCACGAGATTTATAATCACAAAAAGCGACACATGATACACCCCAAAAACATGAGTAAAAGGGGAAGTTGTAAGATGTAACATTTGTCGTAAAACAAGTTCTAAAACCCGCTCTGTTTTGTAATGCAAGTTATGATGATCGTTACGCATTTATCTTAAGCATTGAAATCTTGTTATTAGTATTAAGTAATAAATAATAATAATAATAATAATAAAGTTTAAATAATAAAGTTTAAGTAAATAATAAAGTTAAAATAATATTAACATAAATTAAATAATAAAAATTAAATACGAAAAGGGGTGTGGACCGCGGATATCGAACCCGGGTCTCCACCCAAATCAAACACCCATCACACCACTTCACTACACACACACACATCTGCTATAATCCCAAACCGAATTCTATTTGTACCAAAACAATATTTGAAATTTAGTTCAAGAACACCCGCCTAGTAACGGCTGCCATCTTCTTCAATCATCAAAATCTTCGTTTCTGTTACGAATTAAACTAAAGAAACGTTTCCCAAATCATATGCTAGACTCAATCAATGGGTCAATAATGATCAACTAAATTATGTAATCATCATGGCATTAAATTCGTTGACCGAAACAGTTGAAACCGAAACTTAAATTCAAACTAGCTTTTGCCTATAAATAGCGATCCTTGAACCTTATAGAATTCGCTCACTCTCACAAGCAAACTCTCTAAACGCTCAGAAGGCTCTCTGCTTCGAATTAACACTCGCCGGAAAAGTGCTTGTTGCCGGAACACTTCGCCGGAGATCAGGAAAACCATCTCTGATTGGTATATCCTATACTCATTTCCTTTTCATTGATTAATTTTAAACCTCGTCTGTAGTAGGTTATAGATTAGATTGTTAAACATCACAAATAAATCGGGTTCTAACATTCTGTGTTTTTAAACGAAGAAGATGGAACAGACCTTGTGTTTATATGAATTTAAAACCGGTAAATACACCGGGTTAGACACACGGTCCAATGGTGGACTGTGTGCATTTGAAACATATGGTCGCCAGTTCGAGTCTCATACACGGTTCCGATTTCCTACAATATACCAACCCTTTTTAATACTTATATATACTAACATTCAGTAAGTGTATAAATTTAATAAAAATCATATATACTCCGGGTTAGTCACACAACCCAATTGGTCGGGCTGTGTTCAACACGAAGCTCAGGTCGCGGGTTCGAGTCCGGTCAGTTACATGTTTATGAAATTATCAAATCTTTTTAAATAAAATCAGAATATAGTTTAACTTAATATGTGTATATATGTAATTAAAAACGGATATATTCCGGGTTAGACACGTAGCTCAGTTGGTAGAGTTGCGTGCACGTATACGAGAGGTCACGCATTTGAGTCCCACACGCTGCATATAATTCCGAATTCGACCGGTTCGACCCGTTGAAGGGTATATTTTTTAAGTAACCTTTTTCTTTATTTTTCTCCAAAATCCATAAATATATATATATATATATATATATATATATATATATATATATATATAAATGAGTTCTTTTTAAGCACAAAACTTAGTAATAAATACTATAAAATTATCTAAAATGTCTAATAAAATTCATCAAATAAAAATACTAATTTAAAATAAAAGAAATATATTTACCGAATTATTACATGAATATTTAGATTAGTTTTCTCGTCGGTTGGAATCTTTAAATCGCGCGCGCTCGTTATCAACTCAAGAACACACCCACTGTGAGTGAATTCCTACAAACTTCCCCTTTTTATTCATGTTTTGGGGTGTATCATGTTTCGTTTATTTATATCTTTTATTCAAACACTTGTGCGACTACCATTATATGAACTAATGTGTTGTGTGATATTTGGATTATTGTTATTTGTGGTTATACTTTCTCATTTCAGTCAAGCTTTCACATTAGGCCCATCAGTTCCCTGTTTCATACGGGTCGAGCATCGCGTTGCCCATTTAGATTGGCTCCGTTTGATTGAGCCTTGATATGACAGCTCATCTTTTATCATGCTCATGTGTACATTGCTAGATGTTTATGTGGTTTGTGGATAGTTTACATAAACGTTTGCTCATATTTGGTTTATGCACATTTTTATTAGATTAATCAACATATCATTTCTTTCAAATGTTTAAATGGGATTCACTCGCCAACTATTGTTGACCCAAATCTCTATTTTTACACATGATATAGGTGAACAGGTTGAAGCAAGGTACACATAGAATTGGGCCTTAGAAGATAAATAAAGCATGGTTTATGTGTTTGTTGGAATTTCCCCCTTTAATTTTGGAATAATAAATATGAAATTTTATTATAGTAAATGTCATGAGCTTTGATATCAACCCAATCATGCCCCGACTACCATATCCGCTGCGGGTCAGGGTGTGACATAAGATTCACTCACAGTGAGTGTGATTACGATTCGATAAGGATTGCACAAGATTGAGTTGTTGAGATACCAAGAGATGAGAAAAGCTAACCTATATATTCACATAATAATTTAGATAAAAATATATTCCTTTGATTGAATTTAGCATTTTTACTTAACTTTTTATTTACACATTTTATTATATATTTTAGATAAATTTTATTGTGTTTATTATTGTATTTTATTCACTTAAACTTTTATTTGCCACTAATATATTTAGTTATAAAAATTAATGTAGTTTTCGAGGAGGGCAATTTAAAAGTTTAATTAATAAACATAAAAAAATATGTTTTTCTCTGAATTAATCGGATTGAACCGGTTGAACTAGGCAGCGTGTGGGGATCGAACTCGTAACCTCTCGTTTGCGTGCACGCAGCCCGACCAACTGGGCTGCGTGTCTAATCTTGAATATATTGAACTTTAATTATATTTATCCACATACTAGTTCTATCCACAATTTTATTTAATAAAAAAGGTTTGATCAAATTCTGGGATTATGCATGAAGCCGGTTTCGAACCCGCATCTATTGCTTCATGTGCATACAGCCCGACCAATTGGGCTGTGTGTCTAACCCGTTGGATATAAGATTTTTATATCTTTTATATACTTACAGTGGTGTTTCATAATTGAGTTTTTTTTAAAGTTTGATTTATTGTAGCGAACCGAAGCGTATACGGAATCGAACCCGGGACCTTTGCTTCATATGTACACAGTCCAACAAATTGGACTATGTCTAACCCGATTTAAACACCATTTTAAATCCTTTTGAACATAAACTCCAATCGTCTTCTTTGTTTCAAAACACAGACTATTAAATTCGATTGAAATTTGGTTTGTTTAGCAAAACATTTGTTTACCATCTAATGAATACGTATGCGATTAATCAGAATGTAAGAGTTTAGGTGTTAAGATATACTAATCAGCAAGCTCTTCTGATTTCTGGTGAGATTCCGGCGATTGAAGATGATTCCGGCGAGGTGTTTAGAGATCGACAAAGAAGTTTGCGAGAAAGATTTGACAGTAGGTGCATTCTAATTGACTTCTAGACTCTCTATTTATAGCTGAGACAGATGCAGGGATTGAATTTTTCGGTTCGGCCGTTTCGGTCAAAAAAATCAATGATGATCGAGATAATTGCCATTCATAATTGGATGTGTTGACTCTGTTTTTGAGTCTAGGTGCACGATTAAAATGGTTTTATCAGTTCATTGAAATGAAAACGACAATTTGATGATTTGCCGGATTGTACGCGGTGGTTATAGGCGGGACTTTGATTTAGTTTCAAAAGAAACGAAAATATAAAAGATTAATTCGATGGGTTTAATCAGATGTTGTGCGGGTGTTGCAGTAGTGTGTTGTGTGTGTATTTCTATGCGACCCGGGTTCCAGTCCCGCGGTCAACATATTTTTTTTAGTTTTTATTATACTATCCTTTTAGTTTTATTAATATATATATTATTTATTATTATTGATTATATTTATTATTATTTATATTATTAATATACTGAAATCTATTAAACGATTAACATAAATTCGAAACAAATGATCAAAACATATACTTGATTACAAAATGGTGCGGGTTTTAGAACCCGTTTTTCGACAGATGTTACATTAGCTGCTTGACTATCCAACATGAGAGAAGTCTTTAGAGTAGTTACAACAAAATCCAGCAATTGATTTTGAAGCCATAGGTTTTGAGTAGTTGTTGGGCTTATATTAACAAAGGTTTACACATTAGAGCTACATTTGGGTTTCAATGGGTTTTTGGGCTTCCTAGTGCCTTGTGGGCCTAGGGTTGTAAATGGTGGGCTTGGTGAGTAATATAAATACATGTCTTAGGTAAAGGTTAAAGGGTTAGAGAGTTGTATTTGCAAAGCTTGTATCAGACACTTTGCTCGTGTATGCAACTTGTTCTTAATTCAAGAGTTTGTTCTTCTTCCTGATCATTATTTCCGCTACTGATTAGGTTTCTGATATCTGTTAGATCTGTTATCGGGACTTACAATTGGTATCAGAGCCTGCTGTTCAATACAAGCTCCAGGTATCGCTAAGAGTTGTTTCGAAGTGGTGTTGTTGCTGTTCATCCGGATTACTGTTCAGAATCGAAGAATCACTGGTTTTTCTTCAGAATTGCTACTATTCCGAAGAACACAAAGACGATTTGAAGGTTTCGGATCTACTACTGTTATGGATTCTGAAGATCTTGAAGAAGATTCACGTATTTCGGATATGTTACTGTTACGGAATCTGAAGAACACAAAGGAGATTATCCATCTCGGATTGATCCTGGAATATTGTTCAATCCGGATTGCTATTTTTCCGGATCCGAGATACTGTTGGTGGTTATCGGTTGCTTGGAAGTTGGATTACTGTTGCTTAGATTTCGGATCACTGTTGCATTCGGATAAGGATTTCATTCCGGATACTCATTATTCCGGATTCTCTTTATTCTGGGTTCTCATTATTCCGGATTCTCCTTAATCCGGATTCTGATCATTTCGGATTTCTCATTTCGGATTCACAGGCTTTCGGATCATCAACTCGGATTTTTTAGTTTCGGATTAATCATCTCGGATTCAATTCGGATTTATCATCTCAGATTCAATTTCGGAGTAATCATCTCGGATTCACTTTGGATTTATCCAATTCAGATTTATCCAACTCGGATTTGACCATATTGGACTTTTTACAGATTTGTCCATCTCAGAGTTGACCATTCCGGATTGATTTCGGACCAATCACTGTTCATTTTTAGAAAACTTGAAATAAACTGAATTTAAATTTGTTTGGTAATTCTAATTAATTTAATCATGATGAACAGCTACATGACAGCACAAGATTTAACCAATGCCACTTTGGCTGCCCTACAATCACAAACTCTGGCCCTCCATCAAGAGTTGGATCAAGTGATTGGCACTTCTACTAAAGTGCCTCGTTTGTTGTATGGAGATGAGTATTATGAATGGAAGTTTCGGTTCGAGCAATATTGCAAGACAAAAGAGACTGGTGTGTGGAGGTGTATTATGAATGGTCTGCGAACGATAGACTATAGTACCAATCAAGATCCGGACACAAAGATTCCTAAGACAAGTCACCTGTGGACTCCAGAAGATGTTAAGATAATTGAGGAAGATGAAAAGGCCTCGGCTGTACTGACTATGGCGCTTGGACCCGATGTTTCTATTGCCGTAAGAAATTGTAAGACCGCTAAAGAAATATGGAGTGAACTGCAAAATCTCTATGAGGGAAATGCATATATGAAGGCGAGCAGGGTAAATCAGCTGAATCAACAATTCAGCTCATTTAATAACATCGATTCAGCTCATTTAATAACATCGACGGGGAAACCATTGAGAACCAGATTCGTCGATCTGTAAAGCTTGTTTCCCAGATGATATCAGCTGAGATTACTCTCACAAATAGTGCTATGAACAGACAATTGTTAAATTCTCTACCAAAGAGTTGGGATGCGGATGTTGGAATGATCAAAAAGACAAAGAACCTGAATGATGTCACTCTCACAGAAATGATAGCTACTATTAAATCGTGTGAGATTGATAACAAGCAGAGAGACATAAATCATCAGAGCAGTTTGATGGCCGCCGGGATAACAAGGCAAACTGCAGCATTGATGTCACAAAATTTGGTTTATAGCCCTCTGCAAGGAAATTCTCAAACACCGGGTAGCTCAAATGTGGTTTATAGTCCTCTCGCCACGCCACAGAAAACCCAGTACGTGTATCGTCTTCAATCGCAGACTCCCACTATGATTTCTGCTGCTCAAGTTCAGACACAGTACCATGCTCAGTATCCCAACATGGTTTTCAGTCCTGCCATTCCTCAAGCAATTCAACAAGGCAGCATTCCCCAATCTGCTGCTCCAGCGCCTGTACCTGCTCAACCTCTGTCCAACTCTTCTTTTCTCACTAAAGAAAACGAAGAGAAATTGTCTATTGCTGCTTCAATGATCAAGCATCTTGAACACCTTTTTGGCCGGTAATCTAACTCCTCCATCCATTTTCCAACCGAAGTAGATCAAATAATGGAGGAGGATCTGGACAAGATCGATGTGTCCTGGAATCTTACAATGGCTGCCTTTCGTGTCAACAAGTTTCAAAAGAAGTATGGACGGTAACCATTGTCAAATCTGAAGACTGGTCTTACAAAGGATAAACTCAGTTGCTACAGATGTCACGAACCAGGACACTTTGCCAGGGAATGCAAGAAGCTGCCATCCGTATATGTGTCATCCAGGGTGGCAGACATACAGAGTAGCGACAGACAGCTGGTGCCAGTCTCTCCCTCAAAGTCCACTACGAGTCCCTCGAGTAGCTCGGGTGGGAAATCAACAGCATTGGTGGCACAACAGCATGAAGGATTCTACTGGGCAGATGCTGCAGCTCAGATGGAAACTTTGAATCTCTCCAAGAACAACAACCACTGCATGATGGCGCAGATAACTGAGACGCTTGATCTTTCGGAAATGGTAAATCAAATTCTCTGTTCTAATAGTTGTCATTTTATATTATCACAAATGCGTGCCCATAATTCAACTCTTGTAGCTGAATACCAGCAAGCTGCGTCATAGAACATCGCCCTTAAACATAAGAACAAGCTTCTTATGGAAAAGGTCAAAGCTCAGAAACAAGATATAGCTCAGCTAAAGCTAGACTTGAACCAACAGCAGTGTTGGGTATACGACTATAAGCTAAAACTAGCTAAAAGGACGTAGAAGTTCAAGCAGCCATAGCTAAGCTAAATTCCTTGACAGGGATGTTTCACGAAAATGAAATAAACATAAAAACTTTGAAACTTCCAGCAAACTGGTCAAGGACTTGTGTGACCTTCAGCTAAATTACCAGAAAAATTTCACCAAAGGTCTTGGGAATAATAGGGTTCCTCCACCATATAATCATAACTATACAAGAATGCATGAATCTGAGGGTTGATCTAGAAAATGCAGAAAAAATGATTTATGGTAAACCTTCAGATTACCCAAAGTTCTCTAAACCAACTGAACTCAAGAGGGATGATGCTTTCGTTACTTCCACACCAATCTCACATGAATCTGGTGATTAGCCTTCTTGTAGTACAGATGATTTGGAGAAAGTAATGCCTAAGGCAGAGAAATCAACATCCTTCACATAATCTAAAGGAGAAAAATCTTCTGAAACTGAAACTGAATTTGTGAACGATACTAATGTGTCTACCTCATCTGCAGAAGAAATTCTAGTTGAGGATATCACAGATGGTGATCAAGAGGAATGTCTAAATGAAAATTCAGACAATTCAGCTGCTGATTATGAATTTTATAAGTCCACTTTTGAAATTTTAAATCAATTTCTTGCTGAACAATTTAAATTCTCAAACAGTGTTGGTTGTATTGATAACACAGACAATTTTAGTTCTGGTTTTTCATCGAATGATGATGTTTTGAATGATACTAATAACTATGATAACTCTTGTGATGAAACATGAATTTAGCTACAACTCCAGCATCAACATATGATTTGGTTTCATCAGTTCCAACTGAAGTAACCGGAAGTTCCAGGTTTTGTCTGTTGATGCGAATCCCAGGGTTGACAGTGAGACAGTCAACCAACCAACCGGCCTTATGAACATTGATGTTGGCATAATTCTAGAAGATTCGGGCGACTCAACTTCTTCAAACCAAGCACAAGGGACTGATTCTGAAGCGAAAGATGATGAGCATTCTTTTTCTGATGATTCAGATGAAAATCTTAAAACAGATTTTGAATCTGATTCTCAAACTTTTCAAAATTTAGAGATTCCACCTACCTGTAATGTTTCAAGATCATCTTCTGAAAACTCAGAAAAGGATGTCCCTGCAGAGCCACCCGTGTCCTCTACAGAATCTATCATGAAATGTGATTTGAAAAATAAGAAAAAGAAACGGAGAACATGCCAATCCAAAAGGAAAAAAACCAAACAGGCGTCTCTGACAAATGAAAAGGCAACTACTGAGTCCCCTCATCTCTCTGAGATATTGACTCAGCAACCACAGGCTGAATTTGTTAAGCAAATAGCTTAACAGAAATCAGTTAAAGTTGCAACTAAATCTACACATTCCAAATTTTCAAATTCAAATCACAAAACTAACAAGTGTGCTGATGGTTGTGCGCAGGCAATAGTCAAGAACAACACCGTGCATCAGCCGTCAGTACCCGCAAGCAAGACACTGACAGACAAATTGCCTAGACGGCCCGCAAGCAAGAAACTGACAGACAAATTGCCTAGAATTTCCCAAGCTGAATGGACTGTTTTGGTCCAGAAGAGGCAGACCTGTTTCAATTGTGGATTTCCTGGGCATATTGCGCGAAATTGTCAAAAGGCCTTTACACCGTTTAAGACATTATACTCACAATATCAAAAGACTATGCCTAATCGCCTACCTCAGGCTCGATTTATGGCTAAGTCTTCTGATCAAGACTGGAACTTCGCCAAGAAACAATTTCTCAAATCTTTAAACCCTTCAGGTTCCCATAATTCTTCTAGCACTCCAAGGATTGTGTAGAAGTCTGATTTGTTAACCTGGAGGCCTAAGCCATTGACCAAGATTCAGTTTTCTGCCCCTATTACAAACCAATCAAAAGCATCATCAAACTCATCCTCAACTAATTTAATTTTCCGCGAGGTTACTTATATTGATGCAAATGGCATGCCCAGATCTTCAATGGCCTGGGTTGCAGCCTCTAATTAAACCTGTTGAAATGTGCAGGAACAACGCTGGCGAACTCTTGTCAGACTATGGTATATTGACAGTGATTGTTCCAGGCACATGAATGGAGACATCTCGCAGTTGAACGACATTCAGTTTTTCGATGGCGGGTTTGTTTCCTTCACAGGTGATGAGACAGGGAAGATTACTATGAGAGGAACAGTTTGCAATGGAGCCCTCAGCTTTAAGAATGTTAACTATGTGCCAGAATTGAAGCATAGTCTTTTGAGTGTGTCTCAACTCTGTGACAATCATTTGGATGTCCTGTTTACCAAGAAAGGGTGTTATGTGCTAAAACCAGGTCTTATTATTCCGGATGATTGGATTCTTCTTAAAGCTGCACGAAAAGGAAATGGATATGTCATCGATATGAATAAGGCTCCCTCTGACAAGCTCACTTGCCTATTCTCGTCTACAGCTGAACATGATGCAATGCTATGGCATAGTAGACTGGGACGCATCAACATGAAGAACTTAAATCATCTTGCAAAAGGTGATTTAGTTAGAGATCTACCAGTTCGCGACTTTATGCAGGTTGAAAAGTGTGAGTCATGTGCACATGGGAAACAACATCGACAACCACACAAATCTAAAGATGCTCCTTCCACGACTCAAGTCTTAGAACTGCTTCACATGGATCTCTTTGGTCTGACAGACATTCTGAGCATTGGCGGGAAGGCATACTGTCTGGTTATTATTGATGACTACTCGCGATTCACCTGGGTTTCTTTCCTACACATAAAAGTGAAACCGCTGAGTTAGTCAAACAGTTTGTCACGCTTATGGAAAAACTAGACAGACACCACTCTGAAGGCCATTCGGTGTGATAACGGAACAGAATTTAAGAATGTTACCTTAAATTCTTTCTGTTCCTCCAAGGGTATCGACCGCCAGTTTAGTGCAGCCAGAACTTCATAACAGAAGAGGGTGGCAGAACGCAGAAATCGAACGCTAATTGAAGCTGCACGTACTATGCTGGTTGAATCCGAACTACCTATCATTTTATGGGCGGAAGCAATCAATATCGCATGTTATATTCAGAATCATGCCGGTCAATAAACGACACATGAAAACTCCATACGAAGTGGTTGAAGGTCGTAAACCTTCGGTCAAGCATTTTCGCAAGTTCGGATGCCCTTGTGTTCTCCTGCTCATGGACGCTAAAGGGAAATTTGTATTACGCGGGGACCCATGCATCTTCATTGGATATTCCAAAAATACTTCATACCGTGTTTATAACAAGATTAAGAAAATGGTGGTTGAAACCTACAATGTGGGTTGGCTGGAGGAAAATCCCAAAGACTCATGCATCGGTCCTGACTAGCTGTATGATTATTCCACATTGTTTAACCATGTTGATGTTCCTTCGACGGTGTCTGTAGGTAAAAGTCCAATTTCTGACCTTCCAACAATGCCCATCTCACCTGAAAACGATGCTGATGCTGCATAACTACATTAGACGTTAAAGCAGCTGAGTGTGGATCCACCTGGATTTAATGATGATGTAACTACTTCTTCCCCAGTATCGCAATCTCAAGAACCAGTACTCAATCAGACTTCTCAGGATGATTCTCCTGAAGTTGAGGTTTCTGTCACAGAGGCTCCTACAAAAAACGAAGGGTCTACTCCTCCCGATGTCTTAGGTTCATCTCTGTTTCCTGAGCCTACTCCGCCAGATTGTTCTGTTGATTCATCCACCAATACTCCTACTAGTGCAACTAATGAGGAGGAGTCATCTGGAGTTGCTTCAGCAAGTGTTACCAACTTGCAACCGGATCTTCCTGTTCCTGCTACACCAATTCCGCAGCGTCTACAGCGTGACCATCCCATTGAAAATATTATTGGTCATGTTAATGCTGCTGTTCGAACCCGCAGCTAATCAGGGGATATCATTGTCTCTACTCTTGCTTCATTTCACAAATTGAACCTAAAAGTATTGATGTTGCTTTGCAGGAACCAGGCTGGGTAGATGCTATGCATGAAGAACTCAATCAATTTGAGAAGCTTGGTGTTTGGCAATTGGTGAAGCTGCCTCAAGGAAAACGTGCTCTCGGAACTTGCTGGGTTTTCCCTAACAAACAGGATGACACTGGAGACATTGTTCGAAATAAAGCTCGACTGGTGGTTCAGGGTTTTCATCAGATTGAAGGATTAGACTACGATGAGGTCTACGCACCGGTCGCTCATTTGGAGGCTATCCGCTTTTTCTTGGCATATGCATCTTACATGGATTTCACTGTCTATCAAATGGATGTCAAGACTGCGTTTCTCTACGGCACGGTGAAAGAGGAAATCTACGTAGCACAACTATAGGGTTTTACTGATCCTGACAAGCCAGATTATGCATACAAATTAGACAAAGCTTTGTATGGGTTGCATCAAGAGCCTCGCGCATGGTACGCAACTCTCACAGAGCATCTACTTGCTTATGGATACACTCGGGGAACCATTGATCAAACCCTGATTATCAAACGTGTTGACAAGGACATTATTCTTGTTCAAATTTACGTTGATGATATCATTTTTGGTTCTACAAATGATGGTTTGTGTCGTGAATTTAAAGAAATTATGAAGAAGAAATTTGAGATGAGCTCATTGGGGGAGATGACCATGTTTTTGGGACTTCAAGTTTATCAGAGCCAGTAGGAAATCTTGATTCATCAAGGAAAATAAGTCCAAGACGTTCTTGTGAAATTCAAGCTTACAGATTCAAAGCCCATGGCTTCACCTATTGCAGGACGGCTTTGCTAAATGAAGACGCTGAAGGAACGCCAGTTAATCCGACTATGTATCGCTCAATGATTGGTTCACTCATGCATCTCACTGCAAGTCGGCCATATATCATATTTGCCATCTGCCAGTGTGCTCGTTATCGGGCTACTCCTAAACTCTCTCATTTACATGCTGTTAAACGAATTTTTAGGTACCTAAAAGGGCCACCGTCACTGGGCCTCTGGTATCCTAAAAATTCTGAATTTGAACTGTTTGCTTTCTCTGACAGTAATCTTGGAGGTATAGATAAGGATATGCGCTCAACCTCAGCTGGTTGTCAATTCTTGGGAGATCGCTTAATCTCGTGGCAATGCAAGAAACAACAGACTGTCTCGCTTTCTACTGCGGAAGTAGAATATGTCGCAGCCTCTACTTGCTGCTCCTAGGTTTTATGGATGCAACACCAGCTTGCGGATTACGGTTGACTTATCTAAACACCACAATCTATTGTGATAATGATGCCGCTATCCAAATCGTAAAAAATCCTGTTTTCCACTCCAAAACCAAGCACATAAATATCAAAGTTCATTTTATCTGTGATTTCTATGAAAAGGGTCTAGTTAAGCTTGAGCGAATCCACAGTGATGCTAATGTGGCAGATTTGTTCACGAAACCCGTTAGCAACGCACGTTTTCAAGTGCTTGTGGATCTTCTCAAAATGATTCGGTTTTCTAACTAGGCATCCTCTGTTCTTTTCGTTTTGATTATTGTCTTTCATTTAATTTCCTTTGCTTCGTAAATTTGTTCATTTACATGCAAAAATTTAGGAGGGGGGGAGGGGGAATCTAAAAAAACAGCTTTTGCAATGAGAGGGAAATGAAATACTTTTTCGTCATAAAATGTCTGGCAACACATGTAAGGTGTTGAAACGGGAAAAGGATTGGATCGAAGGTGATGTGTCGGTAGGTCT
>CAMTDV010000022.1:9068784-9123784 GCA_947069175.1 Scalesia atractyloides
GATTCGAAATTGTTGAAGATCCCGAAGAACACGAAGAAGATCATCCATCTCGGATTGATTCTGGACAACAGTTCATCGGAATTTTGGAATACTATTGATTTCAGATAAGGTTTCTCATTCCGGATCAGACTCTCATTCCGGATCATCTCTCATCTCGGATTGCATCTCGGATTTAGGAAGCATTTTGGATTGAGACAGTGCATCTTGGATCACTGTTCCGAGATTCCATCTCGGATTAAGAATCCGAGTTACTGTTCCGAATTCGGTACTCACTCCGGATCAGACTCTCATTACTAATGAAGAGAGAGCTGACGTGAACAAGGCTCCAAGTGCGCAAACTGAACAATCTGAACCTTTTGCTTCTGATGAAAAGGTTCAGAGCAAGCTAAAAGAGCATAAACGAGCAAATCGAAGACGAAGAAAGCAGAAGTCCAAACGTCAAGGACAGTCACACTCTCCAAAATTATCAGTGGATGAAAAAGGCTTTGATTAAGCCGGTCTTTAATGGCAAATGTGAAAAATATGCTTTTGACCGTGCTAGCAAAGCGTTTGGAAAGGTTGGGGAGATTTCTAAACAAGACTTGCAGTCTTAACAAAACAAGAAGAATCCAAAGAAATCTCCACAACAGAAGAAGGCCCTTGCAAACGACAAGTACAAACATCCAAATTTATCTTCATCTGCAAGATAAGTGCAAGGAAATCAAGCACAGAAGGGATCAGTTCATCCTTCGGCCTTCAAGAGCAAATCAAGCTGATCAGAATGCTTTACATGTGAAGAGACAAACGTGCTTCAATTGCGGCATTCCTGGTCACATCGCTCGAAACTGCACACATAGTCCCCATGTTCCTTATCATGTTCAAAATCAGAAGGTTACACCTAAGGATAACAATCATTCGAAGCCGATGAAGGTATATCACCTAAGGCAATGAAGAATGTGAATCCCAAGGTTAAACCATCTGATAGGGATTGGAATGTTGCCAAAAACAAATGCAAGGCTGTTCAGAAACAAAAATCTTTTTCTAAAACGACTAAACCTGAAAAAAGCAGGTTGCTCAATCAAAGGCCACAACCGCGTTTGTTAAAACGAAACAGATTTGGAAACCCAAATCCAAAGAGGTAGCAACATCACCAATCCTTGAAACAAAAGGGGATTTGTGTCTGAAAGAAGTGTCATATTTTGATGCTTCAAGGTCCCACTGTCTTACTAATCTTCTTATTTTTCAAGAACAGCCAAGGAGGAGTTGTTGACAATCTCTAAAATGTTGATAGCGGTTGTTCCTGGAACATATCGGATAACATTTCACTGTTGCAAAAAGTTCAAATTTTTATTATGAGTGTGATGTTTCCTTTGGGAAGATGACATAAGAAAAGATCAGCGAAAAGGTACAAATTTAAATTTTGTGCTTTAATTTTGAAATTGATTAGTCCTTCATCTAATGACGGAACGGTTAAGCAAAAACCACAAACACAATTTCCTTTTCCTTTTGTTTAAAACTTTGTGCATATGTTTTCTTTATTAGGTAAATTTGTGCATAAAGTATGATGCACAAATTTAGGGGGAAGAGGGCGATATATGTATATATGTATTGTTTGAGGGGGAGAAAATCAGAAAAATACAAAACATTTAAAAAACAGAAAAATACAAAAATATTTAAAAACTGAAAAATCCAAAAGGTCTTTTTGGATCAAATGGGAAATGAAATGAATATTCGTGATAAAGGGTGTGGCTGACACATGTAATGTCACACCCCGACCCACAGCGGAAAAAGATAATCGGGGCATGATTGGGTTTTCATCAAAGCTCATGACATTTATTATAATGTTTCATATTTATTATTACAATTTTAAAGAAGATCATACAATCAAATCATACAAGTACAACATGTTCTATACATCTCTCTAGACTTCATTATTTTTCTTCTAAGGCACTTTCCTATGTGTTCCTTGCTTCATCCTGTCCACCTGTATCATGTGTAAAAATGGTTTTTGGGTCAACAAAAAGTTGGCGAGTGAATCCTATGAAAACATTTAAACGTGTTTATTGTATTGATTATAAAATAAAGTGCATAACCACATATGAGTAAATATAGATGTAATTTTATTCACAAAACACTTAATATTAAATATTACACACACATACAACGAATGATTGTTTTGAGGCACGCGTTGTTCAACTCGTCTCCCACGAGGAACTGATGGGCCTAATGAATGAGTTTTGAGGCACGCGTTGTTCAACGAACTGATGGGCCTAATGAATGAGTTTTGAGGCACGCGTTGTTCAACTCGTCTCCCACGAGGAACTGATGGGCCTAATAAATAATTTGCATACAACTTGACAATATGTAATATATCACAACAAACAATATTTACATTCTAAATTTATATCATATAATGGTATAGCACGAGTTTGAATAAGCGAATTAATTTAAGCGACACATGATACACCGCAAAACATGAATAAAAAGGGGAATTTGTAAGAATTCACTCACAGTGGGTGCGTTTCTTGGATTGATGATGAATGCGCACGAATTCGGATTTAATCGGCAAGGAAACTAACCTAAATAATAACATAATAGTTCGATAAATAAATAAACTTTTATTTGAGATTAATATTTTTAATTAGTGTTCTTAATGGGATTGTTAGGTTTATTTTTGTGAGTTCAAGGAAATTTTCTAACTTCAAAAATATTATTTTTAAATGTTTTTAATTGATTTTTAAATAAAATAAATAAATAAAAAGAAAATAAAACCTTTGACTTTTTGACCAGTTGACCGTTGACTTTGACTGTTGACTGGTCTGATGGTGTTTATTATGTGCGCTGAGTGAGGTTCGAACTCGTGACCTTCCATACGCGTGCACGCAGCTCTACCAACTGAGCTACGTGTCTAACCCGAAATAAATCTGATTTTAATTATACTTATATACTTACTGATTTGATCCAGAATTTATTTTAATTAAAAAGGTTTGAAATTTGGTCGAACCGGTGCACATAACAGTTCTCAAACCCGCGACTTTGATTTAAATATGCACACAGTCCACCACTGGACTGTGTGTCTAACCTGGTATAATTTCCGATTTCAATTACATTTAACTACTGATTTTAGTTCATCTTCTTCATTAACCCGAAGCCCAGTACATAATCCGCCTGACATCGATTTTTAGACGATTCTGGGTGATTGTTCAAAGATTCGTAACATACAGAATGATAGATAGAGAAGTTAAAGGAATATACCAACTAGAAGTAAAATCCCGGTTTTCCGGTGGAAATCTCCGGCGGGTGCACCAAATTCCGGCGATGTATTTCTTGCGACAGAGACTCTTCAGGGAGTTTATGGTGAGTGTGGGTGATTTCGGTCCTAGCTCTAGATGTCCTATTTATAAGGTAAGGCAACAGTGGGGTAGATTCTTCGGTTTTCTGGCAAGTATCTGAGAATTCCGGCGAACACAGATAAATTCCGGCGACTGCTTTAGAGTGTTTTAGCAAGAGTTTAAGAGAGAGTTTGAGTGTTTGAACGGGTGGGATTAAGGAATTTAGCCCTGTATTTATAGGCTGCTTAAGGTGAGATTTGATTTTGGTAAACTCGGCGGTTATGACTGAAATTGGGGCTAGACATCGGTTATAACCGATGTCGTCGACGGTTATAGCGTTATAGTCAAAAGAAATAATGGCTGAACTCGCGGATTGCCGGATTTTCCGGTGATTGCGAGTTCCGCCGCGCTGATACCTGGTTTTTGAATTTAAGTTTTGCTTTAAGTATTAATTGTTTCAGTATATTAACCAAAGGCAGCGTGTGGCGGAGTGGTGTTGTGGTTGTTTGGTGAACTAGCTGACCCGGGTTCGAAACCCGGCAGCTTGTTATTATTTTTTTTGCACTAATTTTTAATCTTAATAATTATAGTTTTTAAATTATAAAATGTTTATTAATTATGTATTGTTTAAAATTAGTTTGAGCTTCAAACATGCAACGAAAATTTTAACTGGATGTTCGGTTAATAAACGAAGCGGGTTTGAAAAACCCGTTTTTTGACGGATGTTACAGTATCCCCTACTTTTAGAAATTTCGTCCCGAAATTTAAGTAATGGTATGTTTGACTCAAAAGGAGGGTAGTTTTGGCAATTACATACTTAGAAGAGGGTTAAGAGTTTAATTTTTTATTTGAGGCGGTAACGTTCCTAGTAAGAGTTGAATACCCTACTATAGGAATCGCTCTTTGATGCCTAATAGAAGGAATATTGATAAACAGAGTTGATTGACTAGGTATGATCTCATGCACAAGAGTTTTGATATGTTTGGAAAGATAAGCTTATACCATATAACAAAACTTCTACCACTAAAACCTACATGGAACCTCTCATAACCGCCTGACAATGCCTCTGCTCCTTTGGCAAGAATACTTATATATAGGAAGTACCAGCGGCGTATCCACCATATTCTTGTAAAATTTTCATTGGCTTTATCAGTAAGTTATGATTAGTTCTATGTGACTCTAGAACATAAACAAACACAACAACCAAAGCTTGAGTCTTAATTCTGAAAGTATACATGTTTGAATGATGACAGTACCTCTCTCGTTTGTTATGACGAAGAGGTTAGTCTATGTGGAAGTGAGACACAACCCAACTTCTTTGAATGATGAGACTGAAATATGTTGAGATGTATGATGATATGAATGCTAAATCAGTGAGTATAAAACAAACTTCAACCATGACATTACTAAATCCTACATGGAACTTCTCATAACCGCCTGATAATGCCTCTGATCCTTTGGCAAGAATACTTATATATAGGAAGTACCAGTGGCGTATCCACCATATTCTTGTCAAGCTTTCATTGGTTTTATCAGTAAGTTATGATTAGTTCTATGTGACTCTAGAACATAAACAAACACAACAACCAAAGCTGGAGTCTTAATTCTGAAAGTATACATGTTTGAATGATGACGGTACCTCTCTCGTTTGTTATGACGAAGAGGTTAGTCTATGTAGAAGTGAGACACAACCAAACTTCTTTGAATGATGAGACTGAGATACGTCGTGAGGTATGATGATATGAATGTTAAATCAATGAGTATAAAACAAAACTGAAATAGTAATTCGCGTTAAGATTATTGGATAAATTTCCAATTTATAATTGAGATACGTGAAGATTGAGATAACATAAAGAAAACATAAAAACTAAGCGGTTGGAGTTGAATCTTGATTTTTGGTGAAGAAAACTAGTTAGGTGGTTCATTTGGGCCGTTATTATCTTCAACAGGATTGGCGTTGATGTTGTAAACTCTTCCTCTTGCTGGCAGTGGAGCTAGGTTTGCTTGATTTGCTTGGTTAACTGGGTTTGCTTGAGCTTGGGCGTTGATGATGTTAACCAATCGAGGGCACGTGTTTCTAAAATGGGTAGGGTCGCCACAATTGAAACAAGCTCGAACATATGGGAACATGGGGTATTGGGGTTGTTGATATGTTTGGATCATGTTTTGAATATGGGGTGCGGTTTGGTTTTGAGAGGTGCGGCAAACCTTGCTCAAATGATCATAGCGTCCACAATTCGCAAGTCGACAAGGTAAGGTAGATGGATGATGATAAAAACAGGTGTTGCATTGAGGGTGAGGTCCAAAGTAAGGTTTCTTATTTGGGTAAGTTGAGTTGGGTGCTACTTGAGTAATTGGGATAGCTTGGAGGGGTATGGCTTGTGAAGTTGGTTGATTGTGTTGGGAGACAGCGAATATTTGCCCATCTCGTTTTCTCTTAGAAATGGGTTGAGAAGGGATTCAGTTTGGGTGGAGTTTGAGGTTTCAGTTGATGCTTTATCCTTCTTCTTCTCCTCCTTGAAGTCCTTATTTCGTATGCGGTTCTCGGTGAGTTCTGTAGCTAACTCCATTGCTGCTTCCAAAGTTGCAGGTGTGGTACTTATTACAGAGTCTTGAATTTTTGAAGGAAGACCTCTAATGTAGTGCTCGATCAAACGGTAGAGAGGAGTGAACAAGTTGGGGACCATTTGATATAACTCAAGGAATCTCTTGTATGTGGTGTGGTCGCCTTCCTTTTGTTTCAAAGAATAGAACTCATCCTCCAATTTCTTGATTTCGCTTCTTGGGCAAAACCGTCTTGTCATGATTTCCTTCAACTATTCCCAAGTCAAAGTCATAGCATCTTCAACACCTCGTTTGGCCTTCTCTGTATTCCACCATGTAAGTGCTATTCCAAGTAAACGACCGGTAGCATATCGCACTTAACGATCATCGGGGCAATCGCAATTTAGAAAAGTGTTTTCCATTTCTTCAAACCAATGGAGGAGAGCGGTGACACCTTCAGTCCCTTCGTATTTTGGAGGGTCGCAGGATTTGAAATGCTTGAAGGTGCATTTAGTGGTAATTGGGGAAGGGTTGACAACATTTTGATCTTCTTGATTGACGGGATTAGCGGTAAGGGCTTGTTGAACTTGAACTACAATGTTGGGTGTTACGGCAGCCATTTGTTGAGCGATTTGGGCAGCCATGCGCTCGCGGGCTTTTCCTGATCTCATCTTCCTACGAGCGAGACTAGAAGACATCTACAAGGAATACGTATCAAGAGTATGAGTTGGACGTTTTAGGGGTCATGTGTCGTATTTAGGAATAAACATTCATAAAATAAATATAGAATAATAAATCTACTATATCCATAGGATGTCTTGGGCTTTGCTCGTAATTGGGCCTTGCATGCCCCATACTTCACCTTCGTAATCATGTGGGCCCCCATGATTACCGGGTTTTCATATGGTTCGCATGTGTTAGCCTGGTTACGTACACTAAAACCCGGAGAAAATCGAGAAATATGTATGTAACGTATGATATTCGGAATGTATCCAGGTGTGGACACGGTGACAACTCAAAGTGGGGTTAGCTCGAACAACGTTTGGTGTGGCATGCTTTGGCCTAATAGGTCCTTCGTACTCTTATTGTTAGTCCCCAGGTAGGCAAACTGGTCCGTTATATTGGATTTATACGAATGCCAACCTAGACAGGACGTTCCGACTACCGGTACTTGTACCCTTACAGTTACTACATGCCCGTCGCAGAACTCACTTTGATGAGATTTGAAAAATGAAAAATGCGACAAAATCTTGAATAATGGAAGTATGAAGGTGATTTGAATATGTGAACATTGAAATATGTATGATGAATGTGTATGTAATTATGTATGTTTGACTGTAAGTATAATTCATTATGTATCACAAAATATAATATTGGAAGTGTTTGCATGCATTTGTGTATGTATAAATACAAAACAAATAAACATCATGAGTTTGCATGTAACCACATAAACAATTAAAATCTTATCAACTATAGTATAGGCTCTAAGGATCTAATAACCTATCCTATATCCCTATAGTCAAAAGCTCTGATACCAATCTTTCACACCCCGACCCGCAGCGGAAAAAGGTGATCGGGGCATGATTGGGTTTTCATCAAAGCTCATGACATTTATTATAATGTTTCATATTTATTATTACAATTTTAAAGAAGATCATACAATCAAATCATACAAGTACAACATGTTCTATACATCTTTCTAGACTTCATTATTTTTCTTCTAAGACACTTTCCTATGTGTTCCTTGCTTCATCCTGTCCACCTGTATCATGTGTAAAAATGGTTTTTGGGTCAACAAAAAGTTGGCGAGTGAATCCTATGAAAACATTTAAACGTGTTTATTGTATTGATTATAAAATAAAGTGCATAACCACATATGAGTAAATATAGATGTAATTTTATTCACAAAACACATAATATTAAATATTGCACACACATACAACGAATGATTGTTTTGAGGCACGCGTTGTTCAACTCGTCTCCCACGAGGAACTGATGGGCCTAATGAATGAGTTTTGAGGCACGCGTTGTTCAACGAACTGATGGGCCTAATGAATGAGTTTTGAGGCACGCGTTGTTCAACTCGTCTCCCACGAGGAACTGATGGGCCTAATAAATAATTTGCATACAACTTGACAATATGTAATATATCACAACAAACAATATTTACATTCTAAATTTATATCATATAATGGTATAGCACGAGTTTGAATAAGCGAATTAATTTAAGCGACACATGATACACCGCAAAACATGAATAAAAAGGGGAATTTGTAAGAATTCACTCACAGTGGGTGCGTTTCTTGGATTGATGATGAATGCGCACGAATTCGGATTTAATCGGCAAGGAAACTAACCTAAATAATAATATAATAGTTCGATAAATAAATAAACTTTTATTTGAGATTAATATTTTTAATTAGTGTTCTTAATGGGATTGTTAGGTTTATTTTTGTGAGTTCAAGGAAATTTTCTAACTTCAAAAATATTATTTTTAAATGTTTTTAATTGATTTTTAAATAAAATAAATAAATAAAAAGAAAATAAAAACTTTTGACTTTTTGACCAGTTGACCGTTGACCAGTTGACCATTGACTTTGACTGTTGACCGGTCTGATGGTGTTTATTATGTGCGCTGAGTGAGGTTCGAACTCGTGACCTCCCGTACGCGTGCACGCAGCTCTACCAACTGAGCTACGTGTCTAACCCGAAATAAATCTGATTTTAATTATACTTATATACTTACTGATTTGATCCAGAATTTATTTTAATTAAAAAGGTTTGAAATTTGGTCGAACCGGTGCACATAACAGTTCTCGAACCCGCGACCTTGATTTAAATATGCACACAGTCCACCACTGGACTGTGTGTCTAACCTGGTATAATTTCCGATTTCAATTACATTTAACTACTGATTTTAGTTCATCTTCTTCATTAACCCGAAGCCCAGTACATAATCCGCCTGACATCAATTTTTAGACGATTCTGGGTGATTGTTCAAAGATTCGTAACATACAGAATGATAGATAGAGAAGTTAAAGGAATATACCAACTAGAAGTAAAATCCCGGTTTTCCGGTGGAAATCTCCGGCGGGTGCACCAAATTCCGGCGATGTATTTCTTGCGACAGAGACTCTTCAGGGAGTTTATGGTGAGTGTGGGTGATTTCGGTCCTAGCTCTAGATGTCCTATTTATAAGGTAAGGCAACAGTGGGATAGATTCTTCGGTTTTCCGGCAAGTATCTGAGAATTCCGGCGAACACAGATAAATTTCGGCGACTTGCGGCGACTGCTTCAGAGTGTTTTAGCGAGAGTTTAAGAGAGAGTTTGAGTGTTTGAACGGGTGGGATTAAGGAATTTAGCCCTGTATTTATAGGCTGCTTAAGGTGAGATTTGATTTTGGTAAACTCGGCGGTTATGACTGAAATTAGGGCTAGACATCGGTTATAACCGATGTCGTCGACGGTTATAGCGTTATAGTCAAAAGAAATAATGGCTGAACTCGCGGATTGCCGGATTTTCCGGTGATTGCGAGTTCCGCCGCGCTGATACCTGGTTTTTGAATTTAAGTTTTGCTTTAAGTATTAATTGTTTTAGTATATTAACCAAAGGCAGCGTGTGGCGGAGTGGTGTTGTGGTTGTTTGGTGAACTAGCTGACCCGGGTTCGAAACCCGGCAGCTTGTTATTATTTTTTTTGCACTAATTTTTAATCTTTAATAATTATAGTTTTTAAATTCTAAAATGTTTATTAATTATGTATTGTTTAAAATTAGTTTGAGCTTTAAACATGCAACGAAAATTTTAACTGGATGTTCGGTTAATAAATGAAGCGGGTTTGAAAAACCCGTTTTTTGACGGATGTTACATGTAAGATGTCGTAGTTGAAAATACTAGGATCTAATGTTTTGTGTCGGTGGCTTAACGCTCAAAGTGATTATAAGATACTAAGTGATATAAACATAACGAACTATGTATCTTGTGGGTAACATACCATCGGCGTATGATTTCATTGTTTTAAATCCTGCGTTGATAGATAGCCAACATCTGAAGTTTTGGGTCTTTATGCTGTTGAGTCATCCGAGGATATCTTGGTTGTCCTTCTGTTGCATCCAGATTATATGCAGCCCTATGCACAGTCAGAATATCCTTAAAAGAGCCAAAATAGAAGGACCAAAACCTTAAAAGAAAGGAAATCTCATCATGAGAAAATTCCATGAATTCAAACGTACCACATAAGGTATTTGCCTAACCCTCATAAGATATTATTGGTCACTCTGCTGTACGAAAGTATTGACCTGTTCACCAATAGTCTGACGTTGTAAAAGATAAAGGACGATCTCTGTATACTCACCTGCTATGATGAATCATTGTGCTTACCTTGATCGCGGGGGTATGTCATGGTATGGGACACACGGATATCATAGTATAATACTACCTTAAGCGTATCACGAAGTTGAAAAATGAAAGTTGAGCGTTAAAGTTTAAGTGGACAAACATATTGGCAATCATTTAGACCAGTCTAAATAAGTTCGTACTGAAAAGGGTGTTCCTTGGTCCGCCTGAAAACGATTTTGCTCCCATTGCAATTGTATAGTTTTAACTATTGAGTTAGTTTCTTTGTTTATTTGTGCTTCTGTTTATATTCTTATATTTTAAAAATTAAAAAAATAGAAAATTCAAAAATTCAAAAATAAAATGTTTTATTTGTTTTATTAAAAAATTATTAACCGTTCTTGAAGATTTGACTAATCATCAAAGGATGAAAGAAATTTGAATTTCGATCCGAGTACAAGTACTTGGATGTACCAAGTGTTCATGCGGTACTCTCCCTATTGCAAAAGAATGTTTGCTTATAAATTCCTGAGAATTTTGCAGATCTTGATTTAGATCAAGAAACAGGGGTTGTTGAAAATTGAGATGCTGTTAGTTTCCGAAAAAGCATGAAGCATCACAACAGCAAAGTGTATCTGAGTCAGAAGAACCAGATGCCAGTCATCGTTTGACAGTGATAGTACATTTGAAGAAGTACCTGTGAACCTGCTTGCTTGAAAGAGAAAGATTGAAGAAGAAAAGAGCTATTGAGTTTCCTCCTCTCACATTCTTTTTGACAAAGATGTTTCAAGCAAAGCTGATTACGATTCTGATATGAAGCTAACCACAAGAGATGAAGAAAGAGACCCAATGCTGAGAGTTTGTTGAAGTATGAGGTCAAAGAAGTATGAGACTGACCTCCATAACACTCTCAGCATAGCGACAACCATAGTCTCTGTTGAAGACGTTGCTATGCTATCAAGACAATTTGATGCATCAGTCTAGGGGGAGATTGTTAGGTCCTAGAAGTATGAGACTGAACATCAAATATACGCAATGGTTTATGGTAGTTAACTGGGTTAGTTTGTATTAATTTTGGACCTTTATAGGTTATTTGAGCATGCCATAGGCCATGTGGGCCAGGCAAGCCCATGAGGGGCATGCCCTTACCCTAGGTATATAAGCTAAGCTTATGTCATTTCTAGGGTGAAGACTTTTGGGATTTCTCTAGAGAGAGCCTCTACTATTGTACCAGACGGTTTTGCTTGTTCAAGTAACAGAATCGTGTGCAAGGTGTTAAAGTTGATTTGTGTTCATATTTTTGATTTTCTTGAAGATCACCAAGTTTGGATTCCGCCCATCCTTGGTGATTGTGTGATATCATTGACAGATCCGGATTATCGGGACTTACAGTAAGATTTTAGTTGTTAAACTGAAAAAATTTCAAGCAATGTTTAAAGGCTATGGAACTATTTAGTCGAGTTCAAAGGGTCATGTATAATAATGTTATGACCCTGAGATCTATGAACGTAGTTTCTAAAACTTAGTTTTATTATTTAAAAAAAGGGTGATGACGCAACTTTTTGTCCGTTTACCTTATATTTCGATGTAATTAAAGAGTAAAAATGAACCAATTTTAATAATTTTTACCCCTAAGAGCATTCATCTTTGATTTCGTGACGCATAATCTTATTGCCAATCAATAAAACCTAGATACTAAACAACGCAAAGTGTCATAAGAAGCTTCTATTGACATTATTTGACACAATGGGGACCTAAGGAATATGAGAAACATACATTTGTTACGCTTACGAACTTAATCCCTTTGTCTAGGTTTCAAACGGGGATGAGCAAATGGTATTAGGTACAGGTTTGGAATCGGTAACAAATTTTCCGAATCGACTCGATTTTCAGTACCGATTCGGTAGACATTAATCATTTTGGTACTAGTACAGTACCAAACTGGTTCGGTACCAGTTTTTACCTTCAATACCGGCCCGTACTGCTCATCCCTAATTTCAAATCTGTAAGTGCACCTTTTGGATGATAAATGTTGGATGCTGCTACTTGAAGATTCTTTAGGGTCTATTTTGTAACTTTGGAAATGTTATCTTTTAGCTTTGACAAATTCGGATGGAAGAGTCGTGTGTAGTCCGAATTTGCTAGTTTTTCCCTTGTCAGTACTTATTTGGTAAGAGTTTATGGGGTAAGAGTTTATTTGTAAGAGTTCATGGTGTAAGAGTTTATAGAATAAGAGTTTATTAGTATATCCGAATTTGTAGGATGTTACAAATTCGGACCTTGCTAGTTTGTGCAAGGACTTATGAGTCTGAATTTATGGTCTTGTATTTATACTTTGTGTGATGAATGCAAGAGACGGCTTTTTAATATTTATCTTTCTGTGCAAGTTTTCTCTGTATGAAACCCTAGGTATTGTGTGTTCTTGTATGTGTTGGTAATCCGTGAATACTCTATGGATTCACAGATTGTCAATCGTCATCTCGTTTTCTACTTCTTCTACATCGTGTCACTGCAGCGGTTTGCATCACGTGGTGGATTCCGCACATCGCGTGATTTAGCATTTCGTATTTGCGATCTTGTTCGTTTGTTCGAGGTCCGTCGGCGGGCTTACAAAATCCACAATTGGAAGAATTGAATTCGTTGAATCAATCAATTAAAGAAACATACTTGTTGACTCCATCAAAATAGTTGGATGTTGGCAACAATGAAGGATGTTTGGCAATGGATTCATTGTTCCTAAACTACATTAAGGTTAAAACTGCTTGTCACATGTGGTTAACATAAACTTTTAATGACCGTGCACTCTTAAAACCAAAATTGTTACGGCTAAATGAAAAGTGGAAACTAAAAGTGTAATTTTATATAATATAAAGTTAAATAATATTGAAGAGATTCTTATAATATTGAAGTGACAAGCTCTGTTACATGCCATTTCCATATCACTTCTACCAATTGAAACTGATCATTAATTTAATATTAACAATAAATTATAAATAAATACCACAAGAGAAATGAGGGATTTTTTTAAATTATGATTGTTAATCTAATCTCATGGAATCTCCAACATCCATTGACCAAGAGTTAATAAAAGTTTAAAGTTTGTCCGAAAAATCTTTTTATTTCTTATTTTTAAAGACCTAATCACCTAAACATAAAAAACCACATTTATATATTTATTTTATTCATAAAAACGAAGTTCCAAAACTTTATATACAGGGGGTCCGGTACAAATTAAGTTAACGTACTACACTTGTGAAGTGAGGTAATAGAAGAAAACGCACAGTGGCATATTTGTAATATCGATGAGTTGATCAATAGAGTAATTTTATACATAACTTGACTAACTATTGCTTGTAGTGTGTCTGTGGTTAAATTGTATGTCACAACAATTACTCTATAACTAGAGGAATTATCATTGTAGTGTAATTACTATAGTTATAAGTACTTTTATACAATTGTATCCACTAGCGAAGCTTGAAAATTTCCACCGGAAGAGGGGGGGGGTCAGAAGTCACCAGACCTTAAAGTATATACTTAAAAAAATGTTTTTATTATAAAACCGGTACCTAAAAATTTCAATACAAAACGTACATACATAACACTACTGAGCGAAAAGTTTAGGGGGTCAGACCCCCTTCATAGTTGCACCCATGATTGTATAACCACCTCCTCTTTTCCTTTGATTTGTATGCTTTGCATGTAAATCTTATTCGTATTTGGTCTAGCCATTGTAAGAAAACACACCTCTAATGGGTGGTGGAGATATATGTATATGATTCTTCTTTAGTATAATTTCATCGGTTTTCTAGTTTAACTGATCAAAAGTCACGTTCAATGTAAGCTCAACCTATCGTTTACTTAATTCGGTTAGCAGAATATTTATATGAGTTAGAATTTACGAATAAAAATAATTAAATATTAAAAAACAAGTGATAATTAAATGAAATGTCCTTTTGTTAAACTGAAAATCTCTTTTGGTAACACATTTGGCTTAAAATTTTATTGACTTTTTCAAAATTGTATGAAATGGACACCCCCAAAAACTGCGATGATGTTTTTAGTAGGTGGGGGACAAATTTATGGATATAATAATAAACATCTATAGATTGATAATAAAATAGTAATTTGCAAGCATTTGGAATATAAGCATGAAGCAATGTTTTTTTTTATTCCAACATTTTTAATTTATTTATATTTATTAATAGAATTTATAATTCTTATGCCATTAAATTGTTGACTGACTTTGTGTATAATTCTTATGTCATTATGTTTATTGTTGACTGACTTTGTGTATATATACTAACAGACAATAAAAAAATAAATTAATATACCAAAAAACTTTGAAAATTTACCAGCCATATAATTAATAATTTAATAGCCCATGAATTTAATTTGACGATTTAGTCCCACAACAAATTTAAAATTATGCAATACTATTTCGGAATACAAACCATTAATAGAAAATAGACATGTGGTAAGTGATAAAATAAACATGTGTTAAGTGATTAATGATTTAAAGGATATTTATATTTTTTTTGGGAATAATAAACAGTGAGAGTGAGTGTAGATGACAATCCAAAACTTATATATAAATCAAAAGCTTAGGTTTGATTGAAAAATCGTAACTTGTTGAATCTGAGAGTGTGTGTTTGTGCGTGTTTTTTTATTAGTAATTAGTAATTCATCAAAACAGCAAAAATAATTGGATTTGGAAAATAATTATCAAATGATTTAATTAAATTCAAATGATTTCAGTACAATTAAGATACAATTCACTCCCCCTTACAAGGTGCACTCTCTCTCTCTCTTACTTCTTACATTTTTCTCTCTCTAAGTGTTTTGATCAAAGAATATTCATCTGTAAGAGTTCTAGGAATTACAATGTGTATTGTTCTATTTATAGAGGAGAGAACTGCTGGTGATATTACAATGAAAGCAACCCTACACAACCTATTGAATAATATAACTGAGTAACTGTTATATTAAAACTACTAGAAATATATGTAAGACCCGTACTATACAACTATCATATTTCCATAATTTATATAATAAATATGCATTATCCAAAATGTATCAACTTAAAAGTTTGATTTAAGATGCATTAAAACTTAACAAAAGACCGAAGTCCTCATCATAGGTGTTTGAGTTAACAAAACGGAAACATATGTCTTGATTTGTGTTCGGTTCTTCTTGTGACTTGTCCTTTATCCGAATGTTTGATTTGAAGTACCTATAATCACTTAAGCAATTGAAACATAAGTATATACGAGAAATAAGCGTTAAAAACAAACCCGACTAACCAAATTAACAAGGTAATTTTTTTGCCTGAAATCCCCTCCGTCGTGTCATGCGAGGGGGAGAGGAATGCCTGTCGCGTGACGCGACATGCTTATGTTGACCAAAGGATTTAACCTCCCTCCCTCGCGTTACGCGAGGGATATATGCACGCCTTGTCGCATGACGCGACAAACTAAACTTCTCAGAAAGTTTTGTTTTTGGAGCTGGGCATTTCCAGCTTTGCTATTTTCTTACTTATGCAGCCAAACTAGGCTGAAAATCACCTGATCATTCCGAACTTGTTTTAATCACTTGTAAATTATACATTAGCATATCTAACCCCTAATCTATTACCCAGATTCATAATTTCGATATTTCACATTCCCGTTACCCGGTTTGCGCTTATGTTTATTCGACCCGTTTCGACATTTAAGTTCTAAAGCATAAATCATCTTGAAGTCTCTCATAGGATTATTCTCCTACGATTATAACCCATCACCCGGGCTTATTTACCCTTGTGTTACACGGCCCCTTTACCCGGTTTGTGTGTACACTTATTCGACGTCATGACGTTTAAGTACTTAAACTTGAATCATCCACATTCCTTTCATGGAATTACTCATTTGTCCGACTACAACCCATTACCAGGTTTATTGTTTTTATGATTCACGCTCTCGTCTCCCGATTTGCGTTTACGTTTAACTATCACCCAATACTCGTGCTTCATTATTTTTATTATTCACGCTCCTGTTCTCGGTTTGCATTTACACATTTTTATTTGACTCGTTCCGTTTCCTCTTATGTGTCACACCCCGACCCGCAGCGGAATAAGAGTCGGGGCATAATTGGGTTATCACCAAAGCTCATGACATTTACTATTATGTTTCATATTTAATAAAGTCAAAGTTACATTTTCAAATATCCAAACATGTTCATTCAATACAAAGGAAATAAACCAAACATAACATCCCAACTCTAAAACATTTTATTCTTCTAGTCCAAGTCCTATGTGTTCCTAGCTGCTGCTGGTTCACCTGTATCATGTGTAAAATGGAAGTTTTTGGGTTAACATAAGTTGGCGAGTGAACCTTATTAGATAAACATATATTAATAAATTAATTGTTAGTTTATCAATGAAAATTAGTGCATAATCATAGATGAACAAATGTAAATAATCAAGCAAAGGCAAATAGCAGTCACAACTATAACATACAATAACACATGACAGCATACATGATCATACCAACATCATACTGTAAATAACATAAATGAAACTGTGCGATCAAGGTTCAATCAAACGGAGCCGATCGTATTGCATGTACTGAAAATGAAAATGTCTGTGCGATCAAGGCTCAATCAAACGGAGCCGATCGTATGTGGGCACGCCAGGTTCAACCGCATAATAAAATGGGAAACATGCTCAACGCTCATAATGTAATGGGGAGCGGCGGCCTATGAAATTGCATGTACTGAATAATAAATTGCATCCAATAATAACTACTTAACAGCAACAAACTGAATACACATGTTCATGATATGATGCATGCACAATGGTTTAGTTATAATATATATATACAAAGACACATGATACACCCCAAAACGTGATTAAAACGGGGAATTTGTAAGATTCACTCACCTTGGGTGCGTTGGATTGAGGTGGTGATATGCGCACGATTTAGATGAGCGGAACAACGGGGATTACTAACCTAAGTAATAACGGAAAAATATATTAAATGGGTGGATTTTATTAAGGATTTTAATGAAATTTTTAGATATATTTTTGTGAGTTTATGGCTATTTTCTATCTTTAAAAATGTTATTTTTAAGTATTTTTAATTAATTTTTAAATTAAATTAAATAAATAAAAATATAAAAAAATTTGTTTATTTAGCGTTGACCGTTGACCGGTTCGGTCAGCGTATTAGTTTGCGCAGGTGAGGCTCGAACCCGAGACCTCCCGTTCGCGTGCACGCAGCTCTACCAACTGAGCTACGTGTCTAACCCGAAATAATCTTGTTTTTAATTATATTTATACACTTATTCAATTTAACCGAATTTCCTTTATTTGCAAAAACATTTTAATTCAATCGGACCGGTGCTCGTGACGGGTTTCGAACGCGCGACGTGTGGTTCATGTTGCACACAGGCCACCGCTGGACTGTGTGTTTAACCTGGTTATTATCTCAGTTTTTATTATACTTAACAACTAACTGGGTTATCCCGATTTAGTTTAAACAAAAAGGCCTTTTATTATACAAGGAGTGCGTATAGCAGGAATCGAACTCGGGACGTGCGTTTGTATTTTGCACACAGTCCACCGCTGGACTGTGTGTCTAACCCGTTTAAAATACCAATTTTAATTAGTCTTAAGCTATGTTGCGTCTTCATCTTCTTCGTTGATTTTACACAGAAAACTTATTCCGACTGTTATGACCAATTCTTGACGTATACGTTTTCCAGACATTACAAGTAATTTAAAAGTAAAGAATGGAGAGAGTTTGGGGAAAAAGATATACCGATTGATGTTGTTCACAGAATTCCGGCAGAGGTTCGTCGGTTTTGAAGGTGAACTCCGGCTGTTGAAACCAATTAACAGCTTTGTTCGATTATTTAAGAAGTTGAGTCACTTAAACAAGGTTTAACAGAAGTTTGGGAGATCATACCGTTCACGGTGTGTTTCCGGCAGTTCCAGAAATTTTCCGGCGAAGGTAAGATTTTCGACAAACGTTGACTAGGACTGATTAATCACATGATTGAAACAGAAAGAGTCGGAGGAAATACCGTGTGGATGTGAGTCCCGGTTTTCCGGCGACTTGCAGAATTTTTCCGGCGGTCTGATTCAAGCTTCTCCGGTGGACTGTAAGGTTGCGGAAATGCAATTGAAAGCTTTGTGGAGTGTTTTGAGTCGCAGGAAAGGTCTAGGATTGAAGTAGTTCGAGAATTGACAACTTTCGGTTATTAAACCGATCTACTTCCGAATTCAAGTTACACTCATGGCAGCATTGATTGGAATCGTCCGTTTATCGGTTATACTCGCTAAATCGAGAGTATCGAAATCGACTTTGGGTGTTTGATAACCGATTTCAGTTACAATTTGTAAAATCGATTGATTTACCTTAGTCTATAAAACTTATTTGTTTCCTAAAGATGACAGAAAACAAACAAGTGGCGGAGTGGTCTTGTGATTGGGTGATAAATCGCTGAAGTGTCTTGGCTGACCCGGGTTCGAGTCCCGGCAGCTTCATAATTTTTTATTTATTTTGTTTTAACTTTTTATCAAATATAATTTTTATAGCTTAGTTTATTTATTAATTATGTATCGTTTTAACTCAAAATAATCATAAATATTTAATGTAACTTTTATAACTTGATACTTGATTACAAAACGGAGCGGGTTTCGATAACCCGATTTTTTTACAAATGTTACAGTATCCCCTACTTTTAGGAATTTCGTCCCGAAATTTAAGTAGTTGAAGTAGTAGGAAAAAGATGCGGGTATTTTTTTCACGCATTGAGTCTTCACGTTCCCAAGTAAACTCAGGTCCCCGTTTCGACTCCCAGCGTACCCTAACAATTGGAATGCGACTTCGTCGAAGACGTTTCTCCCCGTAGTCCATGATCTCCACTGGTCTTTCAATAAAATGCATAGATTCATCAATCTGGATATCTTCCAGCGGAATATGGAGATTCTCATCAGCGAGGCACTTCTTCAAGTTCGACACGTGGAATGTGGGATGAATCCTGTTGAGTTCTTCTGGTAGGTCAAGCTTATATGCTACAGGACCTACTCTTTCGAGTATCTTGAAAGGTCCCACGTAACGAGGTGCTAGCTTCCCCTTTTGACCAAAACGAACTACTCCCTTCCACGGTGATACTTTTAAAAGCACATGATCACCAATGTTAAACTCTAAGGGCTTCCGTCGTTTATCTGCTTAACTCTTTTGATGACTTTGAGCCGCTAGAAAATTGTTTCGAATTTGATGGATCTTATCTGTGGTTTCTTGGATCAATTCTGGACCAGTAATTTGTGCTTCCCCAATTTCGTGCCAACATACAGGAGATCGGCACTTACGTCCATATAAGACTTCAAACGGTTCCATGCCGATGCTCGAATGATAGCTGTTGTTGTACGAAAATTCCACTAATGGTAGGTGGGCGTCCCAATTTCCCTTGAAGTCTATGACACATGCTCTAAGCATATCTTCAAGAGTTTGGATGGTGTGCTCAGACTGTCCATCAGTTTGAGGATGATAGGCGGTACTGAGATCTAATCGTGTGCCCATAGCGGATTGTACTGCTTGCCATGTTCGTGAGGTGAAACGACCATCACGATCAGAAATAATACTTAATGGTACCCCATGCCGGCTTACGATTTCGTTGATATAAATACGTGCAAGCTTTTCGTTCTTGAAATCTTCGCGGATAGGAATAAAGTGAGCTGATTTTGTAAGTCGGTCTATAATCACCCATATAGTGTCATACCCACCAGAAGTGCGAGGTAACCCGGTAATGAAATCCATGGTTATATTTTCCCACTTCCATACAGGTATTTCCGGTTGGACTAGAAGTCCTGAGGGTCTTTGGTGTTCAGCCTTCACCTTGGAACATGTGAGACACTTGGAAACAAAAACGGCAATATCCTTCTTCATTCCAGGCCACCAATAGGTGTATCGTAGGTCTTGATACATCTTATCGGCTCCTGGGTGTATAGACTATCGCGTTTTGTGAGCTTCATTCATAAGAGTTTCACGAAGATTGTTGTGGTTAGGAATCCAGATACGATCTAGGTAATACAGAATACCGTCTGATTTAGTTTCAAGTTTTAGCTCGGCTCCACAGGACATCTCCTTTCGTACATCTTCTTCTGTTATTGAAACGTGTTGGGCTTCTCGAATTTGATCTTTAATGTCGGTTATAATTTGCGAACATAGAAGATGAATGGAGTTTGCATAACCCTTTCGACTAAGTGCATCAGCCACCACATTTGCTTTACCGGGGTGGTATCTAATTTCACAGTCGTAATCATTCAGAAGTTCGACCCATCTTCGTTGCCTCATGTTTAACTCTTTTTGATTGAAGATATGTTGAAGACTCTTGTGGTCAGTGTATATTTCACACTTAGTACCATAGAGGTAATGTCTCCATATCTTAAGAGCGAATACAACGGCTCCAAGTTCAAGGTCATGAGTGGTGTAGTTCTTTTCATGCGTCTTGAGTTGTCTCGAAGCATAAGCTATGACTTTTCCTCTTTGCATGAGAACGCAGCCTAATCCTTGCCCTGACGCGTCGCAATAGACTACAAAATCATCACAACCTTCAGGAAGAGTGAGGATTGGTGCATCACAAAGTTTTTGTTTAAGAGTTTGAAACGCTTCTTCTTGCTTGGGTCCCCATACGAAAGGTTTTCCCTTATGAGTTAAAGCCGTGAGTGGCACAGCAATGCGAGAGAAGTTTGAAATGAACCGACGATAATAGCCAGCTAGTCCAAGAAAAGATCTTACTTCAGTTGGTGTACGTGGAGCTTTCCATTCTTGAACTGCTTTGATCTTTGAAGGGTCAACATGTATTCCTTTGTCATTGACTACATGCCCGAGGAATTGCACCTCTTTTAACCAGAATTCACATTTGGAGAACTTGGCATAAAGCTTTTCCTTTTCTAGAAGTGCAAGAACGAGTCGAAGATGACGCTCATGATCAGCTTTAGATTTTGAATAAATAAGAATATCGTCGATGAAGACTATGACAAATCGATCAAGATAAGGTTTGCAGACTCTGTTCATTAGGTCCATGAAGACAGCTGGTGCGTTGGTTAATCCAAACGGCATAACCATGAATTCATAGTGGCCATAACGAGTTCGAAAAGCAGTCTTGGGGACGTCTTCTTCATGCACTCTAAGTTGATGATAGCCAGATCTAAGATCGATTTTTGAAAAGCAGCTGGCACCTTGTAGTTGGTCAAGAAGATCATCAATGCGAGGTAAAGGATAGCGATTTTTGATGGTTAACTTGTTGAGCTCTCTGTAGTCGATGCACATACGGAAAGATCCATCTTTCTTCTTTACAAAGAGGACAGGTGCACCCCAAGGCGATGAGCTAGGACGTATGAATCCCTTGTCAGTCAACTCTTGCAATTGACTGGCTAGCTCTTGCATTTCAGAGGGGGCTAACCTATATGGAGACTTTGCAACTGGTGTAGCACCAGGTATAAGATCAATACGGAATTCGACGTCTCTAACTGGAGGAAGTCCTGAAATGTCGTCAGGAAAAACTTGTGGGAAGTCTTTTACTACAGGAATGTCTTCCAGTTTCTTCTCTATGATTTCCTTTTTGATGATATGGGCTAAAAACGCGACATAATTCTTGCGAAGATATTTTTGAGCTTGAAGACAAGACATTAAGCTGAGCCCTTTCGGCGAGGTTTCTCCAATGATTCGAAGAGTCTGACCGTTTGAAAGAGGAATACGAATAAATTTTTCATGACATACAACTTCCGCCTGATGTTGACTGAGCCAATCCATGATGTCAATACTTCCCAGCTTCATAGGAATAAGGTCGACTGAGAAATCGTGGTCGTTTAAGGTGAGTGTACAGTAGCGTAATTTAGAGTCTAATGAAACTGGTTTCCCGTCCGCAACTTCTACCGTTATGGATTCCGTGAGCTTATCCCGATTTTTGGTTAATATAGGTTCAAACTCTAAAGACACAAAACTTCTATCCGCACCAGTATCAAATAATATAGATGCATATCTACCATTTATAAGGAACGTACCGTTGACCACATTGCCGTCAGCTCTGGCCTGGTTAGCGTTGATATTGAAAGCTCTCCCTCTTGCAGGTGGGGGAGCTTGGTTTGCTTGGTTCACTGGGTTGGCTTGGGCCTGAGCATGAATAATATTAACCAGCCTTGGACATGTGTTTCTGAAATGACTCGGGTCGCCGCAATTGAAGCAAGCCCGCATAGGTTTGCCCATAGGATAATTGGGTTGGTAGTATGTTTGGGCTAAATGTTGGGTGGGTGGAAATGGTAGGGGTTGTAACATTTGTAAAAATCGGGTCTCCAAACCCGCTCCGTTTTGTAATCAAGTACCAAGTTATAAAAGTTGCATTAATTATTTATGATTATTTTGAGTTAAAACGATACATAATTAATAAATAAACTAAACTATAAAAATTATATTTGATAAAAAGTTAAAATAAAATAAATAAAAAATATATGAAGCTGCCGGGACTCGAACCCGGGTCAGCCAAGACTCTTAAACAACTTAACATTTATTCCCTAGACCACTCCGCCACAATGTGTTTTCTGTTAGCTCTAAGAAAACAAATGAAACTTATACACAAACTCAGTTTAACCGATGATGCCATCTGAAAACCGGTAATCGGCAAACCAATCGTCAAATCGATTGTTTACCTCACACATTCAGTTATAACCGATGCACGACGGTTTCTAATCAAGTTAGAATTGATTGAACTTAAAGTTTCATCATTTTCGGTATTTGAAACCGAAAGTTCATCAAATTCCTGAATAACTCAAGCTTCAGTCCATTCTCGCGATTCAGAGCTATCATATCAATACTCAATTTCAATTTCGTCGCATTTTTGAACCATAAGATCATCTGAATCAGTTCGCCGGAAAATTTCTGCAAGTCACCGGAAAACCGGGACTCACATTCTCACGGTAATTCCTCCGACTCTTTCTGTTTAAAACATGTGATTAATCAGTCTCTAACACAACTCCATCATCAGAATCGATCCTAGTCAACGTTTATCGAAAATCTTATCTTCGCCGGAAAATTTCTGAGACTGCCGGAATCACACTGTGAACTGGTATTATATCCTAAACTTCTTTTAAACCTTGTTTAAGTGACTCAACTTCATGAATAATCGATCAACGCTGTTAATTGGTTTCAACAGCCGGAGTTCACTTCTAGTACCGACGAACCTCCGCCGGATTTCTGTGAACAACATCAATCGGTATATTCTTTTCCTTAAACTCTCTCCATTCTCTACTTTTGAATTACTGTTAATGTCTGAAAATTGTATAAGTCATAAATCAATCATAACAAGTCGGATTATGCTGTCTGTGTAAATCGGCGAAGAAGATGAAGTCATAACACAACATAAGATTAATTAAAAACGGTATTTTAAACGGGTTAGACACACAGTCCAGCGGTGGACTGTGTGCAAATTTCACACACACGTCCCGAGTTCGATCCTTGCTACACGCACGCCTTGTGTAATAACATGCCTTTTTGATCAAGAACTAAACCGGGTTAAAACAGATAGTTGTTAAGTATAATAAAAACCAAGATAATAACCGGGTTAGACACACAGTCTAGCGGTGGACTGTGTGTAACATGAACTACACGTCGCGCGTTCGAAACTTGTCACGAGCACCGGTCCAATTGAATTAAAACGTTTTTGCAAATAAAGGAATTTTCGGTTAATTCAAATAAGTGTATAAATATAATTAAAAACGAGCTTATTTCGGGTTAGACACGTAGCTCAGTTGGTAGAGCTGCGTGCACGCGAACGGAAGGTCGCCGGTTCGAATCCCACCCGGCGCAGGTATATTCGCTGACCGAACCGGTCAACGGTCAACGCTTAAAAAATAATATATTTTTTTATATTTTTATTTATTTAATTTAATTTAAAAAAATCAATTAAAAATACTTAAAATAACATTTTAAAGATAGAAAATAGCCATAAACTCACAAAAATATATCTAAAGATTTCATTAAAATCCTTAATAACATCCATCCATTTAATATATTTTTCCATTATTATTTAGGTTAGTATTCCTCGTCGACGCGCTCATCTAAATCGTGCGCTTCTCACCATCTCCAATTCAACGCACCCAATGTGAGTGAATCTTACAAATTCCCCGTTTTAATCATGTTTTTGGGGTGTATCATGTGTCTTTGTTTATATACATATTATAACTAAACTATTGTGCATACATCGTATCATGAAAATGTGTATTTAGTTTGTTGCTGTTAAGTAGTTATTATTGGATGCAAATTATTATTTCAGTACATGCAATTGCCGAGGCCGCCGCTCCCATTTATGAGGTCTGAGCTTGTTCCCCATTTTATTATGCGGTTGAACCTGGCGTGCCCGCATACGATCGGCTCCGTTTGATTGAGCCTTGATCGCACAGTTCATTTTACATTTTCAGTACATGGAATACGATCGGCTCCGTTTGATTGAGCCTTGATCGCACAGTTCATTTTACATTTTCAGTACATGCAATACGATCGGCTCCGTTTGATTGAGCCTTGATCGCACAGTTCATTTTACATTTTCAGTACATGCAATACGATCGGCTCCGTTTGATTGAGCCTTGATCGCACAGTTCATTTATGTTAGTTATCGTGATATTGGTATATTCATGTATGCTAGCAAGTGTTATTGTATGTTATAATTGTAACTGCTATTTGCTAATGCTTGATTATTTACATTTGTTCATTTATGATTATGCACTATGTTTCATTGATAAACTAACCATAAAATCATTATCAAATGTTTATCTAATAAGGTTCACTCGCCAACTTATGTTGACCCAAAAACTCCCCTTTTACACATGATACAGGTGAACCAGCAGCAGCTAGGAACACATAGGACCTGGATTAGAAGAATAAAACGATTTAGTATTGGGATTGTTATGTTTGGTTATTTTCTTTGTATTGAATGAACATGTTTGGATGTTTGAAAATGTAACTTTGACTTTATTAATTATGAAACATAATAGTAAATGTCATGTGCTTTGGTGATAACCCAATTATGCCCCGACTCTTATTTCCGCTGCGGGTCAGGGTGTGACAGATTGGTATCAGAGCCATGACTATAGGGATATAGGATAGGTTATTAGACCCTTAGAGCCTATACTATAGTCGATTAGAAACTTATAAGAATTTTGTGTGTTATATGCCAAATTTCATGATGTTTATATGTTTTATGTTAAATGTTACATTTGATATTGTGCAAGCATGTTCATAAGTATGTATTATCAAATAATGCCTATCATGAAATCGTATGCTCATAACATATCACATCCATGAAAGCACACACCACATCATGATTGATTTTACAATGATTATCGTGTTTTCAAATCTCATCAAAGTGAGTTCTCATGACGGGCATGTAGTAACTGGAAGGGTACTAGTACCGGTAGTCGGAACGTCCTGTCTAGGCTGGCATTCGTATAAATCCAAAATAAAGGACCAGTTTGCCTACCTGGGGACTAACGATGAGAGTACGAAGTACCTATTAGGCCAAAGCATGCTATACCAAACGTCGTGTGAGCTAATCCCACTTTGAGTTGTCATTGTGTCCACACCTGGACACGTTCCGACCAAACAACTCATGAACATATTTTGTGGTTTGCATTCGGGGGATGCGAGTGTTAAATTGCCAATACTAATGTGAATCCTACAAAGCCAATAGCCATGGGGGCCCACATGACTATGTAGGTGAAGGTATGGGGGACATTTGAGGCCCAACATGAGCGAACCCAAGACATCCTATGGATGTAGTTGCATTATTGATATTTATGTTATTTTCATTTTCTTAAAGACACATGACACCTAAAAAGACACCATAAACTCACAATCTTCTCATTTTATGATCCTGTAGATGTCGTCTAGACAGCATCGAAGGGGTAAAAGATCGGGAAAGTCTCAGGAACGTTTGGCCACTCATATCGCGAAACAAATGGCCACGATATTGCCTGACATTGTGGTACAAGTACAACAAGCCCTTGCTACAAATCCTACTAACCCTCCTCAACAACAGGACCAGAATATCGACAACCCTCCTACCAACAAGTGCTCTTACAAACATTTTAAGTCCTGTGATCCTCCAAAATTCGAAGGGACTGAGGGAGGCACTGCTCTCCTACATTGGTTCGAGGAGATGGAAAACGCTTTCTTAAACTGCGATTGTCCTGAGGATCGCAAGGTTCGTTACGCCACCGGGAGACTACTTGGTGTAGCTCTCACTTGGTGGAATACTGAGAAAGGGAAGAGGGGAACTGAAGATGCGATGGCCTTAACTTGGGAGGAGTTAAGGGAAATCATGACTAGGCGTTTCTGTCCTAGAAGTGAAATTAAGAAGTTGGAGGATGAATTTCATGCCTTAAAGCAAAAGGAGGGTGATCACTCTACTTACAACAAGAGGTTTTTGGAGTTGAACCAAATGGTTCCAAATTTATTTACTCCAACCTATCGCCTGATTGAACATTATATTCGAGAACTTCCCTCGAAAATCCAAGATTCGGTTCTCAGCGTTTCACCGGTAACACTTGAAGCTGCCATGGAGTTGGCAACTGAACTGACCGAAAACCGAATTCGCAATGGGAAGTTCAAAGAAGAGAAGAAGAAAGCCCCTGTTGAGGGACAAACCTCAAACCACCCCATTCCTTCCTCTAAGTTTGCTAACAAGAGGAAGCGTAACACCAGGAATTTTGCAGTCACCCAAACCAACACCCCTATTCCTGCTGCACCCATCACTCAAGTCACTCCGTCACCCGCGCCATACAGAAGACCCTACACAGGCCCATTACCAAAATGTAACCGTTGTCAGTATCACCACTCCCCTGAGCATCCTTGCTAATACTGCACCGGCTGCGGTCGCGCAGGACATACTGTTCAAAACTGCCGCATGCCTCAACGAACAAATCGCCACCAACCTTTAACCCAAACCCACCAACAGTTAATGGGTCAAGCACAATAACAACTACCATTTCCACCCACCCAACATTTAGCCCAAACATGCTATCAACCCAATTACCCTATGGGCCAACCTATGCGGGCTTGTTTCAATTGCGGCGACCCAAGTCATTTCAGAAACACATGTCCAAGGCTGGTTAATATTATTCATGCTCAGGCCCAAGCCAACCCTGTGAATCAAGCGAACCAAGCTCCTCCACCTACAAGAGGAAGAGCTTTCAATATTAACGTGAACCAGGCCAGAGCTGACGGCAATGTGGTCAACGGTACGTTTCTTATAAATGGTAGATATGCCTCTATGTTATTTGATACTGGTGCGGATAGAAGTTTTGTGTCATTAGAATTTGAACCTATCTTAAGCAAAAATCGGGATAAGCTCGCGGAATCCATAACGGTCGAAGTTGCGGACGGAAAACCAGTTTCATTAGACTCTATTTTACGCAACTGTACACTCACCTTAAACGACCACGATTTCTCAGTCGACCTTATTCCTATGAAGCTGGGAAGTTTCGACATCATAATCGGTATGGATTGGCTCAGTCAACATCATGCGGAAGTTGTATGTCGTGAAAAATTTATTCGTATTCCTCTTTCAAACGGTCAGACTCTTCGAATCATTGGAGAAACCTCGTCGAAAGGGCTCAACTTAATGTCTTGTCTTCAAGCTCAAAAATATCTTCGCAAGAATTATGTCGCGTTTTTAGCCCATATCATCAAGAAGGGGACCACAGAGAAGAAACTTGAAAATATTCATGTAGTAAAAGATTTTCCACAAGTTTTTCCTGACGACATTTCAGGACTGCCTCCAATCAGGGATGTCGAATTCCGTATTGATCTTATACCTGGTGCTACACCAGTTGCAAAGTCTCCATATAGGTTAGCCCCTTCTGAAATGCAAGAGCTAGCCAGTCAATTGCAAGAGTTGACTGACAAGGGATTCATACGTCCCAGCTCATCGCCTTGGGGTGCACCTGTCCTTTTTGTAAAGAAGAAAGATGGATCTTTTCGTATGTGCATCGACTACAGAGAGTTAATAAGTTAACCATCAAAAATCGATATCCTTTATCTCGCATAGATGATCTTCTTGACCAACTACAAGGTGCCAGCTGCTTTTCGAAAATCGATCTTCGATCTGGCTATCATCAGCTTAGAGTGCATGAAGAAGACGTCCCTAAGACTGCTTTTCGAACTCGTTATGGCCACTATGAATTCATGGTTATGCCGTTTGAATTAACCAACGCACCAGCTGTCTTCATGGACCTAATGAACAGAGTCTGCAAACCTTACCTTGATCGATTTGTTATAGTTTTCATCGACGATATTCTTATTTATTCAAAATCTAAAGCTGATCATGAGCGTCATCTTCGACTTGTTCTTGCACTTCTAGAAAGGAAAAGCTTTGTGCCAAGTTCTCTAAATGTGAATTCTGGTTAAAAGAGGTGCAGTTCCTCGGGCATGTAGTCAATGACAAAGGAATACATGTTGACCCTTCAAAGATCAAGGCAGTTCAAGAATGGCAAGCTCCACGTACACCAACTGAAGTAAGATCTTTCCTTGGACTAGCTGGCTATTATCGTCGGTTCATTTCAAACTTCTCTCGCATTGCTGTGCCACTCACGGCTTTAACCCATAAGGGAAAACCATTCGTATGGGGACCCAAGCAAGAAGAAGCTTTTCAAACTCTTAAACAAAAACTCTGTGATGCACCAATCCTCACTCTTCCCGAAGGTTGTGATGATTTCGTAGTCTATTGTGACGCGTAGGGCAAGGATTAGGTTGCGTTCTCATGCAAAGAGGAAAAGTCATAGCTTATGCCTCGAGGCAACTCAAGACACATGAAAAGAACTACACCACTCATGACCTAGAACTTGGAGCCGTTGTATTCGCTCTTAAGATATGGAGACATTACCTCTATGGTACTAAGTGTGAAATATACACTGACCACAAGAGTCTTCAACATATCTTTAATCAAAAAGAGTTAAATATGAGGCAACGAAGATGGGTCGAACTCCTGAATGATTACGACTGTGAAATTAGATACCACCCTGGTAAAGCAAATGTGGTGGCTGATGCACATAGTCGAAAGGGTTATGCGAACTCCATTCATCTTCTATGTTCGCAAATTATAACCGACATTAAAGATCAAATTCGAGAAGCTCAACACGTTTCAATAACAGAAGAAGATGTACGAAAAGAGATGTCCTGTGGAGCCGAGGTAAAACTTGAAACTAAATCAGATGGTATTCTGTATTACCTAGATCGTATCTGGATTCCTAACCATAACAATCTTCGTGAAACTCTTATGAATGAAGCTCACAAAACGCGATATTCTATACACCCAGGAGCCGATAAGATGTATCAAGACCTACGATACACCTATTGGTGGCCTGGAATGAAGAAGGATATTGCCGTTTTTGTTTCCAAGTGTCTCACATGTTCTAAGGTGAAGGCTAAACACCAAAGACCCTCAGGACTTCTAGTCCAACTGGAAATACCTGTATGGAAGTGGGAAAATATAACCATGGATTTCATTACCGGGTTACCTCGCACTTCTGGTGGGTATGACACTATATGGGTGATTATAGACCGACTTACAAAATCAGCTCACTTTATTCCTATTCGAGAAGATTTCAAGAATGAAAAGCTTGCTCGTATTTATATCAACGAAATCGTAAGCCGGCATGGGGTACCATTAAGTATTATTTCTGATCGTGATGGTCGTTTCACCTCACGAACATGGCAAGCAGTACAATCCGCTATGGGCACACGATTAGATCTCAGTACCGCCTATCATCCTCAAACTGATGGACAGTCTGAGCGCACCATTCAAACTCTTGAGGATATGCTTAGAGCATGTGTCATAGACTTCAAGGTAAATTGGGACGCCCACCTACCGTTAGTTGAATTTTCGTACAACAACAGCTATCATTCGAGCATCGGCATGGCACCTTTTAAAGCCTTATATGGTCGAAAGTGCCGATCTCCTGTGTGTTGGCACGAAATTGGGGAAGCACAAATTACTGGTCCAGAATTGATCCAAGAAACCACAGATAAGATCCATCAAATTCGAAACAATCTTTTAGCGGCTCAAAGTCGTCAAAAGAGTTACGCAGATAAACGACGGAAGCCCTTAGAGTTTAACATTGGTGATCATGTGCTTTTAAAAGTATCACCGTGGAAGGGAGTAGTTCGTTTTGTTCAAAAGGGGAAGCTAGCACCACGTTACGTAGGACCTTTCAAGATACTCGAAAGAGTAGGTCCTGTAGCATACAAGCTTGACTTACCAGAAGAACTCAACAGGATTCATCCCACATTCCACGTGTCGAACTTGAAGAAGTGCCTCGCTGATGAGAATCTCCATATTCCGCTGGAAGATATTCAGATTGATGAATCCATGCATTTTATTGAAAGACCAGTGGAGATCATGGATTACGGGGAGAAGCGTCTTCGACGAAGTCGCATTCCAATAGTTAGGGTACGCTGGGAGTCGAAACGGGGACCTGAGTTTACTTGGGAACGTGAAGACTCAATGCGTGAAAAATACCCGCATCTTTTTCCTACTACTTCAACTATTTAAATTTCGGGACGAAATTCCTAAAAGTAGGGGATACTGTAACATTTGTAAAAATCGGGTCTCCAAAACCCGCTCCGTTTTGTAATCAAGTACCAAGTTATAAAAGTTGCATTAATTATTTATGATTATTTTGAGTTAAAACGATACATAATTAATAAATAAACTAAACTATAAAAATTATATTTGATAAAAAGTTAAAATAAAATAAATAAAAAATATATGAAGCTGCCGGGACTCGAACCCGGGTCAGCCAAGACTCTTAAACAACTTAACATTTATTCCCTAGACCACTCCGCCACAATGTGTTTTCTGTTAGCTCTAAGAAAACAAATGAAACTTATACACAAACTCAGTTTAACCGATGATGCCATCTGAAAACCGGTAATCGGCAAACCAATCGTCAAATCGATTGTTTACCTCACACATTCAGTTATAACCGATGCACGACGGTTTCTAATCAAGTTAGAATTGATTGAACTTAAAGTTTCATCATTTTCGGTATTTGAAACCGAAAGTTCATCAAATTCCTGAATAACTCAAGCTTCAGTCCATTCTCGCGATTCAGAGCTATCATATCAATACTCAATTTCAATTTCGTCGCATTTTTGAACCATAAGATCATCTGAATCAGTTCGCCGGAAAATTTCTGCAAGTCACCGGAAAACCGGGATTCACATTCTCACGGTAATTCCTCCGACTCTTTCTGTTTAAAACATGTGATTAATCAGTCTCTAACACAACTCCATCATCAGAATCGATCCTAGTCAACGTTTATCGAAAATCTTATCTTCGCCGGAAAATTTCTGAGACTGCCGGAATCACACTGTGAACTGGTATTATATCCTAAACTTCTTTTAAACCTTGTTTAAGTGACTCAACTTCATGAATAATCGATCAACGCTGTTAATTGGTTTCAACAGCCGGAGTTCACTTCCAGTACCGACGAACCTCCGCCGGATTTCTGTGAACAACATCAATCGGTATATTCTTTTCCTTAAACTCTCTCCATTCTCTACTTTTGAATTACTGTTAATGTCTGAAAATTGTATAAGTCATAAATCAATCATAACAAGTCGGATTATGCTGTCTGTGTAAATCGGCGAAGAAGATGAAGTCATAACACAACATAAGATTAATTAAAAACGGTATTTTAAACGGGTTAGACACACAGTCCAGCGGTTGACTGTGTGCAAATTTCACACACACGTCCCGAGTTCGATCCTTGCTACACGCACGCCTTGTGTAATAACATGCCTTTTTGATCAAGAACTAAACCGGGTTAAAACAGATAGTTGTTAAGTATAATAAAAACGAAGATAATAACCGGGTTAGACACACAGTCCAGCGGTGGACTGTGTGCAACATGAACTACACGTCGCGCGTTCGAAACTTGTCACGAGCACCGGTCCAATTGAATTAAAACGTTTTTGCAAATAAAGGAATTTTCGGTTAATTCAAATAAGTGTATAAATATAATTAAAAACGAGCTTATTTCGGGTTAGACACGTAGCTCAGTTGGTAGAGCTGCGTGCACGCGAACGGAAGGTCGCCGGTTCGAATCCCACCCGGCGCAGGTATATTCGCTGACCGAACCGGTCAACGTCAACGCTTAAAAAATAATATTTTTTTTATATTTTTATTTATTTAATTTAATTTAAAAAAATCAATTAAAAATACTTAAAATAACATTTTTAAAGATAGAAAATAGCCATAAACTCACAAAAATATATCTAAAGATTTCATTAAAATCCTTAATAACATCCATCCATTTAATATATTTTTCCATTATTATTTAGGTTAGTATTCCTCGTCGACTCGCTCATCTTAATCATGCGCTTCTCACCATCTCCAATTCAACGCACCCAATGTGAGTGAATCTTACAACTTCCCCGTTTAATCACGTTTTTGGGGTGTATCATGTGTCTTTGTTTATATACATATTATAACTAAACTATTGTGCATACATCATATCATGAACATGTGTATTTAGTTTGTTGCTGTTAAGTAGTTGTTATTGGATGCAAATTATTATTTCAGTACATGCAATTGTCGAGGCCGCCGCTCCCCATTTATGAGGTCTGAGCTTGTTCCCCATTTTATTATGCGGTTGAACCTGGCGTGCCCGCATACGATCGGCTCCGTTTGATTGAGCCTTGATCGCATAGTTCATTTTACATTTTCAGTACATGCAATACGATCGGCTCCGTTTGATTGAGCCTTGATCGCACAGTTCATTTTACATTTTCAGTACATGCAATACGATCGGCTCCGTTTGATTGAGCCTTGATCGCACAGTTCATTTTACATTTTCAGTACATGCAATACGATCGGCTCCGTTTGATTGAGCCTTGATCGCACAGTTCATTTATGTTAGTTATCGTATGATATTGGTATATTCATGTATGCTAGCAAGTGTTATTGTATGTTATAATTGTAACTGCTATTTGCTAATGCTTGATTATTTACATTTGTTCATTAGTGATTATGCACTATGTTTCATTGATAAACTAACCATAAAATCATTATCAAATGTTTATCTAATAAGGTTCACTCGCCAACTTATGTTGACCCAAAAACTCCCCTTTTACACATGATACAGGTGAACCAGCAGCAGCTAGGAACACATAGGACCTGGATTAGAAGAATAAAACGATTTAGTATTGGGATTGTTATGTTTGGTTATTTCCTTTGTATTGAATGAACATGTTTGGATGTTTGAAAATGTAACTTTGACTTTATTAAATATGAAACATAATAGTAAATGTCATGTGCTTTGTTGATAACCCAATTATGCCCCGACTCTTATTTCCGCTGCGGGTCGGGTGTGACAGGGGTTGTTGGGCTTGACCCATTAACTGTTGGTGGGTTTGGATTAAAGGTTGGTGGCGGTTTGTTCGTTGAGGCATACGGCAGGTTTGAACAGTATGTCCTGTGCGACCGCAGCCGGTGCAGTATTGGCAAGGATGATCAGGGGAATGGTGATATTGGCAACGGTTACATTTTGGTAACGGGCCAGTGTAGGGTCTTCTGTATGGTGCGGGTGAAGGAGTGACTTGAGTAATGGGTGCAGCAGGAATAGGGGTGTTGGTTTGGGTAACTGCAAAATTTCTGGTGTTGCGCTTCCTCTTATTAGCGAACTTAGAGGAAGGAATAGGGTGGTTTGAAGTTTGTCCCTCAACAGGGGCTTTCTTCTTCTCTTCTTTGAACTTCCCGTTGCGAATTCGGTTTTCGGTCAGTTCAGTTGCTAACTCCATAGCAGCTTCAAGTGTTACTGGTGAAACGCTGAGAACTGAATCTTGGATTTTCGAAGGAAGTCCTCGAATATAATGTTCAATCAGACGATAGGTTGGTGTGAACATATTTGGAACCATTTGGTTCAACTCCAAAAACCTCTTATTGTAGGTAGTGTGATCACCCTCCTTTTGCTTTAGAGCATGAAATTCATCCTCCAACTTCTTAATTTCACTTCTAGGACAGAAACGCCTAGTCATGATCTCCCTTAACTCTTCCCAAGTTAAGGCCATCGCATCTTCAGTTCCCCTATTCCCTTTCTCAGTATTCCACCAAGTGAGAGCTACTCCAAGTAGTCTCCCGTGGCGTATCGAACCTTGCGATCCTCAGGACAATCGCAGTTTAGGAAGGTGTTTTCCATCTCCTCGAACCAATGTAGGAGAGCAGTGACACCCTCGGTCCCTTCAAATTTAGGAGGATCACAGGACTTAAAATGTTTGTAAGAGCACTTGTTGGTAGAAGGGTTGTCGATGTTCTGGTCCTGTTGTTGGGGAGGGTTAGTAGGATTTGTAGCAAGGGCTTGTTGTACTTGGACCACAATGTCAGGAAGTATCGTGGCCATTTGTTTCGCGATCTGAGTGGCCAAACGTTCCTGAGACCTTCCCGATCTTTTACCCCTTCGTTGCTGTCTAGACGACATCTACAGGATCATAAAATGAGAAGATTGTGAGTTTATGGTGTCTTTTTAGGTGTCATGTGTCTTTAAGAAAATGAAAATAACATAAATATCAATAATGCAACTACATCCATAGGATGTCTTGGGTTCGCTCATGTTGGGCCTCAAATGTCCCCCACACCTTCACCTACATAGTCATGTGGGCCCCCATGGCTATTGGCTTGGTAGGATTCACATTAGTATTGGCAATTTAACACTCGCATCCCCCGAATGCAAACCACAAAATTTGTTCATGAGATGTTTGGTCGGAACGTGTCCAGGTGTAGACACAATGACAACTCAAAGTGGGGTTAGCTCACACAACGTTTGGTATAGCATGCTTTGGCCTAATAGGTACTTCGTACTCTCATCGTTAGTCCCCAGGTAGGCAAACTGGTCCTTTATTTTGGATTTATATGAATGCCAGCCTAGACAGGACATTCCGACTACCGGTACGGGTACCCTTCCAGTTACTACATGCCCGTCATGAGAACTCACTTTGATGAGATTTGAAAATACGAAAATCATTGTAAAAGCAATCATGATGTGGTGTGTGCTTTCATGGATGTGATATGTTATGAGTATACGAGTCATGATAGGCATTTTATGATAATACATACTTATGAACATGCTTGCACAATATCAAATGTAACATTTAACATAAAGCATATAAACATCATGAAATTTGGCATGTAACACACAAAAATCTTATAAGTTTCTAATCGACTATAGTATAGGCTCTAAGGGTCTAATAACCTATCCTATATCCCTATAGTCATGGCTCTGATACCAATCTGTCACACCCCGACCCGCAGCGGAATAAGAGTCGGGGCATAATTGGGTTATCACCAAAGCTCATGACATTTACTACTATGTTTCATATTTAATAAAGTCAAAGTTACATTTTCAAATATCCAAACATGTTCATTCAATACAAAGGAAATAAACGAAACTTAACAATCCCAACTCTAAAACATTTTATTCTTCTAGTCCAAGTCCTATGTGTTCCTAGCTGCTGCTGGTTCACCTGTATCATGTGTAAAATGGGAGTTTTTGGGTCAACATAAGTTGGCGAGTGAACCTTATTAGATAAACATATATTAATAAATTAATTGTTAGTTTATCAATGAAAATTAGTGCATAATCATAGATGAACAAATGTAAATAATCAAGCGAAGGCAAATAGCAGTCACAACTATAACATACAATAACACATGACAGCATACATGATCATACCAACATCATACTGTAAATAACATAAATGAAATGCGATCAATGCTCAATCAAACGGAGCCAATCGTATTGCATGTATGAAAATGAAAATGTCTGTGCGATCAAGGCTCAATCAAACGGAGCCGATCGTATGTGGGCACGCCAGGTTCAACCGCATAATAAAATGGGGAACATGCTCAACGCTTATAATGTAATGGGGAGCGGCGGCCTATGAAATTGCATGTACTGAATAATAAATTGCATCCAATAATAACTACTTAACAGCAACAAACTGAATACACATGTTCATGATATGATGCATGCACAATGGTTTAGTTATAATATATATATACAAAGACACATGATACACCCCAAAACGTGATTAAAACGGGGAATTTGTAAGATTCACTCACCTTGGGTGCGTTGGATTTGAGATGGTGATATGCGCACGATTTAGATGAGCGGAACAACGGGGATTACTAACTTAAGTAATAACGGAAAAATATATTAAATGAGTGGATTTTATTAAGGATTTTAATGAAATTTTTAGATATATTTTTGTGAGTTTATGGCTATTTTCTATCTTTAAAAATGTTATTTTTAAGTATTTTTAATTAATTTTTAAATTAAATTAAATAAATAAAAATATAAAAAAAAATTTATTTAGCGTTGACCGTTGACCGTTGACCGTTGACCGGTTCGGTCAGCGTATTAGTTTGCGCCGGGTGAGGCTCGAACCCGAGACCTCCCGTTCGCGTGCACGCAGCTCTACCAACTGAGCTACGTGTCTAACCCGAAATAATCTTGTTTTTAATTTATTTATACACTTATTCAATTTAACCGAATTTCCTTTATTTGCAAAAACATTTTAATTCAATCGGACCGGTGCTCGTGACGGGTTTCGAACGCGCGACGTGTGGTTCATGTTGCACACAGTCCACCGCTGGACTGTGTGTCTAACCTGGTTATTATCTCAGTTTTTATTATACTTAACAACTAACTGGGTTATCCCGATTTAGTTTAAACAAAAAGGCCTTTTATTATACAAGGAGTGCGTATAGCAGGAATCGAACTCGGGACATGCGTTTGTATTTTGCACACAGTCCACCGCTGGACTGTGTGTCTAACCCGTTTAAAATACCAATTTTAATTAGTCTTAAGCTATGTTGCGTCTTCATCTTCTTCGTTGATTTTACACAGAAAACTTATTCCGACTGTTATGACCAATTCTTGACGTATACGTTTTCCAGACATTACAAGTAATTTAAAAGTAAAGAATGGAGAGAGTTTGGGGAAAAAGATATACCGATTGATGTTGTTCACAGAATTCCGGCAGAGGTTCGTCGGTTCTGAAGGTGAACTCCGGCTGTTGAAACAATTAACTGCTTTGTTCGATTATTTAAGAAGTTGAGTCACTTAAACAAGGTTTAACAGAAGTTTGGGAGATCATACCCGTTCACGGTGTGTTTCCGGCAGTTCCAGAAATTTTCCGGCGAAGGTAAGATTTTCGACAAACGTTGACTAGGATCGATTCTGATGGTGGAGTTGTGTTAGTGACTGATTAATCACATGATTGAAACAGAAAGAGTCGGAGGAAATACCGTGTGGATGTGTGTCACACCCCGACCCGCAGCGGAAATAAGAGTCGGGGCATAATTGGGTTATCACCAAAGCACATGACATTTACTTTTACGTTTCATAATTAATGAAGTCAAAGTTACATTTTCAAACATCCAAACATGTTCATTCAATACAAGGGAAAATAACCAAACATAACAATCCAAATACTAAATCGTTTTATTCTTCTAATCCAGGTCCTATGTGTTCCTAGCTGCTACTGGTTCACCTGTATCATGTGTAAAATGGGAGGTTTTGGGTCAACATAAGTTGGCGAGTGAACCTTATTAGATAAACATTTGATAATGATTTTATGGTTAGTTTATCAATAAAATATTGTGCATAATCATAAAAGAGCAAATGTAAGTAATCAAGCATTGGCAAATAGCAGTTACAATTATAACATACAATAACACTTGATAGCATACATGAACATACCAATATCATACGATAACTAACATAAATGAACTGTGCGATTAAGGCTCAATCAAACGGAGTCGATCGTATTGCATGAACTGGAAATGTAAATTGAAATGACCGATCAAGGCTCAATCAAACGGAGCCGATCGTATTGCATGAACTGGAAATGTAAATTGAAATGACCGATCAAGGCTCAATCAAACGGAGCCGATCGTGCGGGCACGCCAGGTTCAACCGCATAATAAAATGGGGAACAGGCTCAACCTCATAACTGGGGAGCGGCGGCCTATGAAATTGCATGTATTGAAATAATAATTTGCATCCAATAATAACTACTTAACAGCAATAAACTAAATACACATGTCATGATATGATGTATGCACATTGGTTTAGTTGTAATATGTATATAAACAAAGACACATGATACACACCAAAAACGTGATTAAAATGGGGAATTTGAAAGGTTCACTCACATTGGGTGCGTTGAATTGGAGATGGTGATATGTGCACGATTTAGATGAGCGAGTCGACGAGGAATACTAACCTAAATAATAATGGAAAAATATATTAAGTGGATGGATGTTATTAAGGATTTTAATGAAATTTTTAGATATATTTTTATGAGTTTATGGCTATTTTCTATCTTTAAAAATGTTATTTTTAAGTATTTTTAATTGATTTTTAAATTAAATTAAATATTTAAATATATAAAAAAATATTATTTTTTTTACTGTTGACCGTTGACCGGTTCGGTCAGCGGTAAATTCTGCGCCGGGTGGGATTCGAACCGGCGACCTTCCGTTCACGTGCACGTAGCTCTACCAACTGAGCTACGTGACTAACCCGTTATAAACTCGGTTTTAATTATATTTATATACTTATTTGTATTAACCGAAAATTCCCTTATTTACAAAAACGTTTTAATTCAATTGACCGGTGCTCGTGACAAGATTCGAACGCGCGACGTGAAGTTTATGTTGCACACAGTCCACCGCTGGACTGTGTGTCTAACCCGGTTATATTCTTGGTTTTTATTATACTTAACAACTACCTGTTTTAAACTCGGTTTAGTTCTGGATCAAAAAGGAATGTTATTACACAAGGCGTGCGCGTAGCAAGGATCGAACTCGGGACGTGTATGTGAAATTTGCACACAGTCCACCGCTGGACTGTGTGTCTAACCCGTTTAAAATACCGTTTTTAATTATACTTATGTTCTGATAGAACTTCATCTTCTTCACCGATTACACAGGCAACATAACTCGACTGATTACGATTGATTTGTGATTTACAAAGTTTTTAGACATTAACAGTAATTCAAGAGTAAGGAATGGAGAGACTTTAAGGAACAGAATTTACCGATTGATGATATTCACAGAAATCCGGCGGAGGTTCGTCGGTACTGGAAATGAACTCCGGCTGTTGAACCAATTAACAGCGTTGATCGATTATTCATAAAGTTGAATCACCTAAACAAGGTTTAAAAGAAGTGTAGGATATCTTACCAGTTCACAGTGGGATTCCGGCAGTCTCAGAAACTTTCCGGCGAAGGTAAGATTTCCGATAAACGTTGGCTAGAATCGATTCTGATGATAGAGTTGTGTTAGAGACTGATTAATCACATGTTTTAAACTGAAAGAGTCGGAGGAATTACCGTGAGAATGTGAGTCCCGGTTTTCCGATGACTTGCAGAAAAATTCCGGCGAACAGATTCAGAAGATCTTATGGTTCAGGAATGCGATGAAAATGAAATTGAATATTGTTGTGATAGTTCTGAATCGTGTAAATGATCTGGAGCTCGAATTAAATCGGAACTTGATGAAATTTTCGGTTTCAAAAGCCGAAATGATAAGGTTTAAAGTTCAATCAATTCTGACTTAATTGGAAACCGTCGCACATCGGTTATAACTGAAATTGTGAGGTAAACAATCGATTTAACGATTGGTTTGCCGATTATCGGTTTTTAGATGGCATCATCGGTTAAATCGAGTTTGTGTATAAGTTCCTTTTGCTTTCCTAGTGTTAACAGAAAACACGTTGTGGCGGAGTGGTTAAGAGAATGGATGTTAAGTCGTTTGAGCGACTCAGCTGACCCGGGTTCGAGTCCCGACAGCTTCAAATGTTTTTTATTTATTTTATTTTAACTTTTTATCAAATATAATTTTTATAGTTTAGTTTATTTATTAATTATGTAACGTTTTAACTCAAAATAATCATAAATAATTAACGAAACTTTTATTACTTGGTACAAGATTACAAAACGGAGCGGGTTTTGGAGACCCGATTTTTACAAATGTTACAATGTGAGTCCCGGTTTTCCAGCGACTTGCAGAATTTTTCCGGCGGTCTGATTCAAGCTTCTCCGGTGGACTGTAAGGTTGCGGAAATGCAATTGAAAGCTTTGTGGAGTGTTTTGAGTCGCAGGAAAGGTCTAGGATTGAAGTAGTTCGAGAATTGACAACTTTCGGTTATTAAACCGATCTACTTCCGAATTCAAGTTACACTCATGGCAGCATTGATTGGAATCGTCCGTTTATCGGTTATACTTGCTAAATCGAGAGTATCGAAATCGACTTTGGGTGTTTGATAACCGATTTCAGTTACAATTTGTAAAATCGATTGATTTACCTTAGTCTATAAAACTTATTTGTTTCCTAAAGATGACAGAAAACAAACAAGTGGCGGAGTGGTCTTGTGATTGGGTGATAAATCGCTGAAGTGTCTTGGCTGACCCGGGTTCGAGTCCCGGCAGCTTCATAATTTTTTTATTTATTTTGTTTTAACTTTTTATCAAATATAATTTTTATAGCTTAGTTTATTTATTAATTATGTATCGTTTTAACTCAAAATAATCATAAATATTTAATGTAACTTTTATAACTTGATACTTGATTACAAAACGGAGCGGGTTTTGATAACCCGATTTTTTTACAAATGTTACATTATGAATATCATCACTTATGAGCAAATTGTTCCCCTTTATGAACATTCTCACAACCTTTTCTACGGTTACTATCAATAACTTATTTAAAGAAAGTAACAAAGCACATAGCCACCTACCTTAAAGCTTTCCTTTTTATCGTGCGTCAGCTCCGGCTTGACTTCCCGAAGCTTCCCTAACTTTGCCTATAGAGTTCAACTCAATTGTCATTTACATGCCATCAAGACAACCATTTTCATCATGCATGGTAACAATCAATTCAAAGAATTTCTTTTACGAATCCTTACTATCAAGTATGATGTTTAAGTTTCTTTTAGGAATTAAATCGAACACTTTGTGGGCATGAATTTTATGCTATTTCATTTATGAAAGTAAACAATATCAAGCCATGTCTTTCTCTACTCATTAAGTCAATACTATCAACATGATCAAATTAGCATCTAGATTTCAGTTTACTCATACCTTATATGCATTAATCAATAATCATAATTCATGTATTCCATGTTTTCACTCGAACAAACTTACACAAACATGAATAATAATCCAATCACTCAATTCATAACATTATGAACATGCTTTCATTAGATTTCCATCAATAGTGTAAATTATACATATCTAGATCATCATATCAAGCTACTTCATAAAACAAAATTGGGGTTTTCATGTTAAGATCAAAATCCCACTTTCTCAAACAAGCACATAAAACCCTAACACCTTGTTTACGCCTATTCTTCTCGGCTTAAGCAAATATGGTGACCCTAAACACATATAAGTCGTGAATTTCACCATGCAATCTACGAATCATTCGAGAATTGAGATTCATAGATTTCATTCTCATACATTCTACACGCAAAAACATAACTTTAACATACCTTATGATTTCCTAGCTTATGTGATGGATAATTTCAACACATGTATAAGATTCTAGCGCATTTTGTCTTTCAATTTGAAGAAAATAATAAACTAGGTTTTTCTCCCTCTCTTTCTCTTATCTGGATCAATATTTTAAATTTGAACTTTATAAAAACAAGTTTTCTTTTTGATAGCCTTGGTCCCTCAAGTTTGATTTTGATTATAAAAGATTACAACTCATTGCTTTATTACCCATTTACCATGTTACTAACTAGATTAATTGTTCTTAGTTATCGCACTTGGAATATTCATATATATATATATATATATATATATATACGAGTTTGTATATGTATTTATTTATATAAATTTAATATTTTTAGGGTGTTACGATATAAGAAAAAGATGGGAAATTAGAACTGCTAGAAGAATTCCAGCACTTTTGGAATCTAGTACTTCTGTTTTTGGTGTTGACTTTGTTGACTGGCACTTGTCTTCAACTGTTGACTTGTTGACCCAACACTTTGTCTTCAGCTAATGTTGACTAATCTTGTCTTTCTAACACTAGTACTTTGTCTTCCAGTAATTTTGATCCAGTTCCAGTTGTTTTAATTAGTTGTTTTCATTGGGTGTTTGAAAAGCTTTCAATGGGGAACTTCTGGTACCTTGGATTATGATTCAACCTTATTCCACCAGGCTAGGAAGATGGTTCCTTGGGGTTTTTGCTTTGATCATCAGTAGATCTTACAAAGCCCAACGTAAGTATTCTAAATAAATATTTTTTAAAAATGTTAATATATACAAAATTAAAATAAAAATTGTTTGGATATATATATATATAAATGTATGTATGTATGTATGTCTGTATGTATGTATAGTGTTAGGTTCAATTGGGAACCGGGAAACAATGCATAAAATATATCATTAAAAGTTCAATTTAACATGTTAAAAAATATTTTTTTTTTCAAAATTCTTTTCGGTTCTTTTGTATATAAATAGATGTAGAAGCTTTTTTAATAATAGATTTTCAAAAACTAAAAATATTAGAAAATGCTTAAAAAATGTTAAAAAGGTTACGAAAATTAACAAAATGATTTTTTATTTGTATAGCTTTTACACATCTTTATATGAAAAAAACTCTGAAAATAATTTTTAGCATTTTAAATTGAATTCTTTTGATATATTTAACATGTTAAATGTAGTATTCCCTGGTTCCCACTTTTTTAGTGTTCCACATTGAACCTAACACTATATATATATATATATACATATATATATATATATACATATATATACATATATATATACATCTATATATACATCTATATACACATATATATATACATATATACACATATATATATACATATATACATATACATATATATAGATGTATATATATATGTGTATATAGATGTATATATATATGTATAAATATATATATATAGGAAAGGGATATGTAAGAAACTCACTTTTATTGAGAAAATTTTGAAAACTCTATCTAAAAAACTTTTTATTTTTTAAGTTTAGGGCATGTAGCATATATGTTTTCAAGCGTTTTTGGAAAAAAATTAAAAAATAGTGAGAGGATTTTTATAGTTTTCAAGTTTTTTGTAACATATGTAACACACGCTATGTTTAGTGTTACGCACCTGTTACACAAAACACATGTTTATTTTTTATAAAAAAAGTTTGACGCTTTTTTTTCTTCAAAACTCTTGAAAACGTGTATATTACATGTCATAAAAAATTAAAAAGAAGTTTGTTACATAAGGTTTTCTCAAGCTTGTTATATAGGGTGAGGTTCCTTTACAAAGTGTAGGAAATGTATTGGACCGTTGAATGAATTTTTTTAATGGTTGAGATCATCTTATGACATTTTAGTAATATTTTAGTTTTAGATCATCTTATATATATATAGGGTTAGATTCATTTGTGAACAACACCTTGATTGTGAACAATAGTGAACTAATCGTAGCCCTTGATTATCAATACAAAAGTGTAAACACAAATGTAAATCAATGGTTATGGTTTGATAATGAAAATACACTAGTGTATTTTACGAAATATATATATAGGGTAGGGTTCTAGAGCGAACATTATTGTATTTTTGAACTGAGTGAACAAATCCTGACCATTGATTTATATCATCAAATCGTAAAATATACTATTGTATTTGAATCATCAAATCCTGACCATTAATTTACACTTATGTATTCGCTTGTGTATTGATAATCAAGGGTTAAGATTAGTTCACTAATGTTCACAATCAAAGGAGTTGTTCACTAATGAACCAAATCATATATGTATATGTATATATATATATATATATATATAAATATATATATATATATATATTTTATATATATATATAGGGGAAGGTTCATTTAAGAAGAAATTTTATATGAGAAGAAAAAGAAGAAAGGGCATAATGGTAAAATATTAAATAGTTTATAACTCCTCTCGTTAATTATGTTATCTCTCATTAATAAAACAAAAACATAATATCCTACATATTTCAAAATTTATCCTACATATATCTTATACTTATCAGAATTTACCCTACACACATGTATATATACCTTACACATTTCAAAAGTTATCCTACACATACTAAAATTTATCATACACATGTCGAAAATTGTCCTTCACCATAAATTATTTTATCTTGAAAAAGTATATTAAAAATGAGTTATAAGTCTAATTAATTAGCTAATTAATGACAATTCTAGATTTACCTATATGCCATTTTTCATAATATTAAATACATACATTAAATGAAGTAAATGGAGAATTTCTATTGGTTTAAAAGTTATTTTTTATTCCTACAAAATTTGTCTTCTCATTTGAACTCTCCACTATATATATATATATATATATATATATATATATATATGGGATGAATTATTTAAAAACCCACTTGAGTTCAGAAACCATTACAAACTCTATGTTACAAAACTTTTTTTATGAAAAAATTAACGCATTCAATATAAATGATTTCAAGCATTTTGAGCCAAGAAAATGTAAAAAGTGTCAACCAAATATTAAAAAAATAAAAATACAATAAAACCTACAAACTCTATGTTACAAAACTTTTAGTATTTATGGGAAAAGAAATGTAAAACTAGCAAATACATCGGAAAAAATGTAACGATTGCATTGTTGGTTTTGCGTTTTTTTAAATATTTACTCTTGTGTTTTTTAAGTTTATTTCGCTCAAAATGCTTGATGCCCTATTTTTTAAAAAGTTCTGTAACGTAGAGGTTGCAGAGTTTTCTTAACTCAAGTGGGTTTTCTAGTTATCCTATATATATATATATATATATATGTATATATATATATATATATATAGGCCGGTTAAAGTACAAAAGTGTCTTAATGTGCGAAGCGTACATGAGTAAATTATACATGTTATAACTCAAACTCTAATCACGCATTACAAAAAATCACATATTCACGCATGAACAAAACCCTAATTACCCAAATCATGCACGTTAAAGAATGACATGCGGCACAATCGCCTACTCGAGTATGCTTCACACAATAACCCCTGTGTATTTTACACTCTTTCTCTTTCTCGCTTTCTCTATATGTATGTATGTATGTATGTATGTATGTATGTATGTATGTATGTATGTATGTATGTGTAACACCTCGTAAAAATCGTGTCCAATAGTATAGTGACACGTGCTATTACTTTTATAATAAGTCGATTAAGGACAAATAAAGACTGAAGGCGTCAACATGCTCAAACTGAACCTCTGAGTGACTTTCTGATGTCAACATGCATAAACTTAGCCTCTGAGTGACCATTAGTGTCAACATGCCCAGCCTCTGAGTGACATCAGGGTCAACATGTTTACACTGAGCCTCTGAGTGATCCTTAACGAAGTCCTAACTCTCATATGAGCCACTAGTTGGACGAGTGGGATTAATTCTGAAAATACGCTAAACTTGGACAATGGAGGGGTTAACACCTCATAAAATTCATGTTCGGTAATATACCGACACGTGTACATGCCCTCGGATTATACCTCAATGAGTTAGCCACTCAACCACTCAAACATGTCCAAAAATTTAAACTAACCGTAACCTACGGTCTAAAGCTGCTGAAACAAAATAACATTGATCGTAAGCTACGGTCTGGCGACCGTAGCCTACGGCGAGCCCCTGAACCTTTTTATTGTTCACCATTTTAACTTTTAGAAAATTTCCCAGAGGCTCCTAGACTTTATTATTTTCGTGCTACTTATTTAAACAAGTTGTTTCTCGACCCGAACGTCTCTCGGTTGAGAAGATATCTTTTTATTTACCATCCTTGAGCATTCCGCTCCTTCACCAAACCTTTAACTTTACTAGTTTGGGTAATGTAACCCATGAAACCATAAGTATTCGTATCTTTCATGTTTAAGCTAGTAAACACTTATGAGTCGTTAAACACCTAGTACGACACCCGTTGACGTTCGGTTATTCATACTCTTCTTCAATGCATCTCGTGGGTGAACAAAAAGAACTAGTTGTATCATTATGTCATGAAATATAAGTCAAGGGACAATTCATGACATCTAATAAAACTATTTTTGAGGGACTAATTGTGTCAAAACCCCAATTTTTTTGTGAGGATGACACCTAGCCTGCAAATTGCCACACCTTAGCAGCTCTTGACACCTTGCTAGACACTTGTGATGATCCTACAACACTCCTAACACTTGGTTCCATCTCCTTACACCTCTTTCACTATAAATAGCCACTTAAGTTCACTCATTCTTTGCTCGTTCACTCTTTCTACTCTCTATTAAACTCTTGGAAGTTCCTGACCAATTAAGAGCTTCCCTTTGAGTTCTAAGTTTCCCTTCGATCATTTGTAAGTGCTCCATCTCTGCTCTTTTCTATTTATAGGCTTTTAATAGCCAAAAGTCAAGCATTTTCGACAAATTCCTTGACTTTCGGTTAAGACCATTATGGTCCAGCAATTGTTCAAAATGAACATGGCTAAGTGATCATAAATAGGAAGGTATTAATCCCTTATAAGGGCACCTCCAAAGGATCACGTTTACTAGGTCAATTGACGGGTCAAAGTTTATGTTTTAAAAGTCAAACGGGTCAGATTTCATAAAGATTATAATTTGAGTTTATATATGTTACAAACATGTTTTTGATACTTAAAAAAATGGTAATAATTATTAGAACATGTGGGAACATGTTCGATCCGTCAATTTCAGTCCTAGGGTCGGTTCACAACCGAAAGTCACGAAGTTTGACTTCTGCTTTGACTTACGATTCTGACCCGACTTAGATGAGTTAACTTCTGATTTATAGTCGCATATGATTGTAATACAATGTAGCATAACCCTCTGGATTTATATTACATGATCATACTCATAATCTAAGTTTATGCACAAGTTCCGTAAAATGTCAATAATTGACTAAAATGCCCTTTTTACATAAAACAAGGTTTTAATCAACAATGAACATGCAAATTAATTACCTACTGATATGTAATGTAATTAACATATTATGGTGTTAATATTCTGATCATAAACTAATTTTAGTATAATATCGTAACTATACTTTTTAAATGACCAAAATGCCCTTTCGGTGCATAGTTTCGTCTTAAACCATAAATCACACTTATGTGTGACTTCTTACTGATAATATATCACAAACTAAGTATTTTTCTAGAATGTTTATGATCATAACAACAGAATACATGCAAGTTCCTTTTATACGACATATAATGGTCCAAAACGCCTTATAAGGCGTAGTTTCATTTTAAAACCTCAACGAGCATATAAGTTGTTATCCTACTGATATTACAACTTATTTAAAGTATAATGACATATAGAACTTGCTCATAACTCATCCGGTTACCCGATATCGCTTATATGCATACGGTTAAGTATATGTAACTAGTTTACGAAAATTAACCGAAACGTGTTTAACTTTATCATTTTTAATCTCAAATTCCAGAATGTTAATTGTTTACCCATATTATACAAGTCTTAAGTACTTGTTGGGTTTAAACTACATTCTATCCGTCATCGCTTAATCTAGCGTATCGTACCGTTTTTGATCCTTTAAGCTAGTCGGTCTAAGTCTAAGACTTAAATAAGACCGTTAGCATTTTAATTGGTTAGCTTATGCCATAATCCAGACTAGAGCCTTCCAGTAAATGCTATCTGCACTTATTTCATTTTGAATATGGCTGAGATATAAAAACTTGATTTTTAAATCAAGACTAGCTCAGGTAAATACTCTTGACTTATTTTCCCTGTACGGGCTTGGGTTACGGTAAATTATTAGCGCTTAGTCGGAAATGGGATCAATCGAATGCCGGATTGTGGCTAGTAATCCGCATATTCCGTTTTGATTAGTTTTATTTGCTAACTTAAACTGTGGGTTAACGACCGTGTCCTGGATATCCTTGGCTCATTACATTAGATAATGGCCACGACCAAAGCACGGTGCATAGGCATACACCCGATAGATGCGAATGCTAAAATATTTTTACTAACAAGTTGGGGATAACCCCTTCGTGGGTTCATAAGTCTAATTTTTAAAATGTTTTCAAAATGAGTCAGTCGGGTGTATCTACCAGCGAAAGCTGACGTATTTTCAAAAGACTAAGATGTAGGTACAATACGAAATGGGCTGGAAGCTGCTCGGTAGTGATATAAGAGGATCTTGCAAATCCTTAAATCTGCCCAAAGTCTGTTATATATTTTTATACATTTTACGATCCGCCTGTGGATCTTTCATTAGAAGCCATCTGTATATTATTTTTCGTACTTTAAACATTTAGTTTGTAATAGTAATTTAAACTCCAAGACTTCCGCTGTGCTGTGTTTAATTGACTATGATGATATCAACTTACGTCATGATATTCCCCACTTGGGCCCACCGGTGTTTGGTTAAAAATATGGGGTGTGACAGGTTGGTATCAGAGCCAACGTTTGAGAGAATTAAACACTAGCCTTCTTGTGTTTAATCTCTAACTTACACAAGCACATTCCTTAGACTTCCGAGTCTAGGTTTTGACCAAAGATTACTTATCTCATTATTAAGTTATTAGTATTGTTTTTGAATAGATTTTTAACAGGAAAATGCCGCCAAGAGTACGAGGAAGAGGTAAAGGACCAATGAGAGGAGGACCTTCAGGACATATCCCTTTGCATCCCCATCACCCGAACCCCTATGAGGATTCGGGGGATTCATGGCCACTAGCACAACATTCACCTTCTCATACCCAAAACTCGTACCACTCGTACCATTCACATCAATCACACCACTTTCATCATTCTCATCATTCATATCATGATGAGATTAACCCAAACTATTATTTTAATACACCCCAGCCGAGCAAAATCAGTTAGACCAACCCAATTTAATGGATGAGGACTCCGATCCAGAAATGCCGCCGTCGGGATCACACACACATCCCATCGAAATCTCAAGCGATTCGAACTCTTATGCCGGATCGCCATACCAAGGTCCTAATAAGTGGGACCAATATTGGAACTAATTCACCTTTGCTAACACTCCTTCCCATCACTCCCCAACACCTCCTGTGCAAGAAGATGTTCATATGAAAAACCGGTGGAACAACCACAACCACCACCTGAGCCACCAAGGAGGAAACGTGGAGCACGTATGTCGGTACGTGTGGGTCAACAATCGGGATCGCTGCCACCTTTACCCAAAACCTACGCTACAATTCATGGAGACCCACAAAAGGGTGGACCCTCCAATGCTTCACCTGTGGTGGAATCGACACCATCACCCGTAGTTCAACCACCACCATCGGGTTATAATAACCCTCTCCCAACATATTCAGATACATCTTGATATGATCCTTTTAACCCGTCTACGCCAGTAAATTACCATGCATTGTCGCATGACCTTATATGCAAGCGGTCATGCATAACGCACTCTACCCGTCACCTGTTTATCCACCTACTGGGTATCCAAGTTATGGGTACCAGTATCCTGTTTTGCCACAACCATAACCACAACCACAACCACCGCCGCCACTTGAGGCCATCAACGAGGCCTTGGAACGAACGAAAGAAATGAAACAACAAGCGGAGAAAACGGAGAAGAAGACGAACAAGTTCTTCAAGAAACTCTCCAAGTTGGTTAAGGGAAAGAAGGACGAGTGAAGTCTCTTCTATTTAGTATGTTTAGTCCCTACGAGGACATTGTTATTTCCTTTAGTCCATGTGTGGACAATTGTTATTTCTTTTAAGTCCTTGCCTGGACAGTTTGTTTCATTTATTTCTAGTATTGTAATTTCTTAATGACATTTAATGGAATATTTTGGAATTATATATATGTATTCATCCTCTTCAAGCGAACGTCTCGATTTTATTCAAAATTTATGCTATGCTATATAATTCCAAAAATATCTTATTAGTTTGATTAGCGAAGTGGCACAGACCACATATTTGGCCAAGAAATGATAGTTAAGGATAGAAAGGCTAAGAGAAGTTTTATTTGGTATCTAGAACCAAAGTTTCAAGAATGGCTAACTCGGACGAGGCTCAAAGTAGTCATCGGGATGTTAACTCTAACAATGCCGAAAACATAGCCCTTAATAATGATGACTTCCAAGCTCGCATTGACGCAGCTGTTGGAAAGGCCATGGAAAAGGCCATAGAAAAACTTAGGGAGTCGAGTGCTACTCGCTCCAGACCATTATCAATTCCACCATCCTCAGCTCATAAGGAGAGCTCAGTTCACTCTTCAAATGCGAAGAGTGAACCAAAGAAATTAGAATTTGCTGATAGGTCTCGTTCTTCAAAAGACGGATGTACCTACAAATATTTCGTTTCCTAGTAAACCCCGGGATTGTAATGGGGAAAAAGGAGCATTAGAAGCCTTGAGATGGCTGGATGAAATGGAAACAATATTGGATATCAACGGGTGTGCTGATAAGGATGTGGTTAAGTATGTATCACAGTCCTTTAAGGGCGATGCCCTGATTTAGTGGAAGTCGATGGTTCAATCTACAGGTAAGGTACACTTGTATAACTTAGGATGGTCTAAGTTTGTTTACTTAGTCAAGGAAACTTACTGCCCACCTCATGAGGTGGAGAAGATAGAGTCAAACTTTCTGACTCTCACAATGAAAAACCTAGACTGTCGGAAGTATGTTTCTGAATTCAATTCCCTCTAGGTTAGTTTCTAATTTAATTACCCCTGAACCCAAACGCATTGTGCGTTTCATTAATGGGTTAGCGCCCGAGATAAAGAGCATGGTAAAGGCTGCTCAGCCTAGTACTTATAGGTCCGTTGTTGACCTATCCCTCTCCCTCACCTTAGATTTGGTGAGGCAAAAGTCAGTCAAGTCTGAGACTGACGAAAAAAGGAAATGGGAGGAAGGTAACTCCCAAAGATTCAATAAGATGAATAAAGAAAAATTTGGGTTCAGAAGGAACCAAGAAAAGTCGGGCATAACACCGACATGTAAAAATTGCAACCGTAGACATTGGGGACAGTGTAGTATAGATCCACAAGTCAAACCCTGTGGTATCTGTAATAAAAAAGGGCATAAGACCCTAGAATGCAAGGATCTTAAGAATGCCGTCTGCTACGGCTGTAACGAAAAGGGGCATATTAAGTTTAATTACCCTAAAACGCTAGAAATAATGATGCAAAGCCTAGAGAAGCTAAGAAAGGGAATGCTCGTGCCTTCCAGATGAATGCCAGGGAGGCCATTAATGACAACAACGTCATAACAGGTACATTCCTCATCGATGATGTATATGCTAGAGTTCTTTTATGATTCACGCTCTCGTCCCCCGATTTGCGTTTACGTTTAACTATCACCCAATACTCGTGCTTCATTATTTTTATTATTCACGCTCCTGTTCTCGGTTTGCATTTACACATTTTTATTTGACTCGTTCCGTTTCCTCTTATGAATATCATCACTTATGAGCAAATTGTTCCCCTTTATGAACATTCTCACAACCTTTTCTACGGTTACTATCAATAACTTATTTAAAGAAAGTAACAAAGCACATAGCCACCTACCTTAAAGCTTTCCTTTTTATCGTGCGTCAGCTCCGGCTTGACTTCCCGATGCTTCCCTAACTTTGCCTATAGAGTTCAACTCAATTGTCATTTACATGCCATTAAGACAACCATTTTCATCATGCATGGTAACAATCAATTCAAAGAATTTCTTTTACGAATCCTTACTATCAAGTATGATGTTTAAGTTTCTTTTAGGAATTAAATCGAACACTTTGTGAGCATGAATTTTTATGCTACTTCATTTATGAAAGTAAACAATATCAAGCCATGTCTTTCTCTACTCATTAAGTCAATACTATCAACATGATCAAATTAGCATCTAGATTTCAGTTTACTCATACCTTATATGCATTAATCAATAATCATAATTCTTGTATTCCATGTTTTCACTTGAACAAACTTACACAAACATGAATAATAATCCAATCACTCAATTTATAACATTATGAACATGCTTTCATTAGATTTCCATCAATAGTGTAAATTATACATATATAGATCATCATATCAAGCTACATCATAAAACAAAATTGGGGTTTTCATGTTAAGATCAAAATCCTACTTTCTCAAACAAGCACATAAAACCCTAACACCTTGTTTACGCCTATTCTTCTCGGCTTAAGCAAATATGGTGACCCTAAACACATATAAGTCGTGAATTTCACCATGCAATCTACAAATCATTCGAGAATTGAGATTCATGGATTTTATTCTCATACATTCTACACGCAAAAACATAACTTTAACATACCTTATGATTTCCTAGCTTATGTGATGGATAATTTCAACACATGTATAAGATTCTAGCGCATTTTGTCTTTCAATTTGAAGAAAATAATAAACTAGGTTTTTCTCCCTCTCTTTCTCTTCTCTGGATCAATATTTTAAATTTGAACTTTATAAAAACAAGTTTTCTTTTTGATAGCTTTGGTCCCTCAAGTTTGATTTTGATTATAAAAGATTACAACTCATTGCTTTATTACCCATTTACCATGTTACTAACTAGATTAATTGTTCTTAGTTATCGCACTTGGAATATTCATATATATATATATATATATATACGAGTTTGTATATGTATTTATTTATATAAATTTAATATTTTTAGGGTGTTACGATATAAGAAAAAGATGGGAAATTATAACTGCTAGAAGAATTCCAGCACTTTTGGAATCTAGTACTTCTGTTTTTGGTGTTGACTTTGTTGACTGGCACTTGTCTTCAACTGTTGACTTGTTGACCCAACACTTTGTCTTCAGCTAATGTTGACTAATCTTGTCTTTCTAACACTAGTACTTTGTCTTCCAGTAATTTTGATCCAGTTCCAGTTGTTTTAATTAGTTGTTTTCATTGGGTGTTTGAAAAGCTTTCAATGGGGAACTTCTGGTACTTTGGATTATGATTCAACCTTATTCCACAAGGCTAGGAAGATGGTTCCTTTGGGTTTTTGCTTTGATCATCAGTAGATCTCACAAAGCCCAACGTAAGTATTCTAAATAAATATTTTTTAAAAATGTTAATATATACAAAATTAAAATAAAAATTGTCTGGATATATATATATATAAATGTATGTATGTATGTATGTATGTATGTATGTATGTATGTATGTATGTATGTATAGTGTTAGGTTCAATTGGGAACCGGGAAACAATGCATAAAATATATCATTAAAAGTTCAATTTAACATGTTAAAAAATATTTTTTTTTCAAAATTCTTTTCGGTTCTTTTGTATATAAATAGATGTAGAAGCTTTTTTAATAATAGATTTTCAGAAACTAAAAATATTAGAAAATGCTTAAAAAATGTTAAAAAGGTTACGAAAATTAACAAAATGATTTTTTATTTGTATAGCTTTTACACATCTTTATATGACAAAAACTCTGAAAATAATTTTTAGCATTTTAAATTGAATTCTTTTGATATATTTAACATGTTAAATGCAGTATTCCCTGGTTCCCATTTTTTTAGTGTTCCACATTGAACCTAACACTATATATATATATATATGTATATATATATGTATATATATATATATATAGGAAAGGGATATGTAAGAAACTCACTTTTATTGAGAAAATCTTGAAAACTCTATCTAAAAAACTTTTTATTTTTTAAATTTAGGGCATGTAGCATATATGTTTTCAAGCGTTTTTGGAAAAAAAATTAAAAAATAGTGAGAGGATTTTTTATAGTTTTCAAGTTTTTTGTAACATATGTAACACACGCTATGTTTAGTGTTACGCACCTGTTACACAAAACACATGTTTATTTTTTATAAAAAAAGTTTGACGCTTTTTTTTCTTCAAAACTCTTGAAAACGTGTATATTACATGTCATAAAAAAATTAAAAAGAAGTTTGTTACATAAGGTTTTCTCAAGCTTGTTATATAGGGTGAGGTTCCTTTACAAAGTGTAGGAAATGTATTGGACCGTTGGATGAATTTTTTTAATGGTTGAGATCATCTTATGACATTTTAGTAATATTTTAGTTTTAAATCAGTAATGATTTGATTGATGGAGGACAAAAAAGTCATTTGACGTGTTTTCAAAAAGGCAAGTAACCGTCATTCCATAACACAACTCATTCAATATCGCAAACTTCCCTCTCTCTTAAATATAACCTTTTATACTAAAAAACAACCAAAATATCCTAAAATCATGGATGCAGATACAACACGATGTGAATAAACTAGAAACGGATAAAACACAACGTGATCAATATAGAGAACCATAAACATGCTATAGATGTTGGGTATGTTTTATATTGTGTTGTTCAGGCACTGGTGTTTTATATATGAGGGGTGTGTTTAAATGTGAAAAGTGATATAGCACAATGTGAAGAAACAAGAAAGTCATAAACCCACAATGTCAAGAAATAATTAATGTGTTTTATATTTCGAACTTGGGATGGAGGATGAGATGAATGTGACATGCGGGATACTATATTTTATTGTGAAAATTGATATAACACGATGTGAAGAAAACAGAAACGGATAAAAGACAACGTCAAGAAACAGTTAATGTGTTATACGTTTTGAACTTTGGATGAAGGATGATATGAATGTGAGATGAAGCATGCTATTAATGTGATGTATGTAACTGAATCAATTGTGGGTTTCGGAAATAAGGGTTTCCAGAAAAATCTCAATTAATTATTCATAATTACATCTCCCATAAATAACTTATTTAGTCAATTATATTTA
>CAMTDV010000022.1:9126284-9166284 GCA_947069175.1 Scalesia atractyloides
TCGATTAAGGACTAATAAGGACTGAAGGCGTCAACATGCTCAAACTGAACCTCTGAGTGACTTTCTGATGTCAACATGCATAAACTTAGCCTCTGAGTGACCATTAGTGTCAACATGCCCAGCCTCTGAGTGACATCAGGGTCAACATGTTTATACTGAGCCTCTGAGTGATCCTTAACGAAGTCCTAACTCTCATATGAGCCACTAGTTGGACGAGTGGGATTAATTCTGAAAATACGCTAAACTTGGACAATGGAGGGGTTGTGTAACACCTCATAAAATTCGTGTTCGGTAATATACCGACACGTGTACATGCCCTCGAATCATACCTCAATGAGTTAGCCACTCAACCACTCAAACATGTCCAAAAATTTAAACTAACCGTAACCTACGGTCTAAAGCTGCTGAAACAAAATAACATTGATCGTAAGCTACGGTCTGGCGACCGTAGCCTACGGCGAGCCCCTGAACCTTTTTATTTTTCACCATTTTAACTTTTAGAAATTTCCCAGAGGCTCCTAGACTTTATTATTTTCGTGCTACTTATTTAAACAAGTTGTTTCTCGACCCGAACGTCTCTCGGTTGAGAAGATATCTTTTTATTTACCATCCTTGAGCATTCCGCTCCTTCACCAAACCTTTAACTTTACTAGTTTGGGTAATGTAACCCATGAAACCATAAGTATTCGTATCTTTAACGTTTAAGCTAGTAAACACTTATGAGTCGTTAAACACCTAGTACGACACCCGTTGACGTTCGGTTATTCATACTCTTCTTCAATGCATCTCGTGGGTGAACAAAAAGAACTAGTTGTATCATTATGTCATGAAATATAAGTCAAGGGACAATTCATGACATCTAATAAAACTATTTTTGAGGGACTAATTGTGTCAAAACCCTAATTTTTTTGTGAGGATGACACCTAGCCTGCAAATTGCCACACCTTAGCAGCTCTTGACACCTTGCTAGACACTTGTGATGATCCTACAACACTCCTAACACTTGGTTCCATCTCCTTACACCTCTTGCACTATAAATAGCCACTTAAATTCACTCATTCTTTGCTCGTTCACTCTTTCTACTCTCTATTAAAATCTTGGAAGTTCCTGACCAATTAAGAGCTTCCCTTTGAGTTCTAAGTTTCCCTTCGATCATTTGTAAGTGCTCCATCTCTGCTCTTTTCTATTTATAGGCTTTTAATAGCCAAAATTCAAGCATTTTCGACAAATTCCTTGACTTTCGGTTAAGACCATTATGGTCCAGCAATTGTTCAAAATGAACATGGCTAAGTGATCATAAATAGGAAGGTATTAATCCCTTATAAGGGCACCTCCTAAGGATCACGTTTACTAGGTCAATTGACGGGTCAAAGTTTATGTTTTAAAAGTCAAACGGGTCAGATTTCATAAATATTATAATTTGAGTTTATATATGTTATAAACATGTTTTTGACACTTAAAAAAATGGTAATAATTATTAGAACATGTGGGAACATGTTCGATCCGTCAATTTCAGTCCTAGGGTCGGTTCACAACCGAAAGTCACGAAGTTTGACTTCTGCTTTGACTTACGATTCTGACCCGACTTAGATGAGTTAACTTCTGATTTATAGTCGCATATGATTGTAATACAATGTAGCATAACCCTCTGGATTTATATTACATGATCATAATCATAATCTAAGTTTATGCACAAGTTCCGTAAAATGTCAATAATTGACTAAAATGCCCTTTTTACATAAAACAAGGTTTTAATCAACAATGAACATGCAAATTAATTACCTACTGATATGTAATGTAATTAACATATTATGGTGTTAATATTCTGATCATAAACTAATTTTAGTATAATATCGTAACTATACTTTTTAAATGACCAAAATGCCCTTTCGGTGCATAGTTTGGTCTTAAACCATAAATCACACTTATGTGTGACTTCTTACTGATAATATATCACAAATTAAGTATTTTTCTAGAATGTTTATGATCATAACAACAGAATACATGCAAGTTCCTTTTATACGACATATAATGGTCCAAAACGCCTTATAAGGGGTAGTTTCGTTTTAAAACCTCAACGAGCATATAAGTTGTTATCCTACTGATATTACAACTTATTTAAAGTATAATGACATATAGAACTTGCTCATAACTCATCCGGTTACCCGATATCGCTTATATGCATACGGTTAAGTATATGTAACTAGTTTACGAAAATTAACCGAAACGTGTTTAACTTTATCATTTTTAATCTCAAATTCCAGAATGTTAATTGTTTACCCATATTATACAAGTCTTAAGTACTTGTTGGGTTTAAACTACATTCTATCCGGTCATCGCTTAATCTAGCGTATCGTACCATTTTTGATCCTTTAAGCTAGTCGGTCTAAGTCTAAGACTTAAATAAGACCGTTAGCATTTTAATTGGTTAGCTTATGCCATAATCCAGACTAGAGCCTTCCAGTAAATGCTATCTGCACTTATTTCATTTTGAATATGGCTGAGATATAAAAACTTGATTTTTAAATCAAGACTAGCTCAGGTAAATACTCTTGACTTATTTTCCCTATACGGGCTTGGGTTACGGTAAATTATTAGCGCTTAGTCGGAAATGGGATCAATCGAATGCCGGATTGTGGCTAGTAATCCGCATATTCCGTTTTGATTAGTTTTATTTGCTAACTTAAACTGTGGGGTTAACGACCGTGTCCTGGATATCCTTGGCTCATTACATTAGATAATGGCCACGACCAAAGCACGGTGCATAGGCATACACCCGATAGATGCGAATGCTAAAATATTTTTACTAACAAGTTGGGGATAACCCCTTCGTGGGTTCATAAGTTTAATTTTTAAAATGTTTTCAAAATGAGTCAGTCGGGTGTATCTACCAGCGAAAGCTGACGTATTTTCAAAAGACTAAGATGTAGGTACAATACGAAATGGGCTGGAAGCTGCTCGGTAGTGATATAAGAGGATCTTGCAAATCCTTAAATCTGCCCAAAGTCTGTTATACATTTTTATACATTTTACGATCCGCCTGTGGATCTTTCATTACAAGCCATCTGTATATTATTTTTCGTACTTTAAACATTTGGTTTGTAATAGTAATTTAAACTCCAAGACTTCCGCTGTGCTGTGTTTAATTGACTATGATGATATCAACTTACGTCATGATATTCCCCACTTGGGCCCACCGGTGTTTGGTTAAAAATATGGGGTGTGACAGGTTGGTATCAGAGCTAACGTTTGAGAGAATTAAACACTAGCCTTCTTGTGTTTAATCTCAAACTTACACAAGCACATTCCTTAGACTTCCGAGTGTAGGTTTTGACCAAAGATTACTTATCTCATTATTAAGTTATTAGTATTGTTTTTGAATAGATTTTTAACAGGAAAATGCCGCCAAGAGTACGAGGAAGAGGTAAAGGACCAATGAGAGGAGGACCTTCAGGACATATCCCTTTGCATCCCCATCACCCGAACCCCTATGAGGATTCGGGGGATTCATGGCCATTAGCACAACATTCACCTTCTCATACCCAAAACTCGTACCACTCGTACCATTCACATCAATCACACCACTTTCATCATTCTCATCATTCATATCATGATGAGATTAACCCAAACTATTATTTTAATACACCCCAGCCGAGCAAAATCAGTTAGACCAACCCAATTTAATGGATGAGGACTCCGATCCGAAATGCCACCGTCGGGATCACACACACATCCCATCGAAATCTCAAGCGATTCGAACTCTTCTGCCGGATCGCCATACCAAGGTCCTAATAAGTGGGACCAATATTGGAACTAATTCACCTTTGCTAACACTCCTTCCCATCACTCCCCAACACCTCCTGTGCAAGAAGATGTTCATATGAAAAGCCGGTGGAACAACCACAACCACCACCTGAGCGACCAAGGAGGAAACGTGGAGCACGTATGTCGGTACGTGTGGGTCAACAATCGTGATCGCTACCACCTTTACCCAAAACCTACGCTACAATTCACGGAGACCCACAAAAGGGTGGACCCTCCAATGCTTCACCTGTGGTGGAATCGACACCATCACCCGTAGTTCAACCACCACCATCGGGTTATAATAACCCTATCCCAACATATCCAGATACATCTTGATATGATCCTTTTAACCCGTCTACGCCAGTAAATTACCATGCATTGTCGCATGACCTTATATGCAAGCGGTCATGCATAACGCACTCTACCCGTCACCTGTTTATCCACCTACTGGGTATCCAAGTTATGGGTACCAGTATCCTGTTTTGCCACAACCATAACCACAACCACAACCTCCGCCGCCACTTGAGGCCATCAACGAGGCCTTGGAACGAACGAAAGAAATGCAACAACAAGCGGAGAAAACGGAGAAGAAGACGAACAAGTTCTTCAAGAAACTCTCCAAGTTGGTTAATGGAAAGAAGCACGAGTGAAGTCTCTTCTATTTAGTATGTTTAGTCCCTACGAGGACATTGTTATTTCCTTTAGTCCATGTGTGGACAATTGTTATTTCTTTTAAGTCCTTGCTTGGACAGTTTGTTTCATTTATTTCTAGTATTGTAATTTCTTAATGACATTTAATGGAATATTTTGGAATTATATATATGTATTCATCCTCTTCAAGCGAACGTCTCGATTTTATTCGAAATTTATGCTATGCTATATAATTCCAAAAATATCTTAATAGTTTGATTAGCGAAGTGGCACAGACCACATATTTGGCCAAGAAATGATAGTTAAGGATAGAAAGGCCTTCTATCAGGATAGTTAAGGGACGTTATCCTTCTATCCAAAGGTGGGGGACTAGGTTCAAGCCTCTAAGTCGTTAAGGTCAAAGTGACCGGGACTATTAATCAACCATTAAGGTACTTTTATGGAAACATTAAGGAATGTTGATACTCCTGGTATTGTAACTTGAGGAACCACACTAGCCGTCTAGGTAAAAGGACTATGGCCAGACCTATTATATATAGCCTATGTGATCAATGTGATCCCGGCTAATGTCATCAATGTGATACTGATTGGCAGGCCAACGTGCCATATGTTATGTCCTAAGTGACAGGCCAACGTGCCATATGTTATGTCCAAAGTGACAGGCTAACGTGCCATATGTGATGTCCAAAGTGAAAGGCCAACGTGCCACATGTTATGTCCAAAGTGACAGGCCAACGTGCCATAATTTACACCCATTAGTGATGTAGGCCAACGAGCCATATTATTATGTCCATTAGTGACCGGCCAATGAGCCATATTTTAATGTCCTTTGTGACAAACCTATGAGCTAATAATAATTGTCAATTATGACAATGACAGTTGTGACATTACGATCCACTGTCTAATAATATATGGATTACGTCCAAATTGTAATTTGCCTTTGATGGTCCTAATAAGACCTAGGCCAAATATAGATATGATAAGCCTAAGAGTTGTGATGTTATTCACACTAGCTTGATTAGGCAATGGATTTGCATATCCAGTGTTTAAAGCCAAAATGGTTATTAATACCATGGCTAAGAGAAGTTTTATTTGGTATCTAGAACCAAAGTTTCAAGAATGGTTAACTCGGACGAGGCTCAAAGTAGTCATCGGGATGTTAACTCTAACAATGCCGAAAACATAGCCCTTAATAATGATGACTTCCAAGCTCGCATTGATGCAGCTGTTGGAAAGGCCATGGAAAAGGCCATAGAAAAACTTAGGGAGTCGAGTGCTACTCGCTCCAGACCATTATCAATTCCACCATCCTCAGCTCATAAGGAGAGCTCAGTTCACTCTTCAAATGCGAAGAGTGAACCAAAGAAATTAGAATTTGCTGATAGGTCTCGTTCTTCAAAAGACGGATGTACCTACAAATATTTCGTTTCCTGTAAACCCCGGGATTGTAATGGGGAAAAAGGAGCATTAGAAGCCTTGAGATGGCTGGATGAAATGGAAACGATATTGGATATCAACGGGTGTGCTGATAAGGATGTGGTTAAGTATGTATCACAGTCCTTTAAGGGCGATGCCCTGATTTAGTGGAAGTCGATTGTCCAATCTACAGGTAAGGTACACTTGTATAACTTAGGATGGTCTAAGTTTGTTTCTTAGTCAAGGAAACTTACTGCCCACCTCATGAGGTGGAGAAGATAGAGTCAAACTTTCTGACTCTCACAATGAAAAACCTAGACTGTCGGAAGTATGTTTCTGAATTCAATTCCCTTTCTAGGTTAGTTTCTAATTTAATTACCCCTGAACCCAAACGCATTGTGCGTTTCATTAATGGGTTAGCGCCCGAGATAAAGAGCATGGTAAAGGCTGCTCAGCCTAGTACTTATAGGTCCGTTGTTGACCTATCCCTCTCCCTCACCTTAGATTTGGTGAGGCAAAAGTCAGTCAAGTCTGAGACTGACGAAAAAAGGAAATGGGAGGAAGGTAACTCCCAAAGATTCAATAAGATGAATAAAGAAAAATTTGGGTTCAGAAGGAACCAAGAAAAGTCGGGCATAACACCGACATGTAAAAATTGCAACCGTAGACATTGGGGACAGTGTAGTATAGATCCACAAGTCAAACCCTGTGGTATCTGTAAGAAAAAAGGGCATAAGACCCTAGAATGCAAGGATCTTAAGAATGCCGTCTGCTACGGCGGTAACGAAAAGGGGCATATTAAGTTTAATTACCCTAAAACGCTAGAAATAATGATGCAAAGCCTAGAGAAGCTAAGAAAGGGAATGCTCGTGCCTTCCAGATGAATGCCAGGGAGGCCATTAATGACAACAACGTCATAACAGGTACATTCCTCATCGATAATGTATATGCTAGAGTTCTTTTATGATTCACGCTCTCGTCCCCCGATTTGCGTTTACGTTTAACTATCACCCAATACTCGTGCTTCATTATTTTTATTATTCACGCTCCTGTTCTCGGTTTGCATTTACACATTTTTATTTGACTCGTTCCGTTTCCTCTTATGAATATCATCACTTATGAGCAAATTGTTCCCCTTTATGAACATTCTCACAACCTTTTCTACGGTTACTATCAATAACTTATTTAAAGAAAGTAACAAAGCACATAGCCACCTACCTTAAAGCTTTCCTTTTTATCGTGCGTCAGCTCCGGCTTGACTTCCCGAAGCTTCCCTAACTTTGCCTATAGAGTTCAACTCAATTGTCATTTACATGCCATCAAGACAACCATTTTCATCATGCATGGTAACAATCAATTCAAAGAATTTCTTTTACGAATCCTTACTATCAAGTATGATGTTTAAGTTTCTTTTAGGAATTAAATCGAACACTTTGTGGGCATGAATTTTATGCTACTTCATTTATGAAAGTAAACAATATCAAGCCATGTCTTTCTCTACTCATTAAGTCAATACTATCAACATGATCAAATTAGCATCTAGATTTCAGTTTACTCATACCTTATATGCATTAATCAATAATCATAATTCATGTATTCCATGTTTTCACTTGAACAAACTTACACAAACATGAATAATAATCCAATCACTCAATTCATAACATTATGAACATGTTTTCATTAGATTTCCATCAATAGTGTAAATTATACATATATAGATCATCATATCAAGCTACTTCATAAAACAAAATTGGGGTTTTCATGTTAAGATCAAAATCCCACTTTCTCAAACAAGCACATAAAACCCTAACACCTTGTTTACGCCTATTCTTCTCGGCTTAAGCAAATATGGTGACCCTAAACACATATAAGTCGTGAATTTCACCATGCAATCTACAAATCATTCGAGAATTGAGATTCATGGATTTCATTCTCATACATTCTACACGCAAAAACATAACTTTAACATACCTTATGATTTCCTAGCTTATGTGATAGATAATTTCAACACATGCATAAGATTCTAGCGCATTTTGTCTTTCAATTTGAAGAAAATAATAAACTAGGTTTTTCTCCCTCTCTTTCTCTTCTCTGGATCAATATTTTAAATTTGAACTTTATAAAACAAGTTTTCTTTTTGATAGCCTTGGTCCCTCAAGTTTGATTTTGATTATAAAAGATTACAACTCATTGCTTTATTACCCATTTAACATGTTACTGACTAGATTAATTGTTCTTAGTTATCGCACTTGGAATATTCATATATATATATACGAGTTTGTATACGTATTTATTTATATAAATTTAATATTTTTAGGGAGTTACAATATAAGGAAAAGATGGGAAATTAGAACTGCTAGAAGAATTCCAGCACTTTTGGAATCTAGTACTTCTGTTTTCGATGTTGACTTTGTTGACTGGCACTTGTCTTCAACTGTTGACTTGTTTACCCAATACTTTGTCTTCAGCTAATGTTGACTAATCTTGTCTTTCTAACACTAGTACTTTGTCTTCCAGTAATTTTGATCCAGTTCCAGTTGTTTTAATCAGTTGTTTTAATTGGGTGTTTGAAAAGCTTTCAATGGGGAACTTCTGGTACTTTGGATTATGATTCAACCTTATTCCACCAGGCTAGGAAGATGGTTCCTTTGGGTTTTTGCTTTGATCATCAATAGATCTTACAAAGCCCAACGTAAGTATTCTAAATAAATATTTTTTAAAAATGTTAATATATACTAAATTAAAATAAAAATTGTTTGGAGGATATATATATATATATAAATATATGCATGTATGTATGTATGTATGTATGTATGTATGTATGTATGTATGTATGTATGTATGTATGTATGTATGTATGTATGTATGTATGCATGTATGCATGTATGCATGTATGCATGTATGCATGTATGTATGTATGTATGTATGTATGTACGTATGTATCTATGTATGTATAGTGTTAGGTTTAATTGGGAACCGGGAAACAATGCATAAAATATATCATTAAAAGTTCAATTTAACATGTTAAATATTATTTTTTTTCAAAATTCTTTTCGGTTCTTTTGTATATAAATAGATGTAGAAGCTTTTTTAATAATAGATTTTCAAAAACTAAAAATATTAGAAAATGCTTAAAAAATGTTAAAAAGGTTGCGAAAATTAACAAAATGATTTTTTATTTGTATAGCTTTTACACATCTTTATATGAAAAAAACTCTGAAAATAATTTTTAGCATTTTAAATTGAATTCTTTTGATATATTTAACATGTTAAATGCAGTATTCCCTGGTTCCCACTTTTGTAGTGTTCCACATTGAACCTAACACTATATATATATATATATATATATATATATAAAATGCAGTATTCCCTGGTTCCCACTTTTTTAGTGTTCCACATTGAACCTAACACTATATATATATATATACATATATGTATATGTATATATATGTATTTATAGATGTATATATATATATGTATATATGTGTGTGTATATATATATATATATATATAGGAAAGGGATATGTAAGAAACTCACTTTTATTGAGAAAATTTTGAAAACTCTATCTAAAAAACTTTTTATTTTTTAAATTTAGGGCATGTAGCATATATGTTTTCAAGCGTTTTTGGAAAAAAAATTAAAAAATAGTGAGAGGATTTTTTATAGTTTTCAAGTTTTTTGTAACATATGTAATACACGCTATGTTTAGTGTTACGCACCTATTACACAAAACACATGTTTATTTTTTATAAAAAAAAGTTTGACGCTTTTTTTTTCTTCAAAACTCTTGAAAACGTGTATATTACATGTCATAAAAAAATTAAAAAGAAGTTTGTTACATAAGGTTTTCTCAAGCTTGTTATATAGGGTGAGGTTCCTTTACAAAGTGTAGGAAATGTATTGGACCGTTGGATGAATTTTTTTAATGGTTGAGATCATCTTATGACATTTTAGCAATATTTTAGTTTTAAATCAGTAATGATTTGATTGATGGAGGACAAAAAAGTCATTTGACGTGTTTTCAAAAAGGCAAGTAATCGTCATTCCATAACACAACTCATTCAATCTCGCAAACTTCCCTCTCTCTTAAATATAACCTTTTATACTAAAAAACAACCAAAATATCCTAAAATCATGGATGCAGATACAACACGATGTGAATAAACTAGAAACGGATAAAACACAACGTGATCAATATAGAGAACCATAAACATGCTATAGATGTTGGGTATGTTTTATATTGTGTTGTTCAGGCACTGGTGTGTTTTATATATGAGGGGTGTGTTTAAATGTGAAAAGTGATATAGCACAATGTGAAGAAACAAGAAAGTCATAAACCCACAATGTCAAGAAATAATTAATGTGTTTTATATTTCGAACTTGGGATGGAGGATGAGATGAATGTGACATGCGGGATACTATATTTTATTGTGAAAATTGATATAACACGATGTGAAGAAAACAGAAACGGATAAAAGACAACGTCAAGAAACAGTTAATGTGTTATACGTTTTGAACTTTGGATGAAGGATGATATGAATGTGAGATGAAGCATGCTATTAATGTGGTGTATGTAACTGAATCAATTGTGGGTTTCGGAAATAAGGGTTTCCAGAAAAATCTCAATTAATTATTCATAATTACATCTCCCATAAATAACTTATTTAGTCAATTACATTTAGACACTTTTATTAATATACTAGAGATGACACGTGTCATCACCAAAACACTTACTCCACTTTAAAGGAATAACTCACGTTATAGCCAACTCCCACCACACACGCACACACACACACACACACACATATATATATATTATATATATATATAGGGTGGGGTTTGGCTACAAAGTCCATTTTTCCTATAAAGTGTACAAAGTCATAAAACACCACAATTTCAGCCATAAAACACACTCAAAACCCACAAATAACATAGTGAAAATCACTAAAACGCAATATCTAAATTCTAACAGTCCTTAAAAACTTCAAACCCATCATCGTACAGATATGAATATAAAACACAACATTATAATCAACATAAAACACACTAATATTAGTCATTCGATAATCAAAGCCTTATCATCCAAAACACAACACAAAACCCACAAATATGGTGTTTTAGTAATCTTCACTATGTTATTTATGGGTTTTGAGTGTGTTTTATGGTTGACATTACGGTGTTTTTCGACTTTTTACACTTTGTGGGAAAATGGACTTTGTAGCCAGCTCCCACCCTATATATATATATATATATATATAGGGTTAGATTCATTTGTGAACAACACCTTGATTGTGAATAATAGTGAACTAATCGTAGCCCTTGATTATCAATACAAAAGTGTAAACACAAATGTAAATCAATGGTTATGGTTTGATAATGAAAATACACTAGTGTATTTTACGAAATATATATATAGGGTGGGGTTCTAGAGCGAACATTATTGTATTTTTGAACTGAGTGAACAAATCCTGGCCATTGATTTATATCATCAAATCGTAAAATATACTATTGTATTTGAATCATCAAATCCTGACCATTAATTTACACTTATGTATTCACTTGTGTATTGATAATCAAGGGTTAAGATTAGTTCACTAATGTTCACAATCAAAGGAGTTGTCCACTAATGAACCAAATCATATATGTATATGTATATATATATATATATATATATATATATATAATATTTTATATATATATATATATGGGAATGTTCATTTAAGAAGAAATTTTATATGAGAAGAAAAAGAAGAAAGGACATAATGGTAAAATATTAAATAGTTTATAACTCCTCTCGTTAATTATGTTATCCCTCATTAATAAAACAAAAACATAATATCCTACATATTTCAAAATTTATCCTACATATATCTTATACTTATCAGAATTTACCCTACACACATGTATATTTACCCTACACATTTCAAAAGTTATCCTACACATACTAAAATTTATCATACACATGTCGAAAATTGTCCTTCATCATAAATTATTTTATCTTGAAAAAGTTTATTAAAAATGAGTTATAAGTCTAATTAATTAGCTAATTAATGACAATTCTAGATTTACCTATATGCCATTTTTCATAATATTAAATACATACATTAAATGAAGTAAATGGAGAATTTATATTGGTTTAAAAGTTATTTTTTTATTCCTACAAAATTTGTCTTCTCATTTGAACTCTCCACTATATATATATATATATATATATATATATATATATATATATATATATATATATATATATGGGATGAATTATTTAAAAACCCACTTGAGTTCAGAAACCATTACAAACTCTATGTTACAAAACTTTATTTATGAAAAAATTAACGCATTCAATATAAATGATTTCAAGCATTTTGAGCCAAGAAAATGTAAAAAGTGTCAACCAAATATTAAAAAAATAAAAATACAATAAAACCTACAAACTCTATGTTACAAAACTTTTAGTATTTATGGGAAAAGAAATGTAAAACTAGCAAAATACATCGGAAAAAATGTAACGATTGCATTGTTGGTTTTGCGTTTTTTAAAATATTTACTCTTGTGTTTTTTAAGTTTATTTCGCTCAAAATGCTTGATGCCCTATTTTTTAAAAAGTTCTGTAACGTAGAGGTTGCAGAGTTTTCTTAACTCAAGTGGGTTTTTTAGTTATCCTATATATATATATATATATATATATAGGCCGGTTAAAGTACAAAAGTGTCTTATTGTGCGAAGCGTACGTGAGTAAATTACACATGTTATAACTCAAACTCTAATCACGCATTACAAAAAATCACATATTCACGCATGAACAAAACCCTAATTACCCAAATCATGCACGTTAAAGAATGACATGCGGCACAATCGCCTACTCGAGTATGCTTCACACAATAACCCTGTGTATTTTACACTCTTTCTCTTTCTCGCTTTCTCTATATGTATGTATGTATGTATGTATGTATGTATGTATGTATGTATGTATGTATGTATGTATGTATGTATGTATGCATGCATATGTATGTACATGCATGCATGCATGCATGTATGTATGTATGCATGTATGTATGTATGTATGTATGTATGTATGTATGTATGTACGTATGTGTAACACCTCGTAAAAATCGTGTCCAATAGTATAGTGACACGTGTTATTACTTTTATAATAAGTCGATTAAGGACTAATAAGGATTGAAGGCGTCAACATGCTCAAACTGAACCTCTGAGTGACTTACTGATGTCAACATGCATAAACTTAGCCTCTGAGTGACCATTAGTGTCAACATGCCCAGCCTCTGAGTGACATCAGGGTCAACATGTTTATACTGAGCCTCTGAGTGATCCTTAACGAAGTCCTAACTCTCATATGAGCCACTAGTTGGACGAGTGGGATTAATTCTGAAAATACGCTAAACTTGGACAATGGAGGGGTTGTGTAACACCTCATAAAATTCGTGTTCGGTAATATACCGACACGTGTACATGCCCTCGGATCATACCTCAATGAGTTAGCCACTCAACCACTCAAACATGTCCAAAAATTTAAACTAACCGTAACCTACGGTCTAAAGCTGCTGAAACAAAATAACATTGATCGTAAGCTACGGTCTGGCGACCGTAGCCTACGGCGAGCCCCTGAACCTTTTTATTTTTCACCATTTTAACTTTTAGAAATTTCCCAGAGGCTCCTAGACATTATTATTTTCGTGCTACTTATTTAAACAAGTTGTTTCTCGACCCGAACGTCTCTCGGTTGAGAAGATATCTTTTTATTTACCATCCTTGAGCATTCCGCTCCTTCACCAAACCTTTAACTTTACTAGTTTGGGTAATGTAACCCATGAAACCATAAGTATTCGTATCTTTCACGTTTAAGCTAGTAAACACTTATGAGTCGTTAAACACCTAGTACGACACCCGTTGACGTTCGGTTATTCATACTCTTCTTCAATGCATCTCGTGGGTGAACAAAAAGAACTAGTTGTATCATTATGTCATGAAATATAAGTCAAGGGACAATTCATGACATCTAATAAAACTATTTTTGAGGGACTAATTGTGTCAAAACCTTAATTTTTTTGTAAGGATGACACCTAGCCTGCAAATTGCCACACCTTAGCAGCTCTTGACACCTTGCTAGACACTTGTGATGATCCTACAACACTCCTAACACTTGGTTCCATCTCCTTACACCTCTTGCACTATAAATAGCCACTTAAGTTCACTCATTCTTTGCTCGTTCACTCTTTCTACTCTCTATTAAACTCTTGGAAGTTCCTGACCAATTAAGAGCTTCCCTTTGAGTTCTAAGTTTCCCTTCGATCATTTGTAAGTGCTCCATCTCTGCTCTTTTCTATTTATAGGCTTTTAATAGCCAAAAGTCAAGCATTTTCGACAAATTCCTTGACTTTCGGTTAAGACCATTATGGTCCAGCAATTGTTCAAAATGAACATGGCTAAGTGATCATAAATAGGAAGGTATTAATCCCTTATAAGGGCACCTCCTAAGGATCACGTTTACTAGGTCAATTGACGGGTCAAAGTTTATGTTTTAAAAGTCAAACGGGTCAGATTTCATAAATATTATAATTTGAGTTTATATATGTTATAAACATGTTTTTGACACTTAAAAAATGGTAATAATTATTAGAACATGTGGGAACATGTTCGATCCGTCAATTTCAGTCCTAGGGTCGGTTCACAACCGAAAGTCACGAAGTTTGACTTCTGCTTTGACTTACGATTCTGACCCGACTTAGATGAGTTAACTTCTGATTTATAGTCGCATATGATTGTAATACAATGTAGCATAACCCTCTGGATTTATATTACATGATCATAATCATAATCTAAGTTTATGCACAAGTTCCGTAAAATGTCAATAATTGACTAAAATGCCCTTTTTACATAAAACAAGGTTTTAATCAACAATGAACATGCAAATTAATTACCTACTGATATGTAATGTAATTAACATATTATGGTGTTAATATTCTGATCATAAACTAATTTTAGTACAATATCGTAAACTATACTTTTTAAATGACCAAAATGCCCTTTCGGTGCATAGTTTGGTCTTAAACCATAAATCACACTTATGTGTGACTTCTTACTGATAATATATCACAAATTAAGTATTTTTCTAGAATGTTTATGATCATAACAACAGAATACATGCAAGTTCCTTTTATACGACATATAATGGTCCAAAACGCCTTATAAGGCGTAGTTTCGTTTTAAAACCTCAACGAGCATATAAGTTGTTATCCTACTGATATTACAACTTATTTAAAGTATAATGACATATAGAACTTGCTCATAACTCATCCGGTTACCCGATATCGCTTATATGCATACGGTTAAGTATATGTAACTAGTTTACGAAAATTAACCGAAACGTGTTTAACTTTATCATTTTTAATCTCAAATTCCAGAATGTTAATTGTTTACCCATATTATACAAGTCTTAAGTACTTGTTGGGTTTAAACTACATTCTATCCGGTCATCGCTTAATCTAGCGTATCGTACCATTTTTGATCCTTTAAGCTAGTCGGTCTAAGTCTAAGACTTAAATAAGACCGTTAGCATTTTAATTGGTTAGCTTATGCCATAATCCAGACTAGAGCCTTCCAGTAAATGCTATTTGCACTTATTTCATTTTGAATATGGCTGAGATATAAAAACTTGATTTTTAAATCAAGACTAGCTCAGGTAAATACTCTTGACTTATTTTCCCTATACGGGCTTGGGTTACGGTAAATTATTAGCGCTTGGTCGGAAATGGGATCAATCGAATGCCGGATTGTGGCTAGTAATCCGCATATTCCGTTTTGATCAGTTTTATTTGCTAACTTAAACTGTGGGGTTAACGACCGTGTCCTGGATATCCTTGGCTCATTACATTAGATAATGGCCACGACCAAAGCACGGGGTGTAGGCATACACCCGATAGATGCGAATGCTAAAATATTTTTACTAACAAGTTGGGGATAACCCCTTCGTGGGTTCATAAGTGGTGTGTCAGTTAATCATGTCTCGTTCTCTGTACCGGGCCCCATATGTATTGACAAACATGTAAAGCTGTTAACAAGGTTACAAAGCTGACTTTCCCAAGTTATAAAAGATTTGTGCCCTGTGCACTTAAATCTAATTTTTAAAATGTTTTCAAAATGAGTCAGTCGGGTGTATCTACCAGCGAAAGCTGACGTATTTTCAAAAGACTAAGATGTAGGTACAATACGAAATGGGCTGTAAGCTGCTCGGTAGTGATATAAGAGGATCTTGCAAATCCTTAAATCTGCCCAAAGTCTGTTATACATTTTTATACATTTTACGATCCGCCTGTGGATCTTTCATTACAAGCCATCTGTATATTATTTTTCGTACTTTAAACATTTGGTTTGTAATAGTAATTTAAACTCCAAGACTTCCGCTGTGCTGTGTTTAATTGACTATGATGATATCAACTTACGTCATGATATTCCCCACCTGGGCCCACCGGTGTTTGGTTAAAAATATGGGGTGTGACAGGTTGGTATCAGAGTCAACGTTTGAGAGAATTAAACACTAGCCTTCTTGTGTTTAATCTCAAACTTACACAAGCACATTCCTTAGACTTCCGAGTCTAGGTTTTGACCAAAGATTACTTATCTCATTATTAAGTTATTAGTATTGTTTTTGAATAGATTTTTAAAAGGAAAATGCCGCCAGGAGTACGAGGAAGAGGTAAAGGACCAATGAGGGGAGGACCTTCAGGACATATCCCTTTTCATCCCCATCACCCGAACCCCTATGAGGATTCGGGGGATTCATGGTCATTAGCACAACATTCACCTTCTCATACCCAAAACTCGTACCACTCGTACCATTCACATCAATCACACCACTCTCATCATTCTCATCATTCATATCATGATGAGATTAACCCAAACTATTATTTTAATACACCCCAGCCGACCAAAATCAGTTAGACCAACCCAATTTAATGGATGAGGACTCCGATCCAGAAATGCCGCCGTCGGGATCACACACACATCCCATCGAAATCTCAAGCGATTCGAACTCTTATGCCAGATCGCCATACCAAGGTCCTAATAAGTGGGACCAATATTGGAACCAATTCACCTTTGCTAACACTCCTTCCTATCACTCCCCAACACCTCCTGTGCAAGAAGATGTTCATATGAAAACCCGGTGGAACAACCAAAACCACCACCTGAGCCACCAAGGAGGAAACGTGGAGCACGTATGTCGGTACGTGTGGGTCAACAATCGGGATCGCTGCCACCTTTACCCAAAACCTACGCTACAATTCACGGAGACCCACAAAAGGGTGGACCCTCCAATGCTTCACCTGTGGTGGAATCGACAGCATCACCCGTAGTTCAACCACCACCATCGGGTTATAATAACCCTATCCCAACATATCCAGATACATCTTGATATGATCCTTTTAACCCGTCTACGCCAGTAAATTACCAAGCATTGTCGCATGACCTTATATGCAAGCGGTCATGCATAACGCACTCTACCCGTCACCTGTTTATCCACCTACTGGGTATCCAAGTTATGGGTACCAGTATCCTGTTTTGCCACAACCATAACCACAACCACAACCTCCGCCGCCACTTGAGGCCATCAACGAGGCCTTGGAACGAACGAAAGAAATGCAACAACAAGCGGAGAAAACGGAGAAGAAGACGAACAAGTTCTTCAAGAAACTCTCCAAGTTGGTTAAGGGAAAGAAGGACGAGTGAAGTCTCTTCTATTTAGTATGTTTAGTCCCTACGAGGACATTGTTATTTCCTTTAGTCCATGTGTGGACAATTGTTATTTCTTTTAAGTCCTTGCCTGGACAGTTTGTTTCATTTATTTCTAGTATTGTAATTTCTTAATGACATTTAATGGAATATTTTGGAATTATATATATGTATTCATCCTCTTCAAGTGAACGTCTCGATTTTATTCGAAATTTATGCTATGCTATATAATTCCAAAAATATCTTAATAGTTTGATTAGCGAAGTGGCACAGACCACATATTTGGCCAAGAAATGATAGTTAAGGATAGAAAGGCCTTCTATCAGGATAGTTAAGGGACGTTATCCTTCTATCCAGAGGTGGTGGACTAGGTTCAAGCCTCTAAGTCGTTAAGGTCAAAGTGACCGGGACTATTAATCAACCATTAAGGTACTTTTATGGAAACGTTAAGGAATGTTGATACTCCTGGTAGTGTAACTTGAGAAACCACACTAGCCGTCTAGGTAAAAGGACTATGGCCAGACCTATTATATATAGCCTATGTGATCAATGTGATCCCGGCTAATGTCATCAATGTGATACTGATTGGCAGGCCAACGTGCCATATGTTATGTCCAAAGTGACAGGCCAACGTGCCAAATGTTATGTCCAAAGTGACAGGCCAACGTGCCATATGTGATGTCCAAAGTGACAGGCCAACGTGCCACATGTTATGTCCAAAGTGACAGGCCAACGTGCCATAATTTACACCCATTAGTGATGTAGGCCAACGAGCCATATTATTATGTCCATTAGTGACCGGCCAATGAGCCATATTTTAATGTCCTTTGTGACAAACCTATGAGCTAATAATAATTGTCAATTATGACAATGACAGTTGTGACATTACGATCCACTATCTAATAATATATGGATTACGTCCAAATTGTAATTTACCTTTGATGGTCCTAATAAGACCTATGCCAAATATAGATATGATAAGCCTAAGAGTTGTGATGTTATTCACACTAGCTTGATTAGGCAATGGATTTGCATATCCAGTGTTTAAAGCCAAAATGGTTATTAATACCATGGCTAAGAGAAGTTTTATTTGGTATCTAGAACCAAAGTTTCAAGAATGGCTAACTCGGACGAGGCTCAAAGTAGTCATCGGGATGTTAACTCTAACAATGCCGAAAACATAGCCCTTAATAATGATGACTTCCAAGCTCGCATTGATGCAGCTGTTGGAAAGGCCATGGAAAAGGCCATAGAAAAACTTAGGGAGTCGAGTGCTACTCGCTCCAGACCATTATCAATTCCACCATCCTCAGCTCATAAGGAGAGCTCAGTTCACTCTTCAAATGCGAAGAGTGAACCAAAGAAATTAGAATTTGCTGATAGGTCTCGTTCTTCAAAAGACGGATGTACCTACAAATATTTCGTTTCCTGTAAACCCCGGGATTGTAATGGGGAAAAAGGAGCATTAGAAGCCTTGAGATGGCTGGATGAAATGGAAACGATATTGGATATCAACGGGTGTGCTGATAAGGATGTGGTTAAGTATGTATCACAGTCCTTTAAGGGCGATGCCCTGATTTATTGGAAGTCGATGGTCCAATCTACAGGTAAGGTATACTTGTATAACTTAGGATGGTCTAAGTTTGTTTACTTAGTCAAGGAAACTTACTGCCCACCTCATGAGGTGGAGAAGATAGAGTCAAACTTTCTGACTCTCACAATGAAAAACCTAGACTGTCGGAAGTATGTTTCTGAATTCAATTCCCTTTCTAGGTTAGTTTCTAATTTAATTACCCCTGAACCCAAACGCATTGTGCGTTTCATTAATGGGTTAGCGCCCGAGATAAAGAGCATGGTAAAGGCTGCTCAGCCTAGTACTTATAGGTCCGTTATTGACCTATTCCTCTCCCTCACCTTAGATTTGGTGAGGCAAAAGTCAGTCAAGTCTGAGACTGACGAAAAAAGGAAATGGGAGGAAGGTAATTCCCAAAGATTCAATAAGATGAATAAAAAAAATTTGGGTTCAGAAGGAACCAAGAAAAGTCGGGCATAACACCGACATGTAAAAATTGCAACCGTAGACATTGGGGACAGTGTAGTATAGATCCACAAGTCAAACCCTGTGGTATCTGTAAGAAAAAAGGGCATAAGACCCTAGAATGCAAGGATCTTAAGAATGCCGTCTACTACGGCTGTAACGAAGAGGGGCATATTAAGTTTAATTACCCTAAAAACCCTAGAAATAATGATGCAAAGCCTAGAGAAGCTAAGAAAGGGAATGCTCGTGCCTTCCAGATGAATGCCAGGGAGGCCATTAATGACAACAACGTCATAACAGGTACATTCCTCATCGATGATGTATATGCTAGAGTTCTTTTTTATTCGGGTGCAGATAAATCTTTTGTTGACCATAAGTTTAGTAAACTATTAAACTTGCCCATAAGAACTCTAGATATAACTTATGAGGTAAAACTTGCTGATGGAACTTTAGAAACAGCATCTTCCATTCTCGATGGATGTTTTATATCCATTAAGAATCATTCTATCCCTATCTCTCTTTTGCCAATGAAATTGGCTGGGTTCAATGTAGTTTTAGGCATGGATTGGTTATCCTATAACCAAGCCCGCATTGCCCGCGATAAGAAACTCATCGAGACTAAAACCCCATCTGGTGAAACGATCACCATCCCTGGAGATTCACACTACGGATTACCAGGCAAGGTGTCGTTATTTAAGGCATCCAAGTGTCTATGGAAAGGACATGGCACAAGTAACTATTAACGAGCCAAAGCCAAAGATTGAAGACCTTTCACTTATCTCAGAATATCCCGATGTTTTCCTTGAAGAATTACCAGGCCTACCTCCAGATAGGCAAGTGAAGTTTAGAATTGATATCCTACCAGGATCAGCACCTGATGCTTGAGCTGCGTATCGGTTAGCACCGACGGAAATGAAAGAATTGAGAATACAATTAGATGAACTTTTGGAGAAAGGCTTCAATCAGCCTTGTTCCTCACCTTGGGGAGCTCCTATTCTTTTTGTTAAGAAAAAGGACGGTTCAATGTGAATGTGCATTGATTACCGCGAATTAAACAAAATACAATCAAGAATCGTTATCCTCTGCCTAGGAGCGACGAATTGTTCGACCAACTTCAAGGTGCTAGCTACTTCGCTAAGATCGATTTGAGATCAAGATACCATCAATTGAAGGTTAGAAGTGAGGATGTTCCCAAAACTGCCTTCAGGACTCGTTATGGCCATTATGAATTTCTGGTGATGCTTTTGGGCTCACAAATGCACCTACAGCATTCTTGGATCTCATGAATAGAGTCTGCAAGCTGTATTTAGATAAGTTCGTCATTGTCTTCATAGACGACATACTTATCTACTCTCGTAATCAAGTTGATCACGAGAAACATCTTCGGTGCATCCTAGAATTGCTAAGACAAGAGAAGCTTTATGCTAAGTTCTCTAAGTGCGAGTTTTGGCTTAGAGAAGTCCAGTTTCTTGGACATGTTGTAAGTGAGCGTGGTATCCAAGTGGATCCCACTAAGATTGAAGCCATAATGAATTGCGAAGTACCCAAACTCCATCAGAGATTTGTAGTTTCTTAGGATTGGCCGGTTATTATAGAAGGTTCATTGAGAACTTTTTGAAGATAGCCACTCCTTTAACTACCTTGACCCGTAAGAATGTCAAGTTTGAATGGGGTCCAAAACAACAAGAATCTTTTGAAATTCTAAAACACAAGTTAAGCAATACTCCTGTGTTATCTCTACCTAAAGGTACTGAGGATTTTGTCATTTATTGTGATGCCTCACACAGTGGCATGGGCTGTGTGCTAAAGCAAAAAGGCAAAGTAATTGCTTATGCATCACGACAATTAAGGTGCATGTTAGGACGATTTGAGACCGTTGATACTTAAGTTTAATAGTTTGAGCTGGTTTTTTAATAGTTAGTAAAACTAGAAGGGCTAATAGTGTAATTTTTGAATCTTGGAACAAGGCGGTGTATTTAAGCTCCCAGCGTATTTAATAAAGCTGGTAGTCAGATGTGTATATATATGAACATCAATGAAAACCCAAGTCCAAGGTTCTTGGATAGATTTTTGGTGATTGCTCTTGTGTTGTGATTCTTGTTCTTGTGCTTAATCCGAATATCCAGGTGCTTCTAGTGATTATATCTTTTGGGATTCCATATACAACACTTGTTGTTTGATCCATACAAGAATCTTCATCTTCATTCTTTAGTTTTTCTTAACTTTTACACATTCAAACAATTCATCTATAGTTGTTTGGTGATAACAATCAACCACTATGATCCGAATCTGTTTTGGGACTCACAATTTGGTATCAGAGCCTTTGTGCTCTTGATTGTTTGAGTTTTTGTTAAGATTCTTCAAGTTTTGAAGTTTTCCAAAAGTTTTCAAAGTTTCAAGGTTTTTCAAATTTTTGAGCTTAAAATGGCTTGATTTGGTCTGTTTAATCATTGGGTTGTTGTTAATCAGTGTTTTGGCAAACACTTGGGTCATTTTGGTGCAAAGAAACATGGATTTTGAGTCGTTTTTGGGTGATTAGAGGGTTTTTGTTTGTACTTAAACCCATCTGGGCATATTTATTGTTGAACAGCGGAGATAACTTTGAATTCAACGTTTTTATTGTTGAAGATCGCGTAATTAACAAATACGTCGAGTTAACACCAACGGATTTGTTGATTTTTAGCGAAATAGTGTCAGCGTATTTAATCGAAGGTGACTTCGAAGTCAGTGATAAAAATCCTCAGCGATTTTATCACGGTGATCGGTGTATTTAGCCAAACTTATGTTTGTTTTTCATGTTCCAGCGGATTTAGCTAATTTTGCAGGATAAAGTCACCAGGGATCTCCAGCGTATTTAAGTCAGTTGCAGCGTATTTGTCATCTAATTTCATACCTCCCAGCGTATTTAATCTATGATTAACCAAAATGTCTCTCAATCAACTTAACCCAATTACCCAAGCCGAGTTGGAAGTAGGAACAGCTACAAGACCTCCCAAGTTGAAAGGATCTGAGGATTTCAGCAATTAGAAGAACAGAATCAAAGCCTTCTTTGAGTATACTGACTATACTCAATGGATGTACGTCACGGTGGGTCCACACGTCCAATGATAATTCGCGATGACATTCGTACTATCAACGAAGATCCATCAACATTCACTGAAGAAGACAAAACTCTCATTCAATGTGATCGCAGGACTCATGCCGCTCTTACAATGGCCCTATCCAAGGACGACAACAACTTGTTCGAAGAGTACACTTCCACTCATGAATTATGGTTGGCTCTTATTGACCACTATGAAGGAAACGAGGAGCTCATGGACAACAAAAGAGACATGGTTCAGAAAGAGTACGACATGTTTGGAGGTGTTCGTGGTGAAAGCTTATTAGATCATATTAATCGATTTCTTGGAGTGCTGACCAAAATGAAGAAAGTGGGAAATCCTATTGCAAACTATGCATCCATCAAGAAGTTGTTAGACTCACTCCCTAAAGAATGGAGCCTTCAGTGTATGATGATTAAAAGAACTTTCTTGACCAGCACAACTCCTGTCACACTCTCGAAACTGATCAACATTCTGAAAGCCTTTGAAATGGAAAGAGAGAGATGAACCAAACAGGGTATTCACAGAAACTTACTCAATCAACTGCTGCAACCTCTGCTCCCAAAAATATGGCGTTTCTTGCTCCCATAACCTCCTGTGGATTGAATCCTTAAAGTGTTGCCGAATCTTATCCCAACGCTTCCGCAAGCTCTGCAAAGGCCTCATCACCCACCGAGAAGACTACCGTGGCCAGTGATGTTCAAGCACTTAGGACATCCACCGAACATGTCGCTCTGTTTAACACCTTCTTGAGTAGCTATGGGGCTCTCATGTCAGGTGAGTTGAAGAGAGATTTTCTCACTGTTGAGGACATGTATCAAATGGATCCTGATGATATGGAGGAGATGGATTTGAAATGGCAGATGGCGATGATCACTCTTCGATTGAAGAAATTTCAAGACAAAACAGGAAAAAGGCTAGCTCTGGGAAAAGCTGGATTTGACAAGTCGAAGCTGAGATGTTACAATTGCAAAAATCTCGGTCATTTCAAGAGGGAATGCCCGTTGCTGAAGAATGAGAATGCTGAACTTAATCAGACAAGAAGGTTGGTGGCTATTGAATGGAGTGACAGTGTTGCTGAAAAAAAACAAAAAGCTTTAGTGGTGGAAGATTACGACTGGTCAGAGGAAATAGCTGAGGCTAAAGGAGAAGTCAACAAAGCCCTCATGGCAAACATCTCTACTGTTTCCATCACGTCCGCATCAAACTATGTGGAAAAGCAAACCGCCAGGATTCCCAAAGATAACAAGGGTTTGAAAAGCATCATCAATCATGCTCAAGAAGCAATTAGTAGCAGCAAGAATAAAACGGTTGGAACTTCTACAACCGCCATGAAGTCAGAAAATGAGGATAAGGATTTGGTAAATAGCATACCATATGAATTTAAAGCAAAGCTGTGCTCCAAACCATGTTTGAACGTCGTGGCACACTATAAATCACTCAACCGTGACATAATTAAAGAAAAAGAAAAGGTTTTGAAAATTAATCAAGAACTAAAAGAAAATGAAGCTGCATATCAAAGAAAGTTGAATTCAACCATAGATGAAATGCAAACTTTAAGAGAATTTGTTTTCAGAAAAGATTTTATCATAAATGATTTGACCGAAAAATTAGAAAAATCACAAAATGAAAATAACAAATTGCAAATCATTATTGATTAATGGAAAAATTAGTCAAAAAGCACTGGTTGATATTGTAAACTGCCAACGACCGACATACATAAAGGATGGAATCGGATATAAGGATAAGTTCTCGAAACGAAAGAAAAATATTTCCTCCTCCGCACAGCAAAAATTATGTCCCTATGCCATCTCCTCATCCTAAAAATGACTTAATCAATAAAAATGATCTTTTGGATCAAAATGCTTTTTACAAACCCCAAAACAATACTAACATGTCTGAAAGCAATGCGGATCTGTATGAGAGTTAAGAAGATGTGTGCGATGAGGAAGATGATTTTGGAGGTTCAAAAATAGGAATCGGTTACTCATGCGACAGTTATTCAACAGTTAGCTGGTTCGCCTGGAATTGTAATAAGACAAACAGTACCTCTATTCAGGATATCTGTAATAGTTTGACTAGGATGGATGACTTTAACGGCTTTATGCCAAAATTGAACATTCGGGATGACTGTAATGGCCTTGTGCCTACACTTAAGACTCGCAACCAAGTGCATGCTGAGGTTGAGAGTCATGACTTAAACTCTGTTTTTAATTATGAAAATGTTATGCTTGACTCTCCTGTATTTGTCCCAGAATTGAAGAAAAACAGATTTGGAAAGTTCCTTATAGAGGAAATTCCCAAGTTTGTTACATCAGGTACAGGTACATCAGAGACTGATAAAGACTTTACTGAAGAAAGCAATAAAGATGATTCAAGTACAACAACTTCAGAGAGTGATGGAGAAATATCAAGTGAAAGTCAAGAATCAATCTCGTCATCAGATAGTGAGGACAGTGAAGACGATATTGAGGATGAAAATCATCATGACAAGAAATTGAAGAAAGTCAAAGATTCAAGCCATGTTACGTCATCAAATTCCTCAAGCAGCTCCAGACTCTCATCACATACATCATCTTCGCACTCAGCACCCAGGAAGAAAATATTGAATTGCAAACAATGCTTTCGCTGTGGTCATTTAGGACATACTGCGAAATATTGCAAAAGCAAGAAATTTTCTAAACCTAATCAAGATCTGGTTAAAAATTTCACTGATCAATTTGACAATCTCAAGAAATTAGTGAAATGCATAGTTAATTCAACTTGTTTTTGGAAAAGAAAAGAAAACACTGTTGCTCAAAATCATGATAGATCTAACGTAAAGCAAGTCTGGATTCCAAAAACTAACTTGTACGTAGTTTTTGTTGTTGTTGTTGTTGTTGTTGTTGTTGTTGTTGTGTAACAGAATAAACTTCAAAAATGGCTTCGGATGCTCATGGAATATATTTGGCATGTTGACAGTGGATGCTCCAGGCATATGACCGGCTTAAAGGATCTGCTTAAAAACTTTCAAGTTATCGGTGGTGATTTCGTATCCTTGACGGAGACGAAAAGGGAGAGAAGATCGTCGGAATAGGTGACGTCGTGTCTGAAGCACTTACTTTAGAGAATGTAAACTATGTTCCAGAGTTGTGTTACAATCTCATGAGTGTGTCACAAGTCTATGACAAAGGAATTTCAGTGTTGTTCAATGACATGGAGTGCTTATTCCTCAAGCCCGAATACTCCGTCCCTGCAGAAATGATCATGCTTAGAGCTCCCCGTCAAAACAACACCTATGTGCTAAATATGAAAAATATCAAATGAGCAAATGACATGTCTTATTTCAAGAGCATCTGAATTGGAATCAATGCTTTGGCATAGGCGTTTGGGGCATGTGAACTTCAAAAATATAAATAAGCTTTCCAAAATAAATCTAGTAAGAGGTTTACCTATGAAAGATTTTCCTTTTTCAGAAAAATGCATCGCATGTGCCCAAGGAAAGAAACATAAAAAGCCTCATAAATCCAAAGCAGTGAATATGATATATGCCCCATTGCAATTACTTCACATGGATCTTTTCGGCCCTATAAGTGTTAAAAGTTTAGCTAAAAGATCTTATTGTTTGGTAATTACAGATGATTTCTCACGTTTTTCATGGGTCTATTTCCTCGATGCCAGAGTGAGACAGCTTCCATAATGAAAAGTTTCATCCCTATGATTGAAAATGTAATCAAGCTGAAGGTGAAATCCGTAAGAAGCGACAACGGGACATAATTCAAGAATCATACGTTTGTCTCCTTCTGTGAAGAAAAAGGAATTCGCGTGCAATACAGTGCTGCCAGAACTCCTCAGCAAAATGGGGTAGCGGAACGAAAGAACAGAACACTCATTGAAGCTGCTCGAACTATGCTTGTAGACTCCAAGCTTCCCATAATCTTCTGAGCTGAAGCAGTCAACAAAGCATGCTACGTTTTGAATCGAGTTCTCATTGTCAAACCTCATGGAAAGACAGCTTATGAACTCCTTTTCAAAAGAAAGCCTCTAATAGATTTCTTCAGACCGTTCGGATGTTCATGTATACTCCTCAACACTAAAGATAATCTTATCAAGTTTGAAGCAGTCGGTGATGTGTGCTACTTCATGGGCTACTCATCTTCTCAAAAGGCATATCGAGTCTACAACAAACGAACCAAGATGGTGATTGAATCATATTACATCGACTTTCAAGAAGGAAACTCCACTAACACTGGAAGCGCTCCAAACTGGTTTTATGACGTAGACATTGTATTCAACACTTTCTTCATCGCTGAACCTATCACTGAATCCGAACCTGCAGAATCAATCCCATTAGAGCCATTGTTTGATCCTTCAGACATTGGTTTCACTCCTTTGACAACTCGTTTAACCCTAGTCTCTACCTCTCCTACCTTTCCTGTTATCGAAGTAGATGGTGATACATCGGCTGAGAATGCATCTGCACATGATGATTCTTCTTCACGACAGATTGTGGATGAACCACCTAAAGAAGACGAAACTCCAATTATCTACATCAACGAACATTTCTCTAATCTGCCTCAACAAGTAGAAACTCACACCAACGCAGGATACAGGACAAGTCGAAACCATCCAATTGAAAATGTCATCGGTTCTGTGGAAGATGGAGTTCGAACTCGCGGTCAAACACATACCATCAACACAGGACTGTATGCAACTTTTCTCTCGCAGTCTGTCCCAAGAGACATCGAAGAAGCCATTCAAGACTCTAGCTGGGTACAAGCAATGCAAGAAGAATTAGCTCAAGTTCGGAAGCTTAAAGTCTGGGAACTCGTTGATTTGCCAGATAGAAAGTATCCCATTGGTACCAAGTGGGTGTTTCGTAACAAAATGGACGATCGTGGTGTAGTTATTAAGAACAAGGCAAGATTGGTAGTTCAAATTTTTTGGCAGGAGGAGGGGATTGACTATGAGGAAGTTTTTGCACCGGTTGCACGCTTAGAAGCTATCAGAATCTTCTTAGCCTATGCTTCGTCCAAAAACTTTAAGGTGTTTCAGATGGATGTAAAGAGTGCATTTCTATATGGGAAAGTGAAAGAAGAAGTCCATGTTTGTCAACCTCCAGATTTTGAAGATCCTCACTTCCCTGCAAGATACTATAAGCTTGACAAAGCACTCTATGGTCTTCATCAAGCTCCTTGAGCATGGTACGAGACTTTGTCAACATATCTTCTGGATTGTGGGTACTCAAGAGGCAAAATAGATATGACTCTTTTCACAAAAAGGATCGGAGATAATGTGATGCTGGTGCAGATCTACGTAGACGATATCATCTTTGGGTCCACTGATGAAACTCTTTGCAGGGAGTTAGAGAAAGTTATGAAGGCAAAATTCGAGATGAGCATGATGGGAGAACATACGTTTTTCTTGGGAATAGAAGTGAACAGAGGGAAGATGGCATCTTTATTCATCAGGCTAAGTACATCAGAGATGTTCTCTCCAAGTACAACATGAATGATTGCAAATCTGCCAGCACACCCTTTGCTGCTCAGACGGAACTTACATCTGATCTTCAAGGAAAACCCTTGAACAAATCTTTCTATCGATCAATGATAGGCTCGTTGATGTATCTGACCGCAAGTAGGCCTAACATTATGTGGGTTGTATGTCTCTGTGCGTGATTTCAGACAGATCCAAAAGAATCTCATGAAACTATTGTCAAAAGAATCTTCTGCTATCTGAAAGGAACATCCAAGCTTGGTTTGTGGTACCCTAAAGATAGTAATTTTGATCTAATTGCTTATTCTGACAGTGATCATGCAGGTTGCAAAGTTGACAGAAAGTCCGTCTCAGGAGGCTGTCAAATTTTAGGAAATCGTCTCATATCGTGGCAGAGCAAGAAGCAGACAACAGTCTCCACATCTACCGCTCAAGCCGAATATACGGCAGCTTACAGTTGCTGTTCTCAAGTTCTCCGGATACAAAATCAGTTGTTGGATTACGGAATCAACGTTATGAAGACTCCCATATTTATCGACAACGAGGCGTGTCTAGGAATTGTGAAGAACCCTATCCACCACTCCAGAACAAAACACATCGAAATTCGCATTCATGCGATCAGAGATGCATATGAGAAAGGGTACATTCAAGTGGTGTCGGCGGATATAATGCAACAAAAAACTGATATATTCATGAAAGCCTTCGACAAAACTCGCTTCAACCAGTTGGTAACCTAGTTGGAAATGGTCAATTTCCTTGAATGGAAATGATTAAAAAAAGAGGTTTTAATAATAATAAATAATCTCATAAAATGTGCCCAACAAAAAGATTTTCTACAAATTTAAAATTTCTTTTCAAGCTCTGGATTCTCGAAAATAAAATTTTAAGTGGGGAAGTCTTCCAGAAAATTTCATAAAACATAATCCATTGTTTGACACCTGCATGAGAAATGATAGAAAAACTGCTGACACTTTGTTTGATCTTAAAATGGAACCAGATTGAGGCTCCAAGCAACGACGTGTCAGTAGATTCAGCAATACCTTCAAGTAAACTGTGAATAGGAGACAAAAGCTAATGATCACATAAGAATTCTGGATACCCACAATGTTGTGCAACTTGCGGGTAACACGTTGCGGCGTGTGGCTTAATGGTCATAAATCTTGCGTTGATAGATTGCCAAAGTCCGAGATTTTGGGTCTTTATATTCACTAATCATTCAAGGATATAATAGTTGCTCTTCTACTGCATCAAGATATATGCTGACCTAGACACAACTACGATATCTTTTCAAAAAGAGCTAATGCAGCCAAAACCCCACACAAATGAAGATCTCATGCGAGAATCGCTCATGTGCTTAAATCGTACGGTCTAAGGTATCTGTCATAGCCCTTGTTAGACTTTGGTCTCTTTGCTGTACGGAAGTATTGACCTGATCACCAATTGTCTAACGTTGAAATCTCAAGAACGAATGAAGTCAATATACTCACCTACTATGAGGAACCTTTGCGCATGCCTTGATCGCGGGGGTATGTCCTGATGTGGGACTCACGGGCACAACATTCTGACTGACCAGCATGAGTGGGGGAACATCGAATTTCTTGTCAATATTACCTCAACATGATAAAATGTTCTCTGAAAGCATGTTGAAAGTAAGGTGCATGGATTTAAAAGGACAAACATACTAACAGTTTTTCTTGTGCCTTGATTATTCCAGATATTTAAATATTTTATCTCAAACTAACAAAGTGTTATCAGTATGATCTTCTGCAGGAAAGTCACAGGATCCAAATTAGTAAGCATAAGTATTATGTGAAAAAGAAAGCTTCCTTGTCCTAAAAATAATTTTCAGAATTCAAATTGTAAATCTTCATTTTTCTTAAACTTATTTTTAAATTTTTGCACTACTTTTAAACTAAAAAGGGCACATTTTTCGAGAAAATTTGAGATTTTCTAGTGTATTTGTTTTCAACCTTCTTAGACTTGAAGAAACCTTAAAAAATCTCCTAGGCGGCGTAATTATTGTTCCATCGTAATTATTAATTACGCTGGAATATAATTTTGTATATAAATATCAGTTTTCATTTCTGTGCAAAGTTTTTTTAAAAAAATTTCATCATCTTCTTCAATATACCATAAACCCACTTCTCAAACTCAATCTCTATAAAATCATCCAAATAGCGCTCTGTCGAAGATCGGTATCGGTATGATTTTAGTTTTCAAATGATGATTGCTTATTGTTGAGTTTGTAGATCATCAATACAAGATCAGTTTTGGCTTATGTAGATAGATTGATCTGGTTTCATGGGGTTTGTGGGTTTATCAAGAAATTTTTGAATCCAGCGTATTTAAGTCTTGAACGCGAGTTCAAGCAACCAGCGTATTAGACAAATACGCCGGTCAAGCTAGCATAGTTAAACATCTACGCTGGCTATACTTAAATTCGCTAACGTATGATCAGCGTAAATAATCCTCTTTCGGCGTAATTATCACTGAGTCTTATGTATATAGTTGTGTGTGTCCGGCGTAATTGACATCATTGTCTAGCATTTTTATTGGCGGATTTATATATTTTTATTTATTATATAAATATATATTATGTATAGATTAATATGTATATATTTTGTTTCTTTTTTTATTTTTAATTTTATATATATATATATATATATATATATATGTACATATATGTATTTATATATCTCTACTATCTAACTCTCGTGCCTTGCAACTGAAATCTAACTTGACTGGTTTTCACATTTCAGAATAGCTCAACCATTAGTATGGGATGGCACAAGAAAGCACAATCAGCCCATCACTCTACTTCCTCCTGAGCCCGATTTCGAAGATGTAATGGACTGGCTATCACGAAGCAAAATATGTTATGCAGTTCAGGCAAATCCAAAATTCTACTCTATTCACATAGAAGAGTTCTGGAGAACCGCAAGAGTAAGAACACTGAACCAGGTCAAGCACATCACCGCGACGGTGCGTAACAAAGAGATAAAAGTGACTGAAGAGCAGATTCGAAAGGTTCTTAGCCTTGGAGACAGTGCAAGTGACCCGTTAAAGCTAAGCAAAGAGGCAATGCTAAAAGGTTTCCGCGGGATGAACTGTGTTGGAGATTTTCGCAACAAGAACGAGATTAAAAAGTTGGGCCTTACAAAGGATTGGAGTTCATCCTTCACACGTTCTGCATGAGTATTTGTCACAGAAAAGGCGGATATGATGGGTTAAATTTAGAGTGGTCTGCGGTAATGCTAAACTTATGCACAAATCAGCCCTTTAACATTTCTGGCCTAATTTTCTATTGCATGATTGACAACGTAAACAAAGGTGCATGGGCCATGTATCCAAGATTTATGCAGTTGCTCATTGATGATCAGCATCAGAACCTACCACATGATGGAAATCTGTATCAATTCAGCTCCCTAAAGGAAGATAAATCACAGAGTTGAAAACAAAGGAGTGGGTGATGCTGCATAACTGGATGTATCGAGAAGAGAGGCTTCCCATGGTTCTGGCTGCGTACAATAAGTACCGGGAAAAGGCGAGGAAAGGTAGAGAAGGTCGAGGCAATCCTGTTGATGTTAAAGAAGAGGCTAAAATAGAAGAGGAAATACCACTTGTTCGTAAGCACAAAGACAAAGGAAAGAAAGTGGTTGAAGAAGAACCCTCAAAGAAAAGAAGCAAGAAAGATTCACCTAATCCAGAACGAATCATGAGCGACAATATTCGTGCTGGATCAACGAGAGAGGAAATCGAAAAAATGCAGGCCATTCACGCGGTTGCGGAGGCAGAAAAACGAGAAAGGAGAATGATGAGAAGAGAGATGACAGAAGCTGAAACTCCTGTGGTAGTTACTTCAGAACAGGAGCAGTTGGATTGATTCATGTAAGGGCTTTTATCCGATCCCCTAGAACCCTCTCCAAGCAAGACCGTTGCACCTAAGAAAAGAAAAACAGGTGAGGGATCCTCCGCAAATGTTCCACCCAAACCACCTGTATCTACTCAACCTCCTCCTCAAAAAGTTCCCTCAAGACCTAGACCGTTTCAAGAGCTATATAATCGTCTATCCAACGAAATTGGTCTATTTCCTACAAAGGATTTTTGTTTGCTGAAGAATCAAGTAAATGATACTGATGTGCTCAAGAGAAAACTGAAAGAACAAAGAAAGAAGAACAAAGAATTGCACTCCTACGTCTATAAGCAATCAGAATTTATCAGATTTCAACAAGAGGGTCTAGAAAAATTGCATGAGCTAGTGCAGGAGCTGTATGTCTCAGCAAATCGAAAACCAAAGTACACAAGCGAGGATATTTTCAACTTTGACATGTTCAGAGAAAGAGAACAGAAAAAGAAGGATGACAGAGCAGAAAAGAAAAAGAAACGACTTGAATCAGCTGTTGATATTAGCCTTGGTGAAGACAGTGAAGAAGAAGAAGTAGACAAAACCGAGATGCCAACAAAGTTTCTTGAATGGGGTTTGGAGGATGATGTGTTATATGAGACTGATGGCGGAGAAGAGTTCGAACCTCAGCATCCAGAATGGTTTAAGAAAGAAAGAGCAAAGATGCCAAATTTTTATCAGGTGATCACAGTTGAGAAGACTGAGGTCATGGATAGAATCATTAGCTGGAAATACTGCAATCTCACTGGATGGTTCGTAGTAAAGCGAATGGGTGGGGTAATCCAATACTTCCGAAATGCCAACGACATGCAAAGTTTACCCACATGGGATATCCGAGAGCTAAGCAGACATGATCTGATAAATCCTACAAACAGCAGCATTGGCGGAGACCTGGAGAGATTAATTCATAGAGAATGCATGCGTGGATTTTCTGTCTTCAAGCCTCAACGCCCAAGACGACGTGTGTCAAAGACCACCAAAGACCCGGTCACTGGAAAAGGAAAGATAACATGGATTAATTAATCCAGCGAAAGTTGTAACAAGAGTGAAACTTCCTCCTGAACAACCTGTGACCCTCACTAACTTCAAGAAATGGTTTTATGATGGCAAAACGGGTGAAGCAGTTATCAGGTCAAATTCAAATGAAGACATCCGTATCATGGATCCTATGGACGTATTTATGTTTTGTCTTTCCGATCTGAATGTTCTCTACGGACACAAGATAAACGTTGGATCAGGAAATGAGTACCTTGAGAAAGGGATGTTATTTCAAAGGGCAGTTGAGCGTGTGCGGGCATGAAAGATTGAAGTGATGGAAATTAGGCTCAGATTGGACGCTCAGAAAGAAAAAGATGAATCCAGAAAGAAGAAAGCCGCTGAGCCTGAATCATCTTCTCCACCAAGAAAATATCCATCATCTGACTCCGATATTCAAATCATTCCACCACCTCCGACTTTATCCACATATGGAGTCATTGTGGAGGCCCAACCAACCACAAGTGAAGCTGTTATTAACCAATCCACTGAAGCAACAACTGAACAACCAACAGATCAAGCTGCTCCTCCATCACAAGGAAAAGATCGAGACTCAGCCGCAGGCCCTGAAGCTCAGGAACAAGACTGAAGAATCTCAAGTACGCAACTGTCTAGGGGGGTATTTTTAGGACGATTTGAGACCGTTGATACTTGAGTTTAATAGTTTGAGTTGGTTTTGTAATAGTCAGTAAAACTAGAAGGTCTAATAGTGTAATTTGTGAATCTTGGAACATGGCGGCGTATTTAAGTTCCCACGTGTTTAATAAATACGCTGGGTAGTCAGATGTGTATATATATGAACATCAATGAAAACCCTAGTCCAAGGTTCTTGGACAGATTTTTGGTGATTGCTCTTGTGTTGTGATTCTTGTTCTTGTGCTTAATCAGAATATCCAGGTGCTTCTAGTGATTATATCTTTTGGGATTCCATATACAACACTTGTTGTTTGATCCATACAAGAATCTCCATCTTCACTCTTTGGTTTTTCTTAACTTTTACACATTCAAACAACTAATCTATAGTTGTTTGGGTGATAACAATCAACCACTATGATCCGAATTTGTTTTGGGACTCACAGTGCACGAAAGGAATTACACCACCCATAATTTGGAATTGGGTGCTATTGTATTTGCACTTAAGTTATGGAGACATTACTTATATGGCACAAAGTGTATTATATACACTGACCATAAGAGTCTCCAACATTGTTCAATTAGAAGGAATTGAACATGCGACAATGTCGTTGGATGGAAACACTTATTCGCTATCATTCCGGCAAGGCAAATGTCATTGCTGATGCCTTGAGTCGCAAGGAAAGGGTTAAGCCCATTAGGATTAACGCCAAGATCATTGAGCTCAAAAATAGCTTGAATGAGAAGTTATTAGATGCGCAAAGCAAGACCTATTAGAGGCTAATATTTCTAATGAAGGATTAGGCGGAACTGTTGATCAGTTAATGCCTGGAAAAGATGGAATCCTTAGATTAATGGCAGAATCTGGGTTCCAATCTTTGGAGGACTTAAGGATGTAATCCTCCAAGAAGCACATAATTCGAGATACTCAGTTCACCCAGGTGGCAACAAGATGTATCAAGATTTCAAGAAGAATTATTAGTGGATGGGTTTGAAGAAATCCATAGCCACTTATGTAGCTAAGTGTCTGACGTGTTCGCAAGTTAAAGCAGAACATCAGAAACCGTCAGGACTTAGCTTGAAATTCCCACTTGGAAATGGGAAATGGTAACTATGGATTTGATTACCAAGTTACCAAATGTGGTAATGACACGATTTGGGTCATTGTAGACAGGCTGACTAAGTCAGCACATTTCTTGCCAATTAAAGAGACTTCCAATTCTGATAAGTTGGCAAAGCTATATGTGGACAAGATTATATCCCTACATGGTGTGCCGGTATCTATTGTATCTGATAGAGATACTAGATATACATCTCACTTTTGGAAAAGTTTCCAACAATCTTTAGGCACAAGATTAAACTTTAGTACGGCTTACCACCCACACACGGATAGACAGAGTGAGCGTACTATTCAGACTTTGGAAGACATACTTAGGGCATGCGTGATTGATTTAGGTGGAAGTTGGATGACCACTTACTCCTAATAGAATCTCCTATAATAATAGTTATCATACAAGCATCAAGGCTGAGAAAATGTAGAACGCCCGTGTGCTGGGCTGAAGTTAGGGAAGCCCAATTGTCTAGACCTGAGTTGTCCTACAGACCACGGCTAAGATAATAAAAATCTGTGATCGTCTCAAAGCTGCCCGTGATAGGCAGAAAAGTTATGTTGAAAAGAGGCGTAAACCTCTTAAGTTCCAGATAGGGGACAAATTCATGCTAAAAATATCACCTTGGAAAGTTGTAATGAGATTTGGAAGGAAGGGCAAGTTAAGCCCAAGATATGTTGGACCATTCAAGATAATCGAATGTGTCGGCGCTGTAGCTTATAAGCTTAAGCTGCCAGAGAAGCTCAGTGGAATTCATAATGTATTCCACATATCTATTCTTAAGAAATGTCTAGCTGATGAGTCGCTAGCAATGTCACATCAAGATGTGCAAATAGATGAAAACCTGAGGTTCATTGAGAAACCAATTTCGATCGAGGATCGACAGGTTAAGAAGCTCCAAAGGAAATTTATACCTATATTAAAGGTTAACTGGGATTCCCCTTTGAGGGCCCAAATATACATGGGAGGTTGAGTCCACTATGCGACAAAAGTACCCCCATCTTTTTGAATAAAAATCTCGAGGTCGAGATTTCTTTTAAGGGGGTGAGGATGTAACACCTCGTATAAATCGTGTCCAATAGTATAGTGACATGTGTTATTACTTTTATAATAAGTCCATTAAGGACTAATAAGGACTGAAGGCGTCAACATGCTCAAACTGAACCTCTGTGTGACTTTCTGATGTCAACATGCAAAAACTTAGCCTCTGAGTGACCAATAGTGTCAACATGCCCAGCCTCTGAGTGACATCAGAGTCAACATGTTTATACTGAGCCTTTGAGTGATCCTTTATGAAGTGCTAACTCTCATATGAGCCACTAGTTGGACGAGAGGGATCAATTCTGAAAATACGCTAAACTTGGACCATGGAGGGGTTGTGTGACACCTCATAAAATTCGTGTTCGGTAATATACCGACACGTGTACATGCCCTCGGATCATACCTCAATGAGTTAGCCACTCAACCACTCGAACATGTCCAAAAATTTAAAATAACCGTAACCTACGGTCAAGGACCGTAGGCTACGGTCTAAAGCTGCTGAAAAAAATAACACTGACCGTAAGCTACGGTCTAGCAACCGTAGCCTACGGCGAGCCCCTGAACCTTTTATTTTTCACCATTTTAACTTTTAGAAAATTTATCAGAGGCCCCTAGACTTTATTATTTTCGTGTTACTTATTTAAACAAGTTGTTTCTCGACCCGAAGGTCTCTCAGTTGAGATGATATCTTTTTATTTACCATCCTTGAGCATTCTGCTCCTTCACCAAACCTTTAACTTTATAGTTTGGGTAATTTAACCCATGAAACCATAAGTATTCGTATCTTTCACGTTTAAGCTAGTAAACACTTATGAGTCGTAAAACCACCTAGTACGACACCCGTTGACGTCGGTTATTTATACTCTTCTTCAATACATCTCGTGTTGAGCAAAAACAATTAGTTGTATCATTATGTCATGAAATATAAGTCAAGGGACAATTCATGACATTTAATAAAACTATTTTTTAGGAACTAATTGTGTCAAAACCCCAAATTTTTGTGAGGATGCCACCTAGCCTACAAATTTCCACACCTTAGCAGCTCTTGACACCTTGCTAGACACTTGTGATGATCCTACAACACTCCTAACACTTGGATCCATCTCCTTACACCTCTTACACAACAAATAACCACTTAAGTTCACTCATTCTTTGCTCATTCACTCTTTCTCCTCTCTATTACACTCTTGGAAGTTCCTAACCAATTAGGAGCTTCCCTTTGAGTTCCAAATTTCCCTTGGATCACTTGTAAGTGCTCCATATCTGCTCTTTTCTTTTTATAGGCTTTTAATACCCAAAAGTCAAGCATTTTCGACAAATGCCTTGACTTTCGGTTAAGACCATTATGGTCCAGCCATTGTTCGAAATGAATATGGCTAAGTGATCATAATTAGGAAGGTATTAATCCCAAGCACCTCCTAAGGATCACGTTTACTAGGTCAATTGACGGGTCAAAGTTTATGTTTTAAAAAGTCAAACGGGTCAGATTTCATAAATATTATAATCTGAGTTTATAAATGTTATAAACATGTTTTTGACACGTAAACAAGTTAGTAATAATTATTAGGAACATGTGGAAACAATCCTAGGGTTGGTTCGCAACCGAAAGTCACGAAGTTTGACTTCTGCTTTGACTTTCAATTCTGACCCGACTTAGATTAGTTAACTTTTAATTTATAGTCGCATTATGATCGTAATACAATGTATCATAACACTCTGAGGTTATATTATCATAATCTGTGTTTATGCACAAGTTCCGTTAAATGTCAATATTTGACTAAAATGCCTTTTTACAAAACAAGGTTTTAATCAACAATGAGCTTGCAAATTAATTACCTACTGATATGTTAATGTAATTAACATATTATGGTGGTAATATTCTGATCATAAACTAATTTTAGTATACTATCGTAAACTATACTTTTTAAATGATCAAAATGCCCTTTCGGTGCATAGTTTGGTCTTAAACCATAAATCACACTTATGTGTGACTTCTTACTGACAATATATCACAAATTAGTATTTTTCCAAAATGTTTATGATCATAACATCAGAATACATGCAAGTTCCTTTTATACGACATATAATGGTCCAAAACGCCTTATAAGGCGTAGTTTCGTTTTAAAACCTCAACAGACATATAAGTTGTTATCCTACTGATATTACAACATATCTAAAGTATAGTGACATATAGAACTTGTTCATTATTCATCCGGTTACCCGATATCGCTTATATGCATACGATTAAGTATATGTAACTAGTTTAGGAAAATTAACCGAAATGGGTTTAACATTATCATTTTAATCTCAAATTCCAGAATGTTAATTGTTTACCCATATTATACAAGTCTTAAGTACTTGTTGGGTATAACTAAATTCTATCCGGTCATCGCTTAATCTAGCGTATCGTACCGTTTTTTATCCTTTAAGCTAGTCGGTCTAAGTCTAAGACTTAAATAAGACCGTTAGCATTTTAATTGGTTAGCTTATGCCATAATCCAGACTAGAGCCTTCTAGTAAATGATATATGCACTTATTTCATTTTGAATACGGCTGAGATATTAAATCTTACATTTTTAAATCAAGACTAGCTCAGGTAAATACTCTTGACTTATTTTCCTTATACGGGCTTGGATTACGGTAAATTATTACCGCTTGGTCGGAAATGGAATCAATCGAATGCCAGATTGTGGCTAGTAAATCCGCATATTCTGTTTTGATCAGTTTTGTTTGATAACTTAAACATTGGGGGTTAACGACCGTGTCCTGGATATCCTTGGCTCATTACATTAGATAATGGACGACCAAAGCACGGGGTGTAGGCATACACCCGACAGATGCGAATGTTAAAATATTTTTACCCACAAGTTGGGGATAACTCCTTCGTGGGTTCATAAGTGGTGTGTCAGTTAATCATGTCTCGGTCTCTGTACCGGACCCCATATGTATTGACAAACATGTAAAGTTGTTAACAAGGTTACAAAGCTGACTTTCCCAAGTTATAAAAGATTTGTGCCATGTGCACTTAAATCTAATTTTTAAAATGTTTTCAAAATGAGTCAGTCGGGTATATTTACCAGTGAAAGCTGACGTATTTTCAAAAGACTAAGATGCAGGTACAATACGAAATAGGCTGGAAGCTGCTCGGTAGTGATATAAGAGAATCTTGCAAATCCTTAAATCTGCGCAAAGTCAGTTATACATTTTTGTACATTTTACGATCCGCCTGTGATTCGTTCATTACAAGCCGTCTGTATATTATTTTTCATACTTTAAACATTTAGTTTGTAATAGTAATTTAAACTCCAAGACATCCGTTGTGCTTTGTTTAATTGACTATGATGATATCAACTAAGGTCACGATATTCCCCACCTGGGCCCACCGGTGTTTGGTTGAAAATACGGGGTGTGACAATATGTATGTATGTATGTATGTATGTATGTATGTATGTATGTATGTATGTATGTATGTATGTATGTATGTATGTATGTATGTATGTATGCATGCATGTATGTACTTATGTACGTACGTAAGTGTGTGTGTATATATGTATGTATGTGAGGGTTTGTCTACAAAGGGCGTTTTTCCTCATGAATGTGAAAAACCTACATAGGAATTGTGTTTTAAAGATGTTTTATATTCTTTTGGAATGATATTTTATAGAAAAACATCAAATGTAAAAAATTTAAAACACACTAAATGTATTATAGTCATGAAATTTAAAACACCATGCGAAGAAAGTTAATTAGTGTTTCAAATTTCATGTCTATAATATATTTGATTGTGTTTTAGATGTCACGTTTTTGTTGCCCTATATAATACCATGAAAAAAAAGAATCTTAATATTATGCCCAAAATATAAAATACAATGCTTACATAGACTTCTCACAATTTTAAGAAAAATGTCATTTGAGAATAATCATACCATATATATAAGGGTAAGTTAACGTATAAAGGACTTTTAACGTACAAAGTAATTACGCATGAAGGATTTCAAAATTATACATAAAGAAATAACAATTACACATAAAAAAATGTGCATCAAA